>JAGXJF010000850.1:0-151425 GCA_019208055.1 Stipa capillata
GACGAAAAAGGACAAGAAGGACTTACCTCGGAAAACCACTGAAGCGCCCCAGAAGAATAAGGGGAGCCAGTTGAGACCTGGCACAAGTATAGAACAAAATGTTCCTGACTTGAACCTTCCATTGGAGGAAGCACCTAGCGGAGATGTGTGCGCACACATTGGCGCAGGAAAGCTAAAGGACCTTGCTCCCGCTACGGGAAATAGTGATGAGCAAAGGGAAGTGCATGAAGAAGCGCTCCATGACGAAATGGCCATAAACTATGTAGAAACAGGGGAATCTTTGAATAGAGTAACAGCCAATGTCGACATTTATTTTGCGAATAAGATTGCCAAGATTATTAATCTTGATCCCGAGCCTGTATCGTTCGCCGATTGTAAGAAACGATCGGATTGGAAAAAATGGCAAGAGGCAATCACCGCGGAATTATTATCTCTAAAAAAAAAGAGGTATTTGGGCCCGTAAGCCTAACCCCTTACCACATACGCCCTGTAGGTCATAAGTGGGTCTTTGTTCGTAAGAGAAATAAAAATAATAAGGTGGTCAGATACAAAGCAAGGCTTGTTGCACAAGGTTTCACTCAACGGCCTGGAGTCGATTTTGAGGAAACTTATTCCCCGGTCATGGATGAAAGTACCTTTAGATATTTAATCTCAATGGCAGTTAATTTGAATCTGGAAATGAAACTAATGGATGTGGTAACAGCATACCTATACGGAAACTTAGATTCGGACATTTACATGAGGGTACCAGAAGGTATTCCCATACCGAACCAAGACAGAGCAACTAGAAGCTTGTATAGTGTGAAACTTAGAAGTCACTATACGGACTCAAACAGTCCGGCAGAATGTGGTATAATCACTTAAGCGAGATACTAAGCAAGAAAGGCTACACGAGCAACGAAGATTGCCCTTGTGTATTTATACGAAGGTCTCAGGATGGATTCTGTATAATCTCAGTATACGTAGATGATCTGAATATCATTGGCACACCCGAGGATATTAATGAAGCAAGTTCTTACTTGAAGTCAGAATTTGAAATGAAAGACTTGGGCAAGACCAAGTATTGCTTAGGTTTGCAACTTGAGCATGTCCCTGAAGGGATATTAGTGCATGAGTCTTCTTACACTCAGAAAGTGTTGGAAAGATTTAGTTTCGAAAAGGCATACCCTTCGAAGGTCCCCATGATTGGGAGGTCCCTACAGCAAGACAAGGACCCGTTTAGACCTAAGGAAGAGTGGGAGGAAGTTCCGGGACCAGAATTCCCATATTTGAGTGCAATAGGAGCACTCATGTATCTTGCAAATTGCACGAGGCCGGATATTGCATTCGCCGTGAATTTATTAGCGAGTTATAGTTCTGAGCCTACCAAACGGCATTGGAAAGGCATTAAGGATATATTTCGCTACCTCCAAGGAACCAAGGACCTTGGCTTGTTCTTCAGAAAGAATCAAGACTTGTCCATGGTCGGATATGCCGACGCTGGGTATCTTTCAGACCTGCATATAGCTAAATCACAGACATGGTATGTTTTCCTATGTGGCGGGACTGCAGTCTCATGGAAATCGTCTAAGCAAAGTCTTGTATCGACTTTGACTAACCACTCAGAAATCATTACCCTATATAAAGCTTCACGAGAATGTGTTTGGTTTCGACGGATGATCAACCACATATAGAAGTCATGTAGGTTGAGCACCGTACAAACCCCCACAATTATCTATGAAGATAATGCAGCGTGTGTTGCACAAGTACAAATGGGTTATGTGAAGAGCAATCTCACTAAGCATATCAACCCTAAGTTCTTCTATGCTCATGAATTGCAAAGATAGACGAAATAAAAAGACTGCATACTAAGTCATGTAAAAATCTGGCAGATTTATTCACTAAGTCATTACCGGCGTCGACCTTTGAAAGGTGCGTACGCGGGATAGGTATGATGAGACTTAGGGCATTACAGTGTTCAAGGAGAGAATCTTTGCAAACTCATAGGTAAAATCTGAACTAAGATGAATAATCAGGTGAGTTGTACTCTTTTTCCCTTGGATGAGTTTTACTAAGTTTCTCAAACCAAGGTTTTTAATGAAGCAATTCGTGCAACATGACCGACGTATGCCATGCACTCTTTCTCCAAGTTTTTTTTCCCACTGGGTTTTTCAGAGTTTTTGAAACACGTGCTATATGTGATAAGTTTCCAAGGGGGAGTGTTAGGAAACCTTAGTCCCACCAGGGAGTGGGACCCACCCGTCATGAGGAGGGGTGTGGATTTTATCTAAATCACCTTATGTGGAAACTTATCCCTTAGATTAGTAAAGGATATAAAAGGAGGAGATGACTCATCGTACAGTAACTTTTGATCGATCAATAAAGAAGCTTTCCTTTTTCTCCCACATTGTGTCTCTCATTTTACATACTGTACACGTGCTTCGTCCTTCTTCTTCCTTGACGTCGACTACGTCACGCTGTGCAACCCGAGGACCGGACTCACCGGCAAAGATTGCACAACAAATCTCATGCGCTTTGTTATAGTAACTCACCCAATCATATCTTGCAAGACCAAAAGCCAAACTCACAAACAAAACTTGAAATACCCTGACAATTTCCGTTCTTGGTGAAAATATACCTACCATGAGAGATGGAATTATGTATAGAATATAGGTACAGAAAGGGGAATTGGAGGAATGGTTTAAGATATTGGAATTCTACAACCCGAAAAAACCATATTAACTTGATTCCACTAAAACTCCAAACAGCTCCATGGTAGTACTCAAGCCATCCATGTTACAGGGATTTATAGCTCAACCAAAAAAGGAAAATACATAAAATACTACACAATCACTCCCCGAGGAACTGACCACCGATATTGTACTTAACCATAATCACACCCTGCATTTGCACATTTTTCAATCCTAACATCCCACGAAACAATCCAAAGTCAAATATTTTGACAGGCATTTTCCTTTTTCCCAGTGAGCTGCCAGAACGAATCTAGCTAGCTAAACTGGTATTACATCGCCGTTTGATGTATCTTCGCATCTCAAGACTAGTCCATCAAGGCTTGTTGGGAGGATGCACTTGGCCCACTGGCAGCCAGTAGAGAAGGGTTCAGGTGGCGGAACAATCATCAGCACATTGTCGTTCCTTTGAACAACCCCAATAACACTCACAGTACTTCCCTCCTTAATGTATCTGCAGTATAAACGACCATGTCAAATTAAATGGATAACTATACTTAAAAGGCTGTGACTGCGACATCTCCATGCTCATGCGTTCTGGATGCAAAAACCAGAAGAAATAACAGTACCCTTCTTTTAGGCGCATTATCCGATCATCACTTGAGAGATTCCGTTCCCGTAGCCATCTCATAAATTCAGGGGACATGTCCTTGTTTTCTGGGTTTATGTCAATAACAACAGATTCATCAATATATGGGGTCAGCCGTGCACCATATCCTGTTTTGACCAATGCTCGCAACCCAGATTGGAAATCAGAGATGTAGAAATCAACCGCATGTCGCTGCAATTATTGCAAAGAAAAGGAAAATGTAAGAGGAGATATGATTTAAGGTGATAGGAGTGGCAATAGTTGGGATTCTTCAATAAAATCGTTATAATATCTCATAGTCGTAGGACACTAGCTCATTGTGAGAAACACATCTTCTTGATGATCAAAATTTTCAGCTAATAAGAAGCTCACCTCCATTGACCGTAGTCCCCAGGTAAATCGGCGATGCTGAGAGTTAGCAGCTTTTGAGTCCCAACCCCTATATTCATACAAGCAGGTCGAAGTGTAAACACATCTTGGAACCCTTTGAAATGAGGACTCAGGGGAAATTTCCACAAGTAACAACCTGTGAAATTCAATATGATAATGAGGACAGGCTACTACTGAATACAAAAGAAGTGCTACTGCTAAATTAGTTGCAACTGTAATCTAACTA
Organism: Stipa capillata; assembly: GCA_019208055.1. NCBI lineage: Eukaryota > Viridiplantae > Streptophyta > Magnoliopsida > Poales > Poaceae > Stipa > Stipa capillata. Next base: position 3,935 of record JAGXJF010000850.1, read on the forward strand.
CGAAAACAAAACAAAAAACTTATGGAGAAATTACTAGATTACAAGACGCTCCATCGATCTAAGTCCTTGTACTAGGAAAATAACATGTCAATCTTATGTGTATTAGATAACGCTATGTGCCCATGGTACTTATCAGAACTATAGGAGCACAGGAGCCTTTTGTGTTCTCCACATCCAAAGTTTTTCTTTTTGGAAAACCATCTAATGTATTTTGTTAAACTTATGTATTGATCACATTAGTACTGAAACAGTTGGTGGTATTACTGTACTGAAACAGTTGGTGGTATTACTATACTGTGAGTTAACAATGCAATTCAGAAAAAAAGTGACACAACTGACAAGAGTTACGATGATAACATGTCTTGTCAGATGAGCCACCGAGAAACAAAGCAACTGGCAAGAGATACGATGATAACATGTCTTGTCAGATGAGCAACCGATAAACTATGTAATTCAAGTACTTCTAACGGAAGCAAGCAGATATATGACAAAATAGCAAGGGGGAAACTAAATGCAAAACATTAAAGGACGGAATGGATAGGCAGAATAATAGAATAAGTCCAAAAAGGTAATCGGTATTACACATACCCCAGTAACCTTCACATACTCTCCATCTTTCGCGGTTCTAAGATCAGCATCAGGATAGCGACTGACAAACCTAGTCACACCTCTTGTTCCCCAGCAATGTTCCAAATCAAGAGTGCAGCAACAAACCCAAATATCACCACGACAACTACCAGCAAAATTGGATTATGAACAGCACCAAGGATGAAGCCACCTGCTATGAATCCCATCACAAAAAGCAGAATGACCGCCCAGAGTATTGGCTTTGGCAAACTCGCCTTAATCGAGTAGCCACCTTCCTCATTGAGATTTGTAACAGCCTGGTTGTGAGCAAAAGAGGTGGCACGCATTTTCATTGATACATTAGAATCAAGAGGGCCTGATACTTTTCGTGGAGCACCAGATGAATGTAGCGGTCCGGAGGAGATAGGTCCTGATGTGATCAGCCCAGTTGTAGGAAGAATAGGAGGTAGAGGGCCAGAATTCTGGCGAGCCATTGGAGTCACTCCTCCTGACTGGGGGCCAGAAGATTTCTTTGTTGGTTCTCCATGCTTATTAAGCGGTCCAGAATTAGATTTTGCCCTTGCCGAACCTCCAGTGCCAGGAAGAGATGATGAAATAGAACCAGAGTAGTTGGATCGACCAGCAGCATTAGAAACTGGTCCTGAGTTGGAAGCAGTGCCACCAAATGAAGTATTCCTTGAAGGTTGATTACCCAAAGGACCAGATTTCCGTGACTTCTCAGCATGAAGATCGAACATCTTGCCGAGTTCTCCGGATTTCTTGATGTCTCCCCCTGTGTATGGCATAGCCGCAGAGCAAATAACCGGGGCCTTCTCCTTAGGTTGCTCAGGTCGTCCCGAGACATAAAGCCCATTGCTTAACTGGTGGGACGGAAACCGAGAACCCATCTGAACCAACAGATTCTACCAAGCTTTTGAACACACCAAGTACTTGTATTGCGTATTGAAATGCGATTAGCAAGCTTTTGAGCACACCACCAGCATTCTCAGATACAACCAACACCTTGCATCAGCACCTGAAAAAAGCACAACATACAAATGTAACTGACATCAATTTGGGCTTACAAAAGGATATGCACACCACATTCAGAGGATGCCATTTTAAAACACCTGTATGAAATATGAACAAGAGAAACTCAGAAGAGAATCATCCAGTACATAAGGATAACTAAAGATGGGACTTGGAAGAGACCTTATGATGAAGAACCTTCACAGAATTCTAGCAAGTCCCAACACACAGCTCAACTAGTTCGACGTGGCAGCTGGCTGATAGTCTAACACTTCCTCCTTTAGAGGGATATATATTACTCCCTCCGTCCACAAATGTAAGGCGTGCACGGAATTTAAGGTTCAACTTTGACCAAGAATTAACTAATACTATTGAATTATATAATACAAAAGTGATACCATTTGAAAATATGTCTGAATATGAATCTGACGGTATCATTTTTGTGTCATATAATTTAATATTATTGGTTTAATTCTTGGTCAAAATTGAACCTTAAATTCCGTGCACACCTTACATTTGTGAACGGAGGGAGTAGCTAATAGCTAGAGCCTAGCGGTAATACAGATATCATAAAGCTGGACGAACAGAAATACTTGCAAAACATAGTGCCATTATTAGGTAATAAATCCTACCAAAGGTAGCAAAAGTAAATTAGCAAATTCCTTTCGTGGGCGTTGCCATGTTTACACCATGCAAGCAGCATGTTAACAACAAAGAACACAGATTTAAAACTAAAGCTTTTCTTCACAAATAAGTAAATAAAATAACATAGATTTAGAACTAAAGCTTTTCTTCACAAATAAGTAAATAAAATAGTCTGTTGCGAACTCACATACTACGTCAAAGAATGGCACAATTCTAGGAAATATATTTTTGTGATAATGGGCAGGTAAAGCTGGCAGTGGAAAGGCAGTGAAATAATTTTGTTCATGCTATAGTTTTAAGCAGGAAAAAGACTACGCACCTTACCCATAGTATTACTCTCGACGTAGACAAAATTACAGCCGAAACAACACACAAGCAGCGGTCATTTCAGGTACTTTATCTTTTGAGTTAGCAGCGCCACTTAAGGTTTCAGCAATATTTTTGGTGTAACGCGCACTATTGCGATAAAGTAATGTTTAGTTTCCTCCAAAAGAAGCTAAAGAGTACAGACAAGCCCCAGAAAACATGCAGAATTCGTGGAGAAGGCTCACTAAAGATCCTACTCACACCCAAAGAAACTAAAGTATCCCAGAAAAAATTGATAGCGAGGGTTACATCAAAATCAAAAGCTACACTGAGTCTTCCAAATGGTTTCGGCGGGTTGCAGGCAGCAGAATAAACAAACAAATTTGCCAGCGACACCATCAGATCTCAAAGTAAGCATAGTTAGAGCTCCAGCAAATAACTCTGGCAGGCAGGTACATGCCAGCATAGATTGAACAAGAAGCAATGCAGCAACACATTGTATAACCTCCAATCCAGTCCACCGACCCCTTGAGGAGGAGATTCTTTCTACTCCTCCAAAGATTATTTCTCCATGCTTTAGCTGTACCATGCATGTACATATGTATGTATGTATAACCTATAACCTGGAGCTTGAATCTAACAACACATTCTACTCAGTAGACCAGTCGTAAGCTTCAGTTCTGCCATGGAAGGTGGCATCAAAGAGCAATGCCAGCGCCTGCAGATCCAGAAACTGGTGCCAGATCCAGGCAAATCTCTCGCAGAACACGAACACACAATAATCCCTGCAAAGTTCGCACAAACCAACACTAGATCCAGCCTGCAGCGGCAGACACAACGAACCCCCAAAAAAAATTTGGAAACATAAACCGCTGGCTAACCAAGTAGCAAACTAGAAAACAAATCCGCAACAAACCGGACGGGATTGTGGAGGAAGAAAGGAAGGAAGATTTCGGATTGGATTGCTCACACTCACAGCAAAGCAAATAAGACCCAAACCCCCGGGACAATCCAGGCGAGTTAGGGTTCGTCACAAACCAGAGAAATCAGTCCTACCTCCGAGTTGGATCTCCGCTCCACGCCAGTCCAGCAGCGATGGCGATGGCGACGGCGGGAATGGGAGGAGGATCCCTCCGAGGCGGCGTGCATGCGTGGTTCGGTGGAGGGGGAGGAGGAGGTGGTGGTGGTTGTTCGGCGGGGAGGTGGTGGTGGTGGGCTGGATGACCCCGTCGGCGTCGTCAGTGAGAGAGGAAAAAAGGAAGCTCTGTCGTGTGTCCGTCTGTCTCTGTTGGTGGACCTTGGCAGGCAGGACGAGCTAACAACTCGAAGGAAGGGCCCTGCTGAACTGGACGGTTTGCTTCACACTGCCCTGCTCCTCTCTTCGTTTGTTATCGTCGCCACTTTGGATGGCTGCTTAAGCGTGAGGTCGCCTTGGCTCTATCAATCACCTAAGATAATTTACTAACGCAAAGAAGTGAGAATAAAATTAATTTTCACTTCATATAACTTTTCCACTTTGGATGGCTGCTTAAGCGTGAATCAATCTCTGCCATAACTACTGTTGGGGAGCGTCTCCGCGCTATCCGATTTCGACACCTTTTCGTACTTAAGAGGAATCAATGAACCTCAAGACTCGTCAACGCCATGTCCGTGACGACGCCAAATCCGTGCCGACGCTAAGTCCGTGACGACGCCAAATCCGTGGCGACACCAAGTCCGTGGCGACGCCAAGTCCGTGACGACGCTAAGTCCGTACCGACCCCATGTCCATGACGACGCCAACACCATGTCCATGGCGACGTCAACGCCAAGTTCGTGCCCACGCCAAATCCGTGATGACGCCAAGCTCGTGCCAATGCCAGATCCGTGACAACGCCAAGTCCGTGACGACACCACGACGCCATTTCTGTGACGACGCTAAGTCCGTGAAGACGTCAAGTCCGTGACAACGCCAAGTCAGTGCCAACACCAGTCTGTGACAATGGCAAGTTCGTAACGGCGGGAAGTTTGTGATGACCGAAAGCTCGAGGCGAAGGGAAGATCGTCGCCACGGGGGGATGCATGACGAGCGGGGCCCGTGGAATATTCCCAGAATATTCCTGGAAGAAAAGACCAGTTCGTCCTCGAGGGCACTAGTATATCTAAGGGCAAATTGTAAATAGCCTGAGTGCATTTTTGTAATCTCCTCCACCCCCTCCATTTTTCCTATAAATAGAAGGGCACCCCTTCCATGCAAAGGAGGTCCTTAAAATCTGAAATAAAAGTTCACTTGCTCCTCTTCTCCTCTAGTTCGTGGCTCGCAGTGGTTTCGAGTGTCTTCGCATTGTGCAACCCGCATGCGCGACTCCCATGCACGACCGCGGTGTCTTCGCGATGTAGTTTCCTGGGCAACCCTTGTAGGTCTGTGAAGCCGTGTGGAGGTGCCACAAGTTCACTGTCAGGCTTCACCGTTCATCCTATCATGCGGGACGAGAATGTGGAGGCAGACATGCTAGCCCAAGCGGCAAGTACTTCTGTAGGTGTAGGATCAATGGCGTCCCGACAGAGGGGGGAGTGAATGTCGAGTTCAAATTTCTTTCACAAATTCTTCACATACATAGTCATATTAAAGACTAGTATGATCAGAGTGAAAATGTAGCGGAAATACCTCGAAAAGCCCTTGGTGATGTGGAGCTTGTCGATAGCTTCGAAACGAGTCCAAGATCACCAAAATCCGAGTTCTGACACAAAAGTTATGGCTGAACAGTGAAGCTACCCAGCCTAAAGAAAAAGAATCTCAGAAGTTCCGGGAATTTTTCCGGAGACTTCGACTTTGACAGAAAGTGAGGATAGAGGTGAATCTCGGAAGCTCCGAGATTGAAACTCGGACACTCCGAGATTTCCTATGAAAATGAGGAAATCAGCAGGCAAGAATAGTAGTGAATCTCGGAGGCTCCGAGATTGAAGAATCGGACATACTCTGAGATTTCTTGTGTAACTGAAGAACTCAGCAGGCGAGAACAGAAGTGAATCTCGGAGGCTCCGAGATTGAAGAATCGGACACTCCGAGATTTCTTGTGAAACTAAAGAACTCAGTAGACAAGAACAGAAGTGAATCTCGAGGCTCCGAATTGAAGAATCGGACACTCCGAGATTTCTTGTGAAACTGAAGAACTCAGCAGGGAGGGCAGAACGATGAACTCAGATTTCATGAAGTTCAAGAAGTGCAAGAATTCGAAATTCATCCAACCAAAATCACTGAAACTTGGTAGATAAGCTCTCCAATATGTTTGGCATGTATTCCAATCAATGGATCATGATTTCCTCACCAAAGATGTGACCTTTTTATGGAGAATAGGATTGCACCACTAAAATTCAAAACCTAAAAACCTAGATAATGAAGAGCTCGTGGATTCTTTGATCTCTACTTGCTAGAGTAATATTTCACACATCATAGCTCTCTACTAACCACAGGTAATCGAACCACAAATAACTCCTTCTTCTCTAATTGATTCTACTCATTTTCCTCAATATGAACTCAATCAAAAGAGTAGAATCTTGAGAATCTTGAGTTTGGGATGGATGGGTTCAGATATAAGCATGGATTCCCATCTCTAACAGCCCACACAACTCAAGAAATCAATAAGAGTAAGCTAGAAGAGGAGAGAACGAAAATCCACACAACAACAGAGGAGAAACTCACAAACCCATGGGAAGCACCTAGATTTTCTTCACATTCTTCTTGAATTGAAAGGGAGCACCCAGATTTTCTTCAAATTCTTTTTTATTGATTTTTGTGATTTTTCTTGGTGTTTACAAGCCTCTCATCTAGGCTAAAGCACTTCTCCAAGTGCAGCTCCCACAAAGCTCTTAAAGGGTTAAGGGTTAAGAAACTCTCTCCCACCTATTTATAGTGGAGGGGCATCCCCCTCTCCACTTGGGCCTCAAAGCTCACTTAGATGGCATGGACACTTAGCACGCATCACAAAGCGTCTAAGTGACCTATCCATCATCTATCCTTTCCTTCCACTCTAAACATCTAACCCTAAACCGCTTCCCGGCCTCCACCGCAGTTTCTTGGTTATGCTTCGGTAGATTCTGCATTTTTTTACCAAAATGCCCTCGCACTGACTTGGTCCTCACGTCTCGTTTCCACCCCGCTTTCTTGTCCTCCGCGTACATGCTTTTAAGCCGCACGATGTCGTCGCCACTTTTTTAACCGCATCTCAGCCCTCCAAGCCTCATGCCGGTCCATATGGCCGAACCATCGCTGCACCCAACTCGCACCTGCACACAATAGACCAAGCAAGCGTTGCGAGCATAAGTTTTCCACTTGACCCAAGTCAGTCGAGAGAAATCATTCATCCACTCAATTTTTCCTTTAGACAAATTGAGAAACTCAAACTTATCAATCACATAACAAGTAATTCAAACCTCGAATTCATGCAACCAAAAGAATCAATTCCGCATATTATGGTAAATATTCATCACAAATATTATCAAGTCCTCACATGATTCACAGTAGGCATGCCACCTGGCGCCTTCTACGAGGTACTCGCGGTCCCTGCGATGAAAGGGTTACCAGAGGTGTACGTCATAACCCCACAGGACTGGAGAACGCCCATCATGCGGTACCTTGTCGACGAGACCAGAGTCTGAAGATCACGTCGAGACTCGCCGGCTCAAGGCGCGTGCAAGGGGCTTTGTCATCTACCAAGGCTCTCTATACAAGCGCGCGTATGTGCATCGTATCTCAAGTGTATCTCGAAGGAGGAAGGAGCCAAGTTGGTGCGCGACATACAGGAGGGACTGTGCGGATCTCACCTCGCTCCATGCGCCCTAGTCTCCAAGGCCTTCCGTTAAGGCTTCTATTGGCCAAGAGCGCTACACGACGCACAAGATTTGGTGAAGCTATGCCTGGCATGCCAATGGATAGGATGAGGCACAAGCCTTCCGGCGCACTATCTGCAGCCCATCCCACCCTCGTGGCCGCTCGCGTAAGCGCTGGGGCGTCGACCTGGTCGGTCCCATTTAGAACCACAAGCCATGGTGCCAAGTTCGTGGTCGTAGCAGTCGACTATTTCTTCAATGGGTAGAGGCGGAACCGCTCATTAAGATCACCTCCACCTCCATACAGAAGTTTACATGGAAAATTTTGATATGTCGCTTCGACGTCCTGCGCGAGATCACCGTCGACAACGGCACTCAATTCGACGCCGAGCCATTCCGCAAGTTCTACATCTCGCTTGGCATCACCTCTGATTCACCTCTGTAGCCAACCCTCGAGCGAATGGTGCGGTGGAGCGCGCTAACGGCATCCTCCTTCACGGCTTGCACACATGGCTCTTCGATCTCCCTAAAGGACGCTGGGCAGACGAGCTCCCCAACGTGCTGTGGTCGACTCGCACGGCGGCCAGCAGAGCTACCGGCTTCATCCCGTTTAAACTACTCTTTGGCAACGAGACCGTCACCCCCCGAAGAAATCAACTTGGCTCCTCTCGCACTGAGACACCGTCCGAAGAGGAGACCCGCCAAGCCTCCCTCGACGGTCTTGACGCGCTAAGGCAAGATGCCAAACTCAACATCGAACGCTATCAAGCTTCAATGCCAAGGGCATACAACAAGGTTGTTCACCTGTGTCCCATCCAGGTGGGCGATCTCATCCTGAAAAAGATGGCAAACCCCGAAGCCGGCGGGAAACTGAGCTCCAAGTGGGAAGGGCCATATGAGATCATCAGCCAGTCGCGCCCAACTTCATTTCGGTTAAAGACCCTCGATGGTGAAGAGCTAAAGCACAGTTGGAACACCATCAACTTAAAGAAATACTACGTGTGAAGCCGTCAGGGCTCGAGAAGACCTCATCCATTTTGTAGGCCAGCTGCGGCCAGGACCGCTGCGTCGGTCCCAATATTTCTTACGCTTTTTAAATTTCTCCAAAGTGCCGCTGCGTCGGCCGTCGCTAGATTTCCCAAGGAATGTCACCTCGTCGTGATCTCCTCATGTTCTTGTAACAAATGCCAAAGTCATCTCGTGACATATATATACGTACATGGCTGCCATGATAGGTGTGCATACCAAGTCTACTTACCCATATCGCGTGCCCGCCCGAAAAAGCCGGAACCTCCTTGTGTGCGCTGGGAAGCCCCATCTCCCCTGCACGAGTCGAGTAAAAAAGCCTCCTCATGTTGGCTGGGAAGAACCATCTCCCCTGCGTGAGTCGAGCACTTAAACCTCCTCGTGTGTGCTGGGAAGCCCCATCTCCCCCGTACGAATCGAGCAAAAAAGCCTCCTCATATTGGCTGGGAGGAACCATCTCCCCCGCGTGAGTCGAGCACCTAAACCTCCTCGTGTGTGCTGGGAAGCCCCGTCTCTCCCACACGAGTCGAGCATAAAGCCTCATCACGTTGGCCAAGAAGAACTATCTCCCCCGTGTGAGTCAAGCACTTGAACCTCCTCGTGTGCGCTGGGAAGCCCCATCTCTCCCGCATAAGTCGAGCAAAAAAGCCTCCTCACGTTGGCTAGAAGGAACCATCACCCCCGTGTGAGTCGAGCACTTAAACCTCCTCGTGTGCGCTGGGAAGCCCCATCTCTCCTGCACGAGTCGAACAAAAAGCCTCCTCACGTTGGCCGGAAGAACCATCTCCCCCGCGTGAATCAAACACTTGAACCTCCTCGCGAACGCCGGGATGCAACCCATGCCCCGCACGATCAAAAGCCTCGTCACGCCGGCTAGAAGAACATCTCCCCACATGAGAAGAAAAATGCAAGGCCGGAAGACAACTACTCGCCCCCCCCGCCAAAGTTTTTTTTGATTGGGAGGCAAGGTACCAAGTACAATGCTCAATATCACAAGGGACTATGCCACCCAAGTACCCACAGGCAGGGTACCAAGTACCACACACAGGGGACTCCGCCGCCAAAACACCCACGCACCAGCCATGCAAGCGTCATGGGAAGCAAGGTACCAAGTACCATGCACAACGTTACCAGGGGCTCCGCCACCGAAGTACTCACTGGATCCTGGCCTCGCCCAAGGTGGTGTGGAATTTTCGCCTCGGCCACGACCCCGAGCTTGAAGTCCCTGGCAAGCCCGTTCCACGACCCCGGGAACGCTAAGTCCGTGCCGACCCCAAGTCCGTGACAATGCCAAGTCCGTGACGGCGTTATGTCCATGACGACGTCAAGTCTGTGCTAATGCCAAGTCCGTGATGGCGCCATGTCCGTGGCGACGCCATGTCCATGTCGACCCCAAGTCCGTAGTGACGCCAAGTCCGTGACGATGCCAAGTCTGTGACGGCGCCATGTCCGTGCTGACCCCATGTCTGTGACGACGCTATGTCCGTGATGACGTCATGTCCATGATGACGCTAAGTCCGTGGCGACGCCAACGCCAAGTCCGTGACGACGCCAAGTCCGTAACGACGCCAAGTCCGTGACGGCGCCACGACGCTAAGTCCGTGACGACGCCAAGTCCATGAAGACGCCAAGTTCGTGATGACGCCAAGTCCGTGACAATGGCAAGTTCATGACGGTGGGAAGTCCGTGACGACCGGAAGCTTGAGGCGACGGAAAGATCATCGCCACGGGGGGATGCATGACAAGCGGGGCCCGTGGAATATTCCTAGAATATTCCTGGAGGAAAATACCGGTTCGTCCTCGAGGGCACTAGTACATTTAAGGCAAGATTATAAATAACATGAGGACATTTTTGTAATCTCCTCCACCCCTCTATTTTTCTATAAATAAAAGGGCACCCCTTCCATTCAAAGGAGACCCCCAAATCTAAAATAAAAGTTCACTTGCTCCTCCTCTCCTCTAGTTCGTGGCTCGCAGCGGGTTTCGAGTGTCTTCACGTCGTGCAACCCGCGTGCGCGACTCTCGTGCGCGGCCACGGTGTCTTCGCGACGTAGTTTCCCGGACAACCCTCGTAGGTCCGTGAAGCCGTGCGGGGGTGCCACAGATTCACTGTCTAGTCTCGTTGCTACGACAACTACAGTATTTAAGATTAATTTTATAGGTTTTTATATGCTACTGCATTTAATGTTAACTTTTCGTATAGAGACAACTAAAGAGACAAGCTATTTATATATGTTATTTTAAATATCGATTTTAAATGATATGTAGGGGTCGAAAAGTCAAGAGCTAGTTTTACCTTTGTGGAAGTCCCTAACACCTGCTCGGTAGACAGAAAAACATAGTTACGGTTCCTCGTCAGCTGTTGTATATATCTGTAATTTTTTTTGAAAAGGTATATGTATATTTATGTGTCGTAAAAAAGATGAAGACGATTGTAATACATGTCTATTTATATGTCTCTTCTTTTTAGACGATGCAAATGGATATCTTTTCTCACAGAAAAAGTATCACGTGCGCATTGTATCCCAATATATACTAATGTGATTTTTCTGAAATTCTTCAAAATGTACAATACTATTTGTTTTTTCTTCTTCACTTATTCCTTCGTTGCATCATCGCATTTTGGTTAGCCTCTTGTAACCTCTAGCTATGCCCGACCCAGCCGGCACGACGATAGACAGCACTCCCGAGTAGCTATTTTGAAAAAAAAATATGGAGAGGTAAGAAGAAGGAAGATGATAAAAGCAAAGAGAGGGCTGAGAGAGTATATATATCGCGAGTTGTTTTTGCACACCAGAAACCAAAAACTTGTTGTCTTATTCTTGCACCTTTGTTGCTGTGCGGTGGTAGCTATTGCTCATGTTATAATTTTCGTTGTATAGCTCCGTACCGTATTATTGGCATTCGATAACCAGCAAGTGAATGGTGCATTCGACAGCTATTGTATTACGTGTTACTACTTACAATGGCGTTTACGTTGCATGCTTTTATATACCTCCATCTCACGTTATGCTGTTGCTCACTTTATATTTATCGGCGCACCATTCATGTCACATTACTTAGAGTTTCAGCTTCTAATGATGGCTGCACGATATTATTGATATTTGCAGCTCATGTTGTACGTTGCTACCAAAGATAGTTTTCTGATTTTAGTACTCTGCGGAGCCATATAGACCGGAGTCCTATTTCGAACCCTTTTTGGGTAGAATCTTGGAACACTCCGAATCTCCGGTCTGATTCATTCAAATCCGGTTCGCCTCTACCGATTTGATTTATTTTATTTTAGATATTGGAACATATGAATCTTTTTATAAATACAGTAATATACACGATTCTAGGATTTAGTACCATGGTTCGACATCTCAAGAAGAAAATCCTAACTTCGGGCTAGTACTACGTATAATGGCACGGGATGTTGCGTGCATCTATATATCTTTTACCTCACATATAAGCTCTTGCTCATGTTATATTTGCCGCTATTGACAACACTCATACATGCTCATAGCTTGCAAAATTGCCCTGTATTTTGGCTTCCAAAGCCTTAGCGTGAACTTCTTCACATCCCTTTATGTACTATTCTTTTAAGTAATGAAATCCCCCGTTCTTAATAAAAAGCATTCGTACATGGCTCTTCGCGGCCCTACCTTCTGGTATGTAAAGGGGGAGTTGTTTATCCATATACACACACTATGGACATCATAATCCACATTATCGCACGATAAATCAACAACATATAATTATAGAATGGGATATTTACTATTGCATCATTATGAGTTTGGTGCTTTACCAAATACCACTAAATCGTCCACACTGTTAAAATAAATCCAAAATCATCAAAAAACACTGCTTTTGGATGATTTTGCCCATCCTTGGGCGACAATCATCTTTCTTTCGAATGGAGTATGTAGGAGAGCTGCCAGTCAATTCGATAGAAGAGAAATATAAGTTTAGCGGTACATCCATTGATATAATGATAGGAGATAACACCAGCATGTCTCATCTCAACTTTTATGTATCCTACATATATCATCTAACAAAAAATCTCAAAATTATTTCTCGAGCTCATGTTCTGATTTTTTTTCAATATGTCTACTAAGTCAATTTTGTGAGAACACCCCGTAGTCCATATCATATGGCAAAAAACGAGCATCTCACATTTGCTCAGGACTCTTTGTGCATCATATGCCCATAGAGTTGCCGCTTCGTCTTGCAACTCTCCCCAGTTATGCCAGCGTGGCTAGGATGTTCTTGTCTTTCGACTTGTCCTTCAATCACCACACCACCATTCTAAGAGCAACTCTAATCCATCCCCAAACTTAACTCCCAAAAACCCACTCCTAAAACTTAACTCTCAAAAATTCCTAGATATTGGGACGATGGCATCTAACCCATCCCCTAAACTTAACTCCCATAAAATTTTCTTTGCTATTTCTCCTATCCTTTGCAAACATAACCCCATTTCAACTACTTTTGCACAACATATTAATTCAAACCTTGCTGTTTATAGCGCAAACATTTCAACAACATTTGAAATTCATTGTTTTCAAAATTTTAAATTCAAATTTAAACACAACATAGGGTCCAATGAAGCAAATATTCCAAATAAAACATGATAAAAACATGATGATACATGAAAGATCTATTGTCCAAGACGTTGCCACATGTGCTCCCAAAGGTCATCTCATAGTTGGTCATGAGCTTGCCGGTCTTCGATCTTTCGATGCACTTCAAGAAACCTATGGATCTAGGTGCATGATGCAGAGGAGTGACATGTGTTCCATTGGGGTCATAATCATAGTTTCCGGTTGGCCTCTCTCATTCTCTAAGATCATTTTATGCAAGATCACACATGATGTCATGATCCTCCACAGTGTCTAGTACAGGATGTCCCCGCATAACTTCTTGAAGTATTTCCCATACAATGGGTTCCTTTTCCCAAATTTTTCCTTTTAGCAATCCTGACATTAGAAGTAGCGCGTTTCGTGATTAAATCGCGAATTACAATATGTAGCAGGTCCACGGACAATGGCAAAGCGAGCTTGCAATACCCCGAAAGCTCTCTCAACATCTTTTCTTGCGGCTTCTTGAGCCACGGCAAAGTGAGCTCTCTTGTTGCCTTCAGGATGTGAAATTGTCTTCACAATGTGGACCATGAGGGGTAGATGCCATCTGCAGGTAGTACCCCATATCATAGTGGTGAACATTGACTTCAAGTTGCAGGTAGAGCCTCCCCCGGCAACAAGCCTTGCAAATAGATGAGATCTTTGCAGGACATTGAGGTCATTGTGAGAGCCAAGCATCCCAAAGTAAGAATGCCAAATCCATAGATCTTGGGAGGCAACCACTTCAAGTATGGGTGTGCCTGCTCCACAATCGCCTGCTTTACCCCCTAGGGGTCAGTCGATTTTTTCCACCATTGGATTAAATCAAACGGCTAATGTAGTTTCCCGCAAAGCACAGTCGATTCTGTTTTTTTTGGTTTTTTTCTTGTTTGGGCTGGTAGCCCAAAAGAACCGGTGGCTTGTGGGCTTTTGAGTTTTTTTTGGCTTGTGGATCGAGGCTCGGTTGGATTGGCATTTGGGATCAAACGCAGCAGCAGGTGCGGTGCAGTCCACCCATGGCCTCGTTTTCGCTTCGTGTCCCACGGCATTCTGTGCGGAAGGTGGTGGTGTCCTCGTGTTCTGTGTCGGAGCATCTAGCACATCGGCAAGTTGGGGCTTCACTATAATTGGAGAAATTGAATTCTGCCATTTCGGCTTCTTCTCTCTTTGACAGAAGCAGAAGAACAATCTGCTGAAGAACAATCCTTGATAGAAGTAAATCCTTGACATGAACACATTGCAACTCATGATGACAAAAAAAAGGTCAACAAAGAGAATGGCCTGTTCATGACTCCAAAGCAGTTCATATAAAAATCAGAATTTAGTGTTCAAAAGGACAAAAAAACTGCTGATCAAAGACACACCAAACAAATCATACAAAAATTGATGCCTACTCGTCACTAGCTAGAGGGAGGAGTTCTGCTTGTACAAACGGCTAGCATCAGGATTAGCAGGCGTGATGACATCAATCTTCTTAAAGCCAACAAGGCTATGGCCCCATTTGAAGTTATGAGTAGTAACAGCGCAAACATCCTCTTCCGTTTCAAATCCACCACAACGACTCCAGGGACATAGTGGTCAGCAACAGTGAAGTTGGAGCGGCCAAGGTAGTCTTCAAGGATTGAGCCAACAATGAATGAGGGCGTGAAATTATTCTCCACCCACGTTGGCATAAACAACTGTCTTAGTTGCGCCAAAAGGAACTTTGAGAGCATTCTTTGTGACGTGCACATCTTGAAAACACTGGTGGTTTTTTGTTTCTAGCTGTTGTGTATCATCACATACAGTCTGCATTGGACATTTAAAAAGAAAAAAATAAATCAGCAACAAATATACATGTAACATGACACATATTATATATTCTAGCTCATATGACCGAAGAGAAGTAATACATGTCCTGATAATGAAAATTAAAAGTTATACATGTATATTATAAAATTTGGTACTTTGAGCTTGTAATGCAAAATATGTAAAGTGCTCAAAAGTGAGGTTCATTTGGGCTTGGAGCTCGCCACTAAACTCACACGCTCAAACACAAACATACACACCCTTTTTCTTTGTCCAAATCCTCATCGGGCTATGTGTGGCTTATGCTGAACTGCTAAACGGGTTTGTCCCAAGAATTGGAAAATACAGAGGAGTAGAGCTAAAGTATATTGACATTTTGTTTATTTTGGAATCAAAATTCTTCGGTACACTCTAGATGCGTAATCCTGCACTATTTGATTAGTTGACAGTTTTGATACGGTTACAATTCTCGCTCAGATTTAAGGCGCATAAACTTATGGGAGAAGAGGTTTCTCTTTTCTTTTTTGAAATACTAGGAAATGGTTGTTGAAACGTGTACGGTGATCTGATGAAATCTGCAGTTATCAGATGAATTGATAAGTTCCATATATAAGAGATATATGACTACAACAATTGAAATAGATTCCTGATATGCTTTTTAATCTCTAACTAATAAGAATATCAAAAGCCTGCTGAAAACCAAAGACAAAAAAGAACCTTTTTTCAGACTTGTCTGTTTGATTTCACCACCAGACGACCTGAGGCCAACAGATCCATCATTGCGCTTGTTGCTAGTTGCTACCCTGATCCATCTATGTTGACACATTTTGAATATGTGAAGAATATGGTTCGGTTCGCACATTTTGATAAATAACAACATTCACAACACGTGTGCAACTACATCACACACAAGTGCAAGTAGGCATCATGGTACTATATGTGGTGAATGCCAGACGTAGTGATTGTTTTAGAAATAGATGAACCGTTAATCATGTATGCACACATACATAAAATGACGGGGCTAGGTTGACTACAGATCCATCTCGTAGAACAAACGTGTTAATTTTGACACACACAAACACATATATACAAAAATCGTGAAACAGGGATGAGGAAGATGAAAACTAAAGGACCATATCGAAACAACAACCACGACCCTAGACAAAAATTAAGAACATAAAAAGCAAATCCATGATCGGAGAACAGAGAAGAAGAAACTTCGGCAGATGAGGATGTAGAAGAAACCTTCAGTAGATGAGGATGTAGAAGAACCGTCGCGGGGAGAAATGGTAGGCACTGTGGCTGTGGTGATGGACTCGATGTCTTAAATAGAGAAGCTGTAGAAGCCTCGACAGTTCCCGATGTGAAAATGCACACGTACACACCGTGTGCCGTTTGAAACTGCCTCTCTAAATTCTTTAATCTGCAGTTGTCAAAAAACAAATGTTTGTACATACGTGGGCCTTGGCCCAAAAAGACTATAAGAGACTCAATCATACGCCAGCATACTTGCAGCTCTAAAAAATATACCAAAGTGCCGGTTACAAATGCTTCATTGCAGCAGAGCGCTGAGTTGCTTCTACACAAATCTCTCTAGTTTTACTTAGCTACATGACCACAAACTAAAATTATAAACACTACACACATCCCATTACAACAATTTGAAGCTCATGCATCTTGCCATCTTGCCGATGCGGTCATTAGCTCCATCATCTCTAGCTTCATATGATCCAGATTTTGTAACAAATGTTTTGGTTCATGCGATCTTCCAGGGTCATCTCTTGTTGATTGCAACTCATTCCTCTCTGAATTGAATCAAATTCTTGCAGATGCTGTTGGTACTCACTCAACCACATGAAATCCACATTTCTTGGCTGCCTGTGAAACAAAAATCCACAGTTCTAGCATCAGAGACATTTCCAAAATCTCTCCATCCAGATGCATCAAGTCGTTCTCTCATGACTGACTTTAAAACTTGAGATCTGAGGGTGCATCAAGATCATCAGAGCAATGCTCACCTCTACCCACGGCTGGTTCCTCGGGCACTTCACAAACCTTTTCCTCGGATTCTTCTTTGTCCTCGACGTGAGCAGCAGCAGCTCTGCCCATCCCCGCACCATGGGCAATCGACGAGCGGACCTCCCCCATCATCTCCATGGATGCCCGCGAGCTCGCCTGAGAGATTGTCTCCTCCGCTAGGATTTCAGAAAAAATGGGGAAGGTAGGCATCAAAACCAATAACAAATCGAGAGGGAGAAAAGAGCACAAAAACCTTGTCGAGGAGAGCATAAAACCACTCCTTCCGCCGTGCTGGTGCTGGTGCTGCATAAAAAGCAAAATCCACATCGGAGAAACAGTGGAAGAAGAAACCTTCGGCAGATGAGCATGTAGAAGAAGAACCTTCGGTAGATGAGGATGTAGAAGACAGTCGGGGAGAATGGTAGGCGCTGTGGCTGTGGTGATGGACTCGATCTGTTTATAGGAAGTTGCATCTCCAAATTCTTTATCCCGCACTATCAAAAAACAATTGTTTGTAGCTATGTGGGCCTTGGCCCAAAAATTCTATAAGAAACTGAATCATACGGCCCAGCAGTACTTGTCGCGAAAAAAGAAAAAGTTGTTGCGTTGTACATTTTATTAAAACAGAAAATACAGCAAAAAATTTGTGTAAGAAAATCACCTGACAGAAACAGAGTTTGAAGTTCTATGGCAGAAGATATAATAGATAATCGCAGAGCTAACAATTACAAAAAATCTACCTATATTAGTTACAATGTCAGATGCTCATGCATGTATGTAACCTTATGTTTAATACTTTGCACATTTATTAAGACAGAAATTACACTCAAAAAAATAAAGTGCAACTGCATTAAAAATAAAGTGCAAACTAGCAATTATAGTATATTGAGTCAATTGCACATTTTGTAAACAAAATTACACTAATTTTTTTGTGCAACTGCATCATAGAAAAAGTGCAATTACCATCAAAAGTACATTAGTGTTCAACTAAAACATCATAGACAAATAAAATGTCATCAATCTTATCTGAGAGGAGTCTTGCAAAATGTTCCTAACACCATCATAACAGATAAAGACATTGCCATGAAACAAACATACAAGCTATTTTTCCAGAAAGCAGTTCACAGGAACTACCTGTCCCACATAATGAAAAATGCAGAGCTAACAATTACAAAATCTACCTATATTAGTTCACAAAATGTCAGGATGCTCATGCATATATGTAACCTTATGTATATACTTGCACATTTATTAAGACAAAATTACACCCAAAAAAATAAAGTGCAACTGCATTAAAAATAAAGTGCAAACTAGCATTATAGTATAATTGGGTCAATTTGCACATTTTATAAACAAAAATTACACTATTTTTTTTGTGCAACTGCATCATAAGAAAAAGTGCAACTACCATCAAAGTACATATAACATGCCAAAAAAGTCAGGGATGCCGGTGTGTGGTTTGGCGTAGATTGTTCTGAAGTCTACTTAACAGAGCAACAACTATGTACGCAACTATAAAATAACCTGATAAACAGTGGACAAAACACCTTCCATCAAATGAGGTATGCAGTATACGCGTGAACAGATCCACCAAACACCAAAAAAAACCACAACCATTCGGACGAGAGGGACAGAGGATGCCATCTGAAAACATGAAGAAAGATTTTTTTTTGCTGTGATAACTTTACCAGATCCAGATCTATAGAAAGAGATCCAACCAAAACAACAACAAAAAAGCACGAACCATTCGGACGATAAGGATAGAGGATGCCATCTGAACATGAACAAAAGATTTTTTTGGCTCTGATAACTTTTACCAGATCCGGATCTATAGAAAGAGAAGAAGAGAAGCATGGGAAGAAGAACAACTCTTGCTAGTGACTCGTAGAGTGAAAAGGAGCAGCGTATTAAAGGAGGTGTTGGGGACAGAGATTGCGTGGGACTGATGTACTCAATACACGGTAATGTAGTATAAAAAGACCGTGGACGTAGCACAACTCTAACCAAGAAAACAGAAAAGGCCAATCAAAGGAACAAAAAGAAAAGCCCATCAAAAGTAACAAAATGCTCTCTACGGGGCCACACAATAAAAAACCCACAAAATAAAAAGCCTAGCCAAAACACAACTTGACCCCTTGTCCAAGACATAACGCAAAAACCCTACGTGCGGGATCAATCGTCTATAAGGACTCCCCAAAAAAACACATGGATCTAGGGGAGATCAATGCAGCAACAGAGCACAAACACAGAGAAAAATGAGACGGATCCAGGGGACATGAAAGCAGCAAACAACCACAACAAGAAGACACGAGATGGATCCAAGGGATACTTACTGGTCAGGTAAATATATTTTGATCAAAACATCAAAACCCCTTTTTGATTCATCCGTACTTGGTTCGCCAAAAATCCACTTCTCTGCAATCCCAAAGAAAAAACAGTAACTAACTCCAAAAATGCAATATACATAATGGTTTTTAATTTTGTCGCAGTGATGTACAAATCGATATAAGGCGTACTTGAAAGCAGTATACACATCGAGACTCCAAATCATGATCGCCAAGCAACACTACCTAACCTGCAGTATGTTGTATTCTTTACTTTTTAGAAATACGACAAAAACTGGTTAAGTTTGATTCTCATTGGAAGTGTCAATTACACAGGAAACTGGAATTCATACACAAGTTTACTGCAAGGGATGAGTCTCCTAGGAAGTCAGCCAACTGATATAACTGAGGTATATGGTTCATAAATATGAGTAAAAAATAAGTATTACATCACATAAAAATGCATCATAAATGATGTGCAGGCACCAATAGAAGGAAACACAAAACTGTTGACATCTTCTCTTCGCTTGAGCATGAGGTAATAGACTACATGTACAGTAACCCATTTTTATGTAATGTTTTAAGCAAATGTTTATATGATGTGAACATTTACAGAACCGCATGCACATCATTAGCAACAGGGGGGCATACTTTGGGAATGAAGAATCATATGCACAAACAAACGCAAATATAGAAGATGTTGATGATGATGAAGACAATTGATAACTACCAGTTCAGCGGTGATCAATCATACTATACAAATGTACAAGAAGATAATGATAATGCAGAACAAAAATGTGAGGAAACAAATAGACCAGATTGTGCAGAAGTGGTCGAGGAACACAGTGTTGAACAAAACACTAGTGACAACAAAGGGCAATGAAGATACCAATCTAACGAAGATGACATTTCTATTTCCTAGAGAACGAAAGTATCAAAGCAGCTGAAAAATTAAGCCAAGAGGACCAGAGCAGACATGTACCACAGCTACGCATGACTTTCGAAGATGACAAAGAAGCACACAGGTTCTACAATGAATATGCTAACATTGTAGTTTTGCCGTAAAGAAAGCAGGTAGCTACGTCTCGAGAAAGTGCACAGTGCTACGAGGATACATTAATGTAATAAGTCAAGCAACCCAGCATGTAATGAGGCACGAGAGAGAAATACCCAAGAAGATACAAGTTGTGAAGAAGTATCATCAACACAGAAGGAAAGAACAAGAGGAAAGAAATACAATAGTTCAAACAGGTTTGTGGAGCAGAATGGTAGTAACTCTCAAAGACAATTTCTGGGTTGTTACAAGGTTGAGTTTAGAACACATCACCCGCTGCACCTTCCTGGTGAATCTAGTTTCTAAGGTCTCACAAATGCATGACAGAGCAAGAAAAAATGCTTATCAGGACATTCAACTCAGTGAAACTAGAAAACAGACAAATAATGTCAATCCTATCTTATCTGAGAGGAGGTCTGCCAATGTTCCTTATACCAAAGAGCATGTATGCAATGTCAGAACAGCGATTAGGAAAGAAGCATCACAGAATGATATGATGCAATGTTTGGAGTACTTCTCAAGAAACAGCAGAAGACCCGATGTTCTACTACGCTATAGACACTAGATGAGAACAACATTGTAAAGAATATATTCTGGCAGATGGCAACTGCAGGAGATTCTATGAAACATGTGGTGATTGTATAATCTTCGACAGCAACAGTATAGAACAAACTAGATACACTTACCATTTGCACCGTTTGTTGGAATAACAGCCATGGAGACATTGCCTATTTGGATGTGCATTCCTGCAAAATGCGAACAACAAGCACATTCAGTGGCTATTTAGGACACTATTGAGATGTATGAATGGTAAGCCACCAAAGACCATTATAACAGATCAGGACATTGCATGAGACAAGCGATACAAGCTATTTTTCGAGACGCAGTTCCACGAACTGCCTATTCCACATAATGAAAATGCAGAAGAAAAATGTGGAGGTGTCGTTTGCTACAAGGCAAACTTGCATCTAGTGAGTTCATGACGTTGTTAACAATTCACTGACAGCTAGATAACAGAATTGAGTGTTGCTATGCAGAAGATGATAATAGATACATCCTCGGACATAGAGAACGTCAAATACTTGGAGGAAATGTGGATTCACGGGAGAAAGGCAGAGCTGATTTTTGCACGCAGTGTACTCAAGAGAAAATTTCTGTCACCATCTCATACCACACAACAAGCAGGAGGTGAGGCACAAAGGCAATATTCAAAAATGCAAAGTGTGCTGCACATTCAGTTAGTCATCATGCTCTCTCTCATCGATTTGACAGATAACAGAAGAATAGTGGAAGATCATAAGAACAGATGCCTATAACTCGTGGAAGACCAATCAACACTGACAATTCACAGCTACTATTTTGAAATTAAGTCTGCCAAATTATATAACAGGTAAGATATTTTACAGTTCCAGCAACGTGAAGAAGATCTCACATGCTAACATAAAAGAAGCTCCGAAAGAGCAAACTTATTGAAGGTACAATCACAGTTCCCTGCGCAATATGATATCCGTCCAAGAGATACATTGTTACAGTGACATACTACAGAAGACTTCAGCTCTGCATTTGTGCAAGATTTCATAGGACCGGTGTTGTCTGCGAGCACATTCTGAAATCCTTGATCATTTGACATCTCAGACCTGCCAGACACAAATTTTCATCAACAGATGAGGCCAAAAGAGAAAAAATTGAACACAACAACACTATGTATTTGACAAATGAACCACAGCAAACCACGCAGCTGAGATACACATCCTTTCCCAGAAAGCAGTAGCAGTATCAGCATATGGCGAGCAGCATCGATCTGGAAGTCTTGGACTACTACGCTAACAAGAATGAGCGATAGAGATGAATAGATAATATGACAGCAATCGAAGAAGAGAATCACAGAGAAGCAGACCAACACAAACCACGGCAAGCAAGCCTAACGAACAACAGCTAGCAATTCGCCAACGCCAAGCCTCAAAAATCTACAACAATACAACTAGGTGATCCAGAGTAAGTAGCACTCCAGGACAGGCCAAAAGTAGTCAAGACAAAAGACAATTGGAGAAATTGTAAGGACAAAAGAAATGATCACATGTACAGCCATTAGTGCAGTACAGAGCATATATATACGACATGTCCAGAACTTACACTTGCAAATGTGGCACGCAAGCAGAAAAATAACATGACTGAAGCAAATGTCCGCAAGCAAAGGACAACAGAAGAAAAGAAGGGCCCAAAAGGAGCAGATGGAAACTGAAGCAAGAAAGACAACAGAGAAAATATAGTTGCAGTTCAATCATATTTACAACTAGATGTCATAATCAAAGGCAATTTAGATGTACGACAAAAACACATATGCATGTTGATTGTTGAGAGTCCTTTTTCTTTTGTGGACAATGTTTATTAAGAATACAGGATATTTCAAAAAAAGAAGTATGTAACAAAATTAATGTTACTTGAAAAAACCTTACAAATTTCTAGCCTTGTTATTTGACTTGTTCGATCAGTAAGAAGTTCCTCAGATTATTGCAGCATACGCATAAAAAGGACAACAATAAATACAGCTACATACACAAATTATAAAAATTAAAATGTGAATAAAAGCATACCACAACATTCAAAAAAAAGATTTACAAATTATGGTATATATTTGCAAATGCACAACTAGTCCGTCAAAAAAAGCAAAATCATAGTTTGACAACCCCCAGTTCACATATAGTGCATCAACGACATATGAACTAACACAGTTGTTTATGCCAAAATATGTACAAACATTGCGCTTCGATTTCAATGAACTACTACAAAAAAGTTTGATTTACATTTGGCGAGCATATTTCCCATGGACCTGCAAATAAAAAAACTAATTGTAAGAAGCACGTATACGAAAGTGAGATATGAAAAGACACTATGCATATTACCTTAGGATCAAAATGTTTGATAAAATCAACAGATTCCTCTAACCAATAGCAAGAGGAGACCTTGCTCTGATACCAATTGAAAGATCGAGGTTTATCGACTAGAGGGGGGTGAATAGGAGATTATCAAATTTTAACAAATTTGTTGCTTAGCATGCAATAGGTGAAGCAGTTTAAAGATGAAGCAGCAGAAAACAAACAAGATTCAATTCTAATGAGGGACAAACACAAAGCAAAGAGCTGAAATCGAAGACGAGAGGATTTAACCCGAAGTTCAAGTTGTTGGCAACAACTCTACGTCTTCGTTTGGAGAGGCTGAGCAATTAGCTCCGAAGACACATAGTCTTCACCTTTTTCTCCTTGAGCTTGTGTCCACTTAGGAACTGCTCAATACTCTTGGTGGATCTTGAGGTGATCCCCGGACCTTCACAAACATTGGAGGCGATTCCACAAGTTGGAGCTCTTCCAAGACACCTAGCTGACTAGGAGATGCCAAATCTCCAAGAGTAACAGCTCAGATCTGCTAGGCTCGAAGAAGCTCTTGCTTGAATGCTCAATCCAAGTCTCAAATCTCTCAAATGCTTTCCTCTCTCAAAGGGGATCTCAAGGAGTCAAAGAGGAAAGGGAACACACAGTGGGGAGAGTGCTTTTTGCGCTAAGTGTCCTGCCGAGCCCGCAGGGGGTCGGGGACTATTTATAGCCTGTCTGCAGAAAAGAGTCGTTGGACTCAGAGATTCTCTTCCGGTCCAACCGGAAGACAAACCCGGTAGCACCGGGATTCAAACCAACGGTCAGATCTGAAGAACAACAGATGCACAGCGAAAGGCTTCACCACGAAGGCGGTAGGTCCGGAGGAAACGCGGTCACATCGGGATTGAAGAATGTGCTCACCAGAGCAACTTCCAGAAGCAAATCCCGGATGTGCCGACTTTGAGGGCGGTTGTACCGGGTATGAAGAAATGGCGCATTCTTCCTCACAGAGAAGAAAAACGGCCCAACTGGAAACATAACCCGGTACATCCGCTTCAACAGAAGACATAAGTCCAGAAGATGTTCTCGGTGCAGCCGGAAGACAGAACTGGTGCAACCGCAGACACATGAAGAATAGGACTTAGTCTGAGACAAACTTGGTCCTAAGTCCAGAAGAGATTCCCGATGCAACCGGATGACAAAACCGGTGCAACCGCGGACAACTCAGAAGGCGACTGAGACTAGGGCATCAAAACGACCTAAGTTCAGAGAGGATTCCCGGTGCAACCGGATGACAAAACCGGTGCAACTGCAGATAAACGAACAGGATCTGGTCTAGGGTACAGAAGCATATTCCGGTAGCACCGGACTCCCAAACCGGTCATACCGGTTTCCGGAATATGAAACTAGGGCAAACCCTAAGTGGCAGAGTTCCCTAACTCTCCAACACAGAGGCCATTCTCGGTAGCACCGGATTTAAGACCGGTCATGCCATAATTGAAGCTCTTCAAGGTTGAGACCACTAAGTCCTCAAACCTTGCAATAGAGGCCAATCCCGGTACAACTGATTCTTCAAACCGGTACAACCGAGAGTCACTGTCTGTGTTTCAGAAAGAGATTTCAAAAGGATTTCTTTGAGATTTAGACTGAGCACTTAAGAAGATCCTCCCTAGAGCATAACTATCTAACCCCTCTTAATAGGCGGCTTGTCCTATAGACTCAAATGATCTTTGATCATATAAACACTAGAAAACCTCCACTAATCTTCTAGATCCAAGCCTTTCTTCAACATCAATTTTTAGGAGTCGTCATTCATCGGTTAAACCAATCACTTGGGGACTAATCACCTGTGTTCACTTAGTAAACCATTAGTCCCTTAATCGTTTGTCATTAATTATCAAAATCCATTAGGGGCACTAGATGCACTTTCAAAGAGAACAAAGGAGAAGGGAGGAGAAATAGCTTAGGGAGAGAAGCAGTAGCCATTCCATAGGAGCTCAAGAGGAGGACCAGCCGAAGAGAGGAGAGAGCAGACCACCAGCAAGCTCAGGAGCATAAAAGCTCAACTTGGTCTCATTCAAATCAAAAGCAGGTTGGGCTCATTCCTTAGCATTAAACCTTAGCATAAGCATGGAAAAAAAAGAGAGAGAAAGAACCCTCAGAACCTATTTTTGCATCACAGAAATTGAATGAGACATTTGTAGAATCTGTTCTTATCTTTTGGCACTAAAGGAATGTCTCAAACAAATTCTCAGCTAGAGTTCATCATTAGGTTTTTATTTAGGCAACTAGTGAAGTATTTGTTCCTGTCTCAGATTTTAGATTCTCCTTAGGGAATCATCACACATATATATATGTCAAGGCAGCATATAGGCAGCAGTGTAGTACCTATTCTTTTAGATTAATCAACTAATTTTAGGTATATGCAAAATGGAAACAACAGATAAGCAAAATAAATCATGTGCAGTAGGTGTTCTTATCAGTTTTCAGGAATAACCTCTCAAGAGTAGCATATGTTCTGTTAATTAAATGAACTGGTATGAATTCATATAAAATGGGAGAAGTAGATAGTAGCTAAGGCCAAATGTAGGACTCCTGTTCTTCCAACTCTGATAATTGGTTTATAGAAAAAGAATATCACTAGTGAACAGCAACCTTCAGCTAGAAGTCTAGCTCATAAGCATCAACACGCACATCCAATATCGATGTTCAAAAGTATCAAGTGTCAGCATCTGTTCATATTGATCTTTTCTTAGGAAAAGACAGCACAACAGTGAAATGAATCAGCAAAGGTATGCATTGTAAATATTTAGCACCAGCATGTTTCCCTCAAACTAAATCACAAATCCTAACTCCAACCAATCAAAGCCAATAGCACCGAGCAATTAACTAAGCCATCGGGCTCTTGGCCGAATTAAACCATGGGAACACAAGAAGCTAAGCCTGAGAACCGGACCGGCATAGGAACCCTAGAATTGGGGGAAGTTCTGGTATGAACTTAGAACTAATTGGGGAGAATTAGGGAATTAGTAGGAGAGAAGTGGGGGAAGGGAAGCTTACCGTGGCAGACGACGGCGACAGCCCCACCACACCACCGGCGAGGGGCGAGGCCAGCGGAGCACCGCCGGTGGCGTGCTTCGACGCTGGGCCACGGACCGCCTCGGGCGGCGTGGTGAGGCGGCCGAAAGGAGCGACCCAGGCCGAGAGAGGCCGCTGGAACCGGAGAGAAGGCGAGGAGCACCCGAGCCATGGGCCCGGTGGCCGCGGTGGTGTCCCAAACCGGGGCAAGCCGAGAGGGGCCCAGGCGACGGCGCCCATGGAGAGGAAAGCGGCGCCGAGCGGAGCAGCCATGAACGGAGCAGCCGAGTAGGTGGCCATAGGGGAGTAGCGGGGAGATCCGAGCAAGGCGACGGAGGGGAGCACCAAGGCGGCGCCAGTGTCGGCCAAGACCGGCGGCGGCACTTAGGTCGAAAGGGAGTTGGAGGCCGGCGGCGGTTTGAAGGAGATAGGGGGCGCACGGGTGAGGAGAACTGAGAGAGATTAGGGGCTAAGGAAATTAGGGTTGAACCAGTTAGGCCTGTTATCAAAATAAGTAAATAAATAAAGAAAGAAAGAAAATAAAGAATAAAACTAATTGCCACCATTTTCTTTAAAATTGTAAAGAAAGAGGGGTAAAATGATAAAAACAAAAGAATATATATATGTATATATATATATATATGAATATATATATATGTGTGAGGAGTGAGTTGGGATTGAGGGGTTCTTTAGGTTAAAATAATTATCTCTTAAAAGAAAAGTAAGATTCAAAATAAGATAATAAGTTAGTCTAAGTAAATTAAGTAGATTGTTCTTTAGAAAAGAAAATTTTAACCTAATCTACTTCTTAAGTGAATTGACATAGCTGATAAAGTTAATTTAACCAATTAAAATCAATATGAACTTTAACATAATTGAAGTTTGATTATTCCTTCAGTTAATTCTAAATCCTCTAAAGGATGTTAAGGGAATTATGTCTAAATTCCATTAAAATATGTGATAAACATATCATCTCATGCATACCATGCCATAATATTGCATTCATACTTGCAATCTTCTAGATTAGTCCTTATCGGACTTATTGTCTTTTTATCAGAAGCCGGAGTTCAGCAGGCAGACCGATCGAACTCCACTACCTATCCGTTACCAGGCAAGTCCAGTTTCTTGTTCATCTCCGTTGAGAACGTTTTCAAAACTTCCCTCTTGTCTATAACATGCACAAAAATCTATTTTCTAAAGATGAATCAACTGTTGTTTTGTTTTGGATCACCGGTACTTGGGCGATAGCATGGTGGGTGGTGAAATCCTGGTATGGGTGCCGGATGGCACATTTGGGAAGGTGGATTTCATCACACGGAAAAGTCTCATATAAGGTTAATGCAACCAATGATCGATTGTGCTTAAGGGCCATAGTGATCGCGCATACCACATACCCTATATGGGCAGGGCTGAGCTAAAGTACCCTTTACCCTAGGTCTATACTCCCTTGGGAAAAGAAGACCTCAATAGTTGTATCCGGAGTATCAGCTATTGGGAAGGTGGTGCTAGCCGTTGGCTATCCACAAAACGTTGTATCTGGAGTATCAACGTGAGACTGGTAGTCCTTGCCCATAGTGCAAGACTGCGACGCGGGGTATAACCGAGCGGGCGGCGAAACGGCTCTGTGATTTGACGGTCTGGTAGTGCATGTGACGACATGAACTCCATGACTATTGATCGTTTGTGGGTACAGTTGTACACCTCTGCAGAGTGTATTGAATCGTGGCATTGTCACTCCGTGTTCCCGGTTGGAACTGCGAACCCGGCAAGAAAAGGATTCATCGGGAATCCTAGCAGCTTGTGAGACATGAGATCATTAGTCTCTTTAATTAAAACTTGACTCCCTTACCTTACAAAACTGCATTGCTTTTGGAGAACGTTGTCGTTCTCAGTAGATAGTGCATCAAACACCTCTTTGCTATTCCTGGACTTGTTGAGTACCTTTTGTACTCATCCCTCTATCTAATTCCTTTGAGTAGACTGTGAGCCGACGACGGAGGAGGAGGTGGTCTACGTCGAGGTCGATGAAGAAGTTCCCGAGGAGCAGGCGACGACGAAGGAGAACGAAGGCGTCGACTACTACGTCAAACTCCACGACGAAGACAACGCCGAGTAGAGTAGTAGGTCGCAAGAGTGGTTAGGCGTAGTTAAGACTTTTGCTGTAACCAAACAATAACGGTTTCAAATTCCCCGTACTTTTGGGAATGTGTTGTAAGACTTATGTTGTATTTCGAGTTTGTAAATTATGTTTGTATCATATGGACCGCTGCAATGCTCCTGTTGCGCCACTCTGTCACACCTGTCAGTAGTATTTTCCTCCTCAAAAATTAGAACAGCTGAAGTTCCACTGACGGTTAGATTAATTCGCCTGTCAGTGGTGTTATTATCACTGACTGTTCGTATTGTGCCCGTCAGTAATTACGTTCATGAAAAGGTCATTCTGAGGTAGTGTTAGTACATGGAATAAAATTTAGATCATGAGATGGTCGATCGACCATTTATATATTAGCTTTATGTAATATTAGATCCATACATAAAATTCAAAATTTAGATCACTAGTCGGCCGTTTTATATGTACATGATATTAAATCAGTACGTCGAATTAAGCGAGCCCAAAATATCTAAAAGTATAGAAGTATGTTGAGCCAGCCGATCATTTATACGTGAGATGGTTAATCATTCGTACATCATAATAGAACCATATGTAGAACTAAAGCTCGGATTGCAAGGCAGTCGACTGGTCATACGTACAGCTTAGATTTACGTGATACTAGATTAGTGTGTGAAATTCAAGTTTAGATCATGAGCCAACACTACTATAGAAATATTCATCTTAGACACTTCATCACAGAACCTCATCACAAGTGGCTTTTATTAAAAAAAATATCACAGATGGTTTTTTCATTTAAAAAGTATTTGTGATGTCAACCAACACATCACAGACGTGTTTTTTCTAAAAAAATGTCTATTGTTCATCCGGCTCATTAGCCCAACATGTAATTAGTATATAAGACTGGCACCCCGCCTCACTAACCCTAGCTCTGGCCTATAAATCCAAGTCCCTGCAGCCCTCCACGTCTCTTCCTCTCCCCTCCATCAAAATCTCCTAAGTCCCAGAGATCTCCACCATCTCTTCCACTCCTCTTCCCAGATCCCTCCACGCTGCTCCTCTCCTCCCTCTGCCGCAATGTCTGACGCCGCCCCTCCCTCCACCACCCTACTCTCCTCCCTCCATCACCTCGTCTGGCGCCATCCTCTTCCCTCCTCTCCTTGTCTAGTGCGACAGGTGGCTGGATCCAGACACCACGAGGCGGCGCACACGGGGGGCCGCCGGATTCGGCTACCATGAGGCGGCGCAGGTGGGAGGGTGCTGGATCCGGCGAGCACGAGCACGAGCCCTTCTTCCTCCGCCGCGCATCTGGTGTGGGAGGCGTCCGGATCCGACCACCACAAGGCGGCGCATACGTGAGGGCGCCGGATCCGGTGAGCACAAGGCAACGCGAGAGGCTGCTCCGGTGAGCACAAGCATGAGGCGGCGGATCCGGTGGAGAGTCACCTTGACTGGGCGACCGATTCCCCTCCTGCATATGCACCGTGGCGGCCGGATATGGAGAAGCAGCAGTGTGCATGCAACGACATTGAGCAGCAACAGCAATGGCTTGCAGAAGCAGCGGTAACGACGGCGCACAACAGTAGCGGCAGCAGCACACAGAAGCAACATCAACTCATTTTTTTCCCGTAATTTAGACATCACAAATGGGTCAGAGGAAACCATATATGATGTGTTTTGGTCATCACAAACCCTTTCCCACATATATGTGGGAAGCTGTTTGTGATGACGATTTTTACCCGACGTGATGAAGTCTTCTACTTTAATGCAACCGATCGTCTATACGTCATATTAGATCAATCCATGAAGTTCTGATCATAAAGCCAGCCATTGGTTTCTACGAGAACGTCGGTCGTTTATTAGTGATATTAGGTTAGCACGTCGAATTAAAATTCGGGTCACGACCTAACTGCGCCGACAAATTGTTAGATCATATGCGGATTAAATGCTTGGATTATCTAGCCAGCCGATAGTTGTACGTAATATTATATTAATATACAGAACTAAAGCTTGGATCATCAATCATTACTGTTAGATCGGTACACAGAATTAATATCCAACTAGCTTTTGCATGAGGTGTATAATTATGAATGTCTATTAATTATGCTTAATTAATAATAGATTTCCATCAGACTAGTGGCGGGTGATGTTTAGGTAGAAAATTTAAAGATCTAGCGACTGTGGTCTATTAATAATACGAGTACACTAGATCAATGATCGGACGGTGTTTATTTACGATTTTGAAGATCTACAGTTGTGGTCCATTAGTGATAATAGTTCACTTAATAAAGGTTTATGTCGTAGATACAAGTCTAGACAGTAAACTTATGGCACCCCCGAACGGCTACAGCGACCGTCGACGGTGCACAGGGAGTACGAGCGAGTATGGTCCACCGAACGTCCGTCGAGTTAAAGAACAACACCCGTACGAGGGGATGAAACACAAGCCGTGTCCGAGGGGGTGAAACCCCTCTGGTGTACGATGAAGTGAAAGCTATTCTTCTATTGAAGCAATGTGCTTGGGTTACAAGATTTTCCTCTCCCCTCCTCTCTACCCCTAGGGGGGTATTTATAGGATTGGGGGATGGAAAAGGTGAGATTATAATTTTGCCCTCACATGAGAGGGACTTCTACAAGGGCATGGTCGTCATTTCTCGTGCATAGAAGATATTTTTAGGAGAATATTCTGGGCATCTTCGGGGAATATTCTCCGACATCTTTGGTGACGATGCCGGCGCAGACCTTGACGGCGACGAACACCGGGACGATCGTTGGCGATGTCGGTGTAGTCCTCGTTTTGGCGATGTCGGTGTAGTCCTCGTTTTGGCGGACGATGACGGACGTCGAGGATGTCGACGACGTCGAGGTTGCCCTTGGTGGTATTGACGACGCAGACTTCGACGATGACGAATACCGAGGTTGCCCTTGACGGTGTTGACGTAGTCCGCGATGACGGCGAAGACTGGGGCTGCTTTTGATGGTGTCAGTGTGGTCCTGGATAGTACATGCGGAAGGCTTTGAAAACGGGCTAGCGCGGGGACCCCCATCCCAACAGTTTACAAGATTAATGACTAGATCTAAAAATATACAACTGGATAGTTACATATTTCTAAACTTAGAGTTACCCACTTAGAAATAGCAAATTGGTTACTAAAGGAGAACCACCTTTTTTGGTCGACGATCATGTATTTCAATTAAAAGCCGTATATCTTTTTTAACAGTAAGTATCTTTTTGACTTTTGTTTAGCTACCGGGGAATTGTCGAGTTAATTTTCTTTTCTTAGCCGTTGTCATCATTTGTATTTGTATTTATACTACATAATCCGTATTTTCTATAAAATTAGGAGTTAGAGTTTGACACAAATTACCCTAACCATCGAAGCCGATCTAGCATCTCAAAATTTAAGCTAAATCCGAAACAGAAGTTATGTTTTAAATGCATATTTAATTTCCTAATGACATCATACTAATTAATACTTACAACCTCTCTTTTCAAATTCTATTCCTCCCATGCAAGAGCCACCTCACAGACCAAACAGAAAGTCTGACTTAGTTAACTCCTCGCTCGATATTATTTTTCTATTAACTGGTTGTTTGATGCTAATCAGTGATGTGACGGGTACTATCCATGCTTACTAGTAATAATATATGAAAGAGTACGACAGCCGACAAAGATTGAGGCGACATTTTCTTTTCGAAGCAAGAGGAAACGACATTGACGCTGGAATAACAGACCTCGTACTAATTGTCAAAAGGAGAAATTGGATGAATGGTGACTACTTAAATCTTTTTTCAGACATGGTAATCTGCGTTTAGCATATAACTCCACCGATCACTGTATTAACAATGAAGATCATAGTAAGAAAACGAAGAATACGAATTATGTAAAAAGACGGTGCTGTGATGTACTTATGCTGCGGCAGCTTAAGATGACGTGAAGTCGTGAACCCTCGTCATCGTTGAGTCGCTGCCGCTGCCGCGCCAAACGCCATCGTTTTGCCGAGCGGTCGTTGCCTCCGCTTGGTCTAGTGCAGGTGGGCTTCTCGTTTGGAGAGTGCCTTCGCCGTGTCTTTCGCCGAGAGTTTGCTATAGTCACGTGTGCGTGTAGGTCTATGAATTTGCATGTCGTGATGCTACTCCTGCTGGACGAGGTATGGTCCTTTCACTGGATTGAGAAAAATAATGCACGTATAAAGAGTAGTCACAAGATTAAACATGTATATGTAAAATAAAAAATTCACCGGATCAATGGCTCGATCATATCTGTCGTAGATACAAATCTAGACAGTAAACTTGTGGCACCCCCGAATGGCTACAGCGACTGTTGATGGTGCATGAGGAGTACGAGCGAGTATGACCCTCCGAACGTCCGTCAAGCTAAGGCACGAAATGTGTACGACAGGGTGAAACACGAGCCGTGTACGAGGAGACAGAACTCCTTTCGTGTCCGATGAGATGAAAGTCACTCTTCTATTCAAGTATTGAGTTAGGGTTACAAGATCCTCTGCCTCCTCTCTCCCCCTAGGGGGTATTTATAGGGTTGAAGGATAGAAAATATGAGATTACAATTTTGCCCTCTCACAAGAGGGACTTTTACAAGGACATGGTCATCATTTCCCATGCATAGAAGATATTTTAGGAGAATATTCCGGGCATCTTTGAGGAATATTCTCTGGCATCTTTGGTGGAATTCCTAAGTACGTCAACGCAGTCCCTGACAATGCCGACGCAGACCTTGATGGCGACGGACATCGGGACGATCGTCGGTGATGTCGGTGTAGTCCTCGTTTTGGCGTCGTCGACGTAGACTTCGACGATGATGGACGTCGAGGACGTCGAGGTTGCCCTTGGCGGTATCGATGACGTAGACTTCAACGATGACGGACATCGAGGACGTCGAGGTTGCCCTTGGCGGTGTCGGCGTAGTCCGTGATGACGGCGAAGACTGGGGCTGCCCTTGGCGGTGTCAGTGTGATCTTTGACGGCGCATGCGGAAGACTTTGAAAACGGGCTAGCGCGGGGACGTACCCCTACCCCAACAGTAGCCCCTTGACGATTCGGGCGGTCGCGTGACGAACGCCCGGACCGGCGCACCAATTCCTCAAGGGTCGGCGCGCGGTCTAAGCATGTTAGTCAAGTATGGATGGTTCAAAGCTTGGAACCGTCTGTACAAACAGATCAAGCACGGCTGGTTGATAAGCTGCCGCCGTGGTAGCAAAAACTGCAGATTCCTTGCGCCGGGGAGGGAGCTTGACAGTTCCGATTGTCGAACGGTTTTCACAGCTGTGAGCAGGAGGCCAAACTCTATGTCTTCAAAAAGTTTGAGCCAATTCCGAGAAAGTCGACGAAACGACTAGTGGAAATCCCGGCTCAAAATCGAAGATTTTGAAAATGGCATCTTGGCAAAAGTGCTCGGCAGAAGCTGGGATCAAGGTGGAAAGCAAGTCCTCGACTCAAGCTAACCAGGGAAATAAGAATCACTCAAATCGGAGTCCAGGTGAAGGAGATATGCCCTCTGTAAAATCCAAAAATTTAACAGAAACAACTTCCAGAGTTGAAAATTCCTATTTAGAAGCCAAATTTTGAGGGTCAAGATGTGTACAGGTGTATACACGTGTAGAAATTTTGGATGTGCCTCGTCGTTAGCTTCGATTTGAGTGGTCGTGGACCCAAAACGGACTTCGTATGAGAAAGTTACGGCTGATTTTCCAAAACCTCTCAGACTAGAGCTAGAATTGAAGAGAGGTCGTCCAGTTTAAACCGCCCTGGGGCCAGTTTAAACTGGCATAGTCGGTTCCGAGAAGATATTTTCACCTCCGGTTTAAACCAGCATAGTCGGTTCCGAGAAGATATTTTCGCCTCCGGTTTAAACCGGTCTGGGCCCGGTTTAAACCGACATAGTCGGTTTCGGCGGGATATAAAGCCTCCGACGCGTTTCTCTCTCTCTCTCACCCTCATTTTCCCCCAGCTCTCCTCCGTGCCTGCGCCGCCCTGCTCCCGCCGTCACCGTCGAGCTCCGGGCCGCCGGGCCGCCTTGGGCCGCCGTGTTGCCGTCGCCTCGCCCCCGCCCGCGGGGTAGAGCGGTCTGACCGGCGGGGGTCGCGCGGAGTCGGCCGCGGGGTCGGCTGCGGGGTCGGGCAGTCTGACCGGCCCGGGGCGGCGGTCTGACCGGCGGGGTCGTCCGCGGGGTCGCGCAGTTTGACCGACCGGGGGCAGCGGTCTGACCGGCGGGGGTCGACCGCGGAGTCGCGCGGGGTCACACGTCTAACCTGCCCTAGGCAGCGGTCTGACCGGCCCGGGGACTTGACGTAGAAGAATCTTCGTTTCCAGAGCCGTTTGGAAGCGGCATGGTGGTGTCCTCACGCGCCGGGAAGGGAAAAACCTGCTAGAGGGGGCGGGAGCGGCGGAGCCAACTTACTCCCGCTTCCTTGGCCCCTCCAGCGTGAACGCGGCGCTCCTCAATCGTTTGACCGCGGAGGGCAAGATACCTGAGCCCGGTGGTCCCTACGGCGCTGAGGCTCCTCCTCGCGCCGCCGTGAGGGGGGAGCCAGGCCTGGGACGCATCGTCGTCTTTGCTTCGCAATTTGACGCTGGATTGCGCATCCCGGCAACGGGCTTGTTGCTAGAGGTGCTTGTGTTTTTCGGCATCGAGATCTCGGATCTTCACCTGTCTGCTTTTGTCAGGCTCGCGGCGTTCGAGTGGGCGATGCGAAGCATGGAGATGGTTGGCTCGGGGAGGCTCTTCGCTTGGCACCACTAGACGCTGGTGATGAAGGTAAGAGCGACAGAAAACTCTTTTTCAGCGTACGGGACCGTGAGCTTCTCCCGGCGGCAGCAACGCACCAAGGCTGAGTACTCGGTGTTTGCTACCCAGGCCAAGTGGCCGGAGTGGCGGGACACGTGGTTCTACTACCACGTTCAGGGCTCGGGCTTCACTTGCTCGGGCGGCGCCCGTCCTCCAAGGGCTTCCCCCCTTGGACGGGACCGACGAGGCCCAGAAGATCATGCTCCAGCGCTTGGCTCACGTGCTAGCCGTGCGCGACTTGGTAGAGGAATATCTCCTTTTCGGGATCACGCCGCTCGCGGCTGATTAGACGCCGACCTTAGCGCCATCGAACGCGAGCCTGCCGCACGGCTTACGAACTCTGGTTGGCTATGTTCCAGCTGCGTGTGAGCCTTCTCTAGCCTTCTTTGTTCGCTTCTCCTTTTAATCAAGTTTCCCTTGTGGTACTTTACTGCGGCTGCGGTTCCTTGCTCCTTCTACAGACGAATCTTTACAGAGCAAGGTGTTCGCTGCGGAGGAGCTGCTCAGATGCTATACGGCCGCCGAGGAGGCGGACATGAAGGCAATGATTCAGGGACCACGGATCAATTGGGCGTGTCGGTGCTTCAAGTGGGCGGTGCCCGCTCGGCCATCTCCCACACCGACTGGGGGCATGGTAGTGGCCAAGCGCGCTCGCGAGGTGGCTCCTTCTTCACCGACTCGGGTGGTCCACGCTGCGATAGCCGGTGGGCGCCCTTTGAGCCCCGGGCGAGAGCGGCCTAGCCGCCGTCCCAGCCGCACAGAGGTACAAGCGTTGCCTTTGACCTCGTTCGACCGAGCGTCCAGTGCAGACCAGTATGACGACAGCGGTGGCAGGGTTGCTGAGCTACAGGAAGTCCCCAGATGTCGCCCCTCCCCCCAGGGGGAGACGGACGAGTCGTCGATAGGCAACTATGACTTTGGCTTCGAGGGAGGTGGCGAGACAGACACAGCCGCTTCCGTCGAGGTGCTACCCGCGCCAGCGACGCCGGGAGGCGCCGCCATGACGGCGTCTGTGTCACGCTCGGAGCCCACTAGGCTGACCATGCTAGCCGGCGGGAGCAGCCCTGCGCCGGGGTCTGCGTCCCATGCGGACGCAGACAGCGGGGGTGCGCTGGGCGCCCCGTTGACCCGGGGACGGCTGCTCCCGGGGCACTTTGTCAACTCCGAGGTCGAGACGGGCCTTTACGACGACCTCGCAGGACTGATCTGCCCGGCAGACCTTGAGGCTGCCTTCTCTAGGCTGTCGCCAGCGGACGTGCGGACCACCTCTAAGTCAGCGCTGATCAAGGTAATGTCCGCCCTTGACCTTTCCTTTGCACACGATATCTTTATCGATGGATCCTGACTACAACTCCTCTTCGTAGAGCTTCCTTGCAACGGAGCGGTTCTTGGAGATCCATGACGCTGAGATCGAGGGCAAGATAGCTCGTATCCGGGAGGTGAAGGCGCGAGCCCAGTTCGCTGAGGAGAAGGCCACGGGGGCTCAGGGGAGGCTGTCGGAGGCAGAGGATGTGATTGACTCCCTCTGTGCCAAGCTTCATACCATGGGGGTTGAGCGATAGGCTGCCGCTGTGTGACAGCAGGAGTTGGACGCCTTGGTGGCGTCCACCGTTGCAGGGGTTGGCGAACTTGGCGCAGGACTCGGAGTCTCCCTTCCGCTACCTGACGGTGTTGACGAGGGCGTGCCAGCCACTCGGCCGCGCTGGGTGGCTGCACTCAGCACGGCCGCGCTGGAGGCGATTCCAGTGCACGCCCGGGACTGCGCCCAGGCTTCCATCGAGCTAGCATTCACCTGCTTGCGCGAGGCCGGTTGCGACCCCGCGGGCAGGTTCGAGGCGTCGGACTTTGCCCTTCCGACGAGGACGAGGATGGAGGATGCTCGCGTGCACGTCCAGGCTAGTGTCCGGGCCTTCCTGGCGCACGTATGGGACAGGCGTGGACTGAAGTACGTCGCTAGGCTCTGGAAGTCTCGGGTCCCCCGAGAGACTCCTGGGGGGCTGCCCGCGGGAGCGCCCAGCGGGCGGCCTCCACAGGTGTGAGTTTTACCCCTAACTTTGTGCCTTTTGCTTACCTTAGCACGACAGGGTTTTCACTTAGTCTTTTGCTTCTTAGTACTTGGGCCATCGCTGCGTCGACTTGAGCCCTTTAGTCTGGCATGCCTAGCACAGCCGTAGCTTTTCCTTTGTACATCTCACGTCTTTTGTTAGTTATTAGCGAAGGCTCATAGTTCTTATGACTTTTGTTTATTCTCGATGAGAATCCAGGAAATTACTGAATTTCGCACCTGTTACTTGTGAATTTTTGTAATTTGGTTTGTAGGGTGACGGCTTTCGACGGAAGGCGAGCGCTGGGCGCTTGGGGACAGCACCTGCTAAGCCTGAGTCCACTAAGTCTTACACCTTATAGGATTTAATGAAAACCGGGCTGCCAGACGATGACGTGTGCATCTTGAGCGAGGCAGACGATGAGTGTGTATCTTGAGCGATGCAGAAGTCGCGGTGTTTCTTGCAGGCCTTGCCCGATGCTCCTAATGGGCTTGAGCTTTTCTTATTATAGCCTCGTGGTTGTTTCGATTTTTCAATCGATTGTACTAAGTATGCATGCATCTTGTAATAATATCATAATAATATCGATGGGTATACG
This sequence comes from Stipa capillata, assembly GCA_019208055.1. Lineage (NCBI taxonomy): Eukaryota > Viridiplantae > Streptophyta > Magnoliopsida > Poales > Poaceae > Stipa > Stipa capillata. Next base: position 41,609 of record JAGXJF010000850.1, read on the forward strand.
ACGTAATATCGTAATAATACCGAAAACAATTAGTGCTCGATGGCGTCGCAGACCTTGATGGCGACGGACATCGGGACGATCGTCGGTGACGTCGGCGTAGTCCTCGTTTTGGCGTCGTCGATGTAGACTTCGACGATGATGGACGTCGAGGACGTCGAGGTTTCCCTTGGCGGTATCGACGACGTAGACTTCGACGATGACGGACGTCGAGGACGTTGAGGTTGCCCTTGGTGGTGTCGGCATAATCCGCGATGACGGCGAAGACTGGGGCTGCCCTTGACGGTGTCAGTGTGGTCCTTGACGGCGCATGCGGAAGACTTTGAAAACAGGCTAGCGCGGGGATCATGATCTAGCTAATGTTTGTGTGTGATAATACATCAGTACACGAAGTTAAGATTCAGATCATCGATTGTCGACACTAGATCACTACGCCGACTTAAAAGCTCAAGAACTTTTGCATGAGGTGTAAACCTATAAACATCTATTGGTCATGAACCATTAATAATTAAGATATGTCAGATCAAGGTCGGGATAATGTTTAGGTATAATTACGAAGATTTTATCAATTATGGTCTAGTAATAATAAAGGTCTACCAGATCAATGGCCGGATTACGTTTATATGAAGATCTATTTAGGTACAATTATGAAGATTCTATCAGTTGTTTAGGTACAATTATAAATATCTAATGGTTTGATATGTTTAGGTGTGGCTATGAAGATATATCATTTGTGATATATTTATGTATAATTATGATGATCTATCGGTTATGATTTGCTTAGGTACAATTATGAAGATCTATCGGTTGTGATCTGTTTAGGTATGGTTATAAATATCTATTGATTGTGATCTATTTAGGTACAGTTATGATAATCTATCAGCATTGATCAATTTAGGTACGGTCATGAAAATCTATCGGTTGTGATCTATTTGGATACCGTTATGATGATCTTTCGACTTTGATCTATTTAGGTATAGTTATGAAGATCTATCTGTTCTAATCTACTTAATCCACCAGATTAATGGCCAGACACTTTGCTTTTTTTGGAATATTTTAGCATATTTATTTTTTTCTGATTAACCTATCGTGTGTGCTTTTAATATATATCAGATATATGCTATTTTACGTGCAAGTGAATTTTGCTTGTGCTATATAACAACTTGCTAATAAGTAGTAAAAGGTAAGTGCATCTCCAATAGTATGACATCAGTTTTCTCTTAGTCATCCCATGTAGGATTTTTGTTAACATAGAGGAGAGAGAGTGAAGAGAGATAAGTTTGCCTTCCTTAGCTAAGGAAGGATACGCAAAGACTTATGCCCCTAAAATTAAGGATATTAGATATATTAAATATAGAAGAAATCAACTTCTTTGCTATTGTACTATGCATATATATTATCATCTCTAAATGATATAGATGATCATATAGATGATCATAAAAAGAAGATTGTTTTCTATACTATTAGAGATGTCCTAGATTACAGATGTAAGCCGGTATTGCACCGGTAGAAGTGGAATTTCATGTCACTTTGAGACCATTATCATGTGGACGATAGACATCATGTGCATCATATTTGCTTTTGATGTAGACATCAGGATTTATTTTTTACATGTTTGCCCCAACAATTATCCTAATACTAGCTGAGCAAGCTTGGAAGCAATTTTACTATCACAAATCTGATTCATTCCCATAAAAGTAAGGTCTGATTCATTCGTTGATATGAGAGGGTACACATCGCCAAGATGTGACGGTCTTAGAAAGGCCCAACGAGAAAGTTTAATCCATCTCTGGCCCAACTTATGAAATAGGCGCTATGCTTAATTACAAGTTAATAGGCCGCGAGAAAGGGCCAGAGTGAAAAACGGATTACATATATTTTGTTGGTTTCAGGGTAATAAATTTAGGCAAGTGATACAAATCGGCATGCTGATATTAGCATGCCATCGGCATAGGTCACAGCCGTCAGATGTGACAGCAAGATTAACAATAAACAAGATTGCTAAATTTACGGAAAACAATTTAAGTGATAATAGGAAACAATTGTAGCGACAATATGAAACATGGACAACTGTCTGCATGCAATACGTAGCGTGGGCTTCTTCTATTAATGCAACATGGAAACATTTGTATAGCGAGAGGGAAACACTTTACTAAATCTTATGCAACAAAATTTTCGAACCAATACAACAATGGAATGTATACAATACAATTCTGGATTTTTGGAAAACTCATGATTCAAATCGCTAGATTTTCGAGATCGTGGGCTCCTTCTGTTATGGTAACGTGGAAACATTTGAGGGGCGAGACGGAAACATTTTACTCAAACTTGCACAATAAATTTGTCAAACCAATACAACAACTAATGTTTGTTCATCCGGGTTAATGTTTTTATGTTTGAATGGGTATTTCATTTCCCATACAACAATAATTTGTTTCATGTACAATAATAATTTGTTTCCATCAACAACTAATGGAGGAGCTGCATAGACGCTTGCCAAGCTAATTTGTTTATGTTTCATATTTTGTTTCCCACATAACAATAATTTGTTTCATGTACAATAATTATTCGTTTCTCATATAGAACAATCATTCATTTCCATCAACAACTAATGGAGAAGCTACAGCAAACACTTGCCGAGTCCCTGCTGCTAATGATGACGCCCGCGGAAGAAGGCTCGTGGAAACAATGCCGGGTACCATGTAGTAGTCGCCGGGCTTCTGGTTGGTGTCAACGAGGACGGAGAAGCAGTGGCCGACATGGACGTCGAGCGAGTCATACTGGTCCTGCAGGGTGTGAGACCCATCCATCTCGATGAGCCGAAGAAAACGCGCCTGGATCCGGAAGTTGAAGGAGGCTTCACATGGAGCCACAGCCGATGGACTCGTCGATGCAGTCAAGGCACAGCTTCCACGACGCCGGCGCCTGGATCTAGAAGTTGAAGGAGGCTTCACATGGAGCCACGGCCGATGGACTCGTCGATGCAGTCAAGGCACAGCTTCCACGACGCTGGTGAAGTCACAGTACATCGCTTGGCCGGACGCGGGCGGCACACGGCCAGCGGCTTTCGGTCCGAGTGGTTGCCGGCTAAGAGGGCCTTGATGGGGCTAGGTCCAGGGGTGCCGGAGCCGCCGCCCTTGCATGCGAGCGAGGTGAGTCAGTTCATGAGGCAGGCGAGGTCGACGGCGGTGCCCAGCTGGAGCATGTCGTCAGGGCAAAACGGCGCCCAGCCCGGCTGCAGCAGGTGCGTCGATTGAGCAAAGCACGTACGCAAGGACGTGAGGAGATCGAAGGACAACGGCGGCGCGAGGTTGAAGGGAGGGAGGCGTGGGATTAATTTAGGGTTGATCCATTTATATAGACACAAAGAAAACCGTCAGATGCTCGTTTTGTGATGGACGGCTCTCCAGTAGGCCGATGGAATGTCTTCATCCGCACGCCGGCGTGTAGAGTTTTCCATAAATTTATCAACCTGAAATGATCAGAACTGAGACGAGACAAGAGACAAGAGTGCCATTGGTGCTTTTTGTCTGAACTATTGGTGTTATTAATTGAACACTCGCCTTCATAGTAGATATGTAATACAGCGACAATGGTCTGATGTTGCAAATTGCAAATCGTAGGTAAATGGGGTTGTCTAATTCTTTATACGTTTCTTTTTTATCAACCAGCTGCGATTGTGATTTTTACTGCAATAACAGTAGGATCAGAAGCCTATGCTGGATGGAACCAAGAGGTTGGAGTCGGTTGTCAAAAATTTATGTCATACTTTAGGTGACAATTGCGTGTGATTCATGAGTTTTCTCATTTATAGTAGCTTGTACACTTTCCTCTAGCCATTTGGCTTTTGCGTGGTAAGAACTGTGTAATAAATTAGAGCTTTGCGTATTTCACAATGTAGAAGTCGTGAGATTTTTCTTTTATTAGGTAGAAAATAACACAACAGAGAATGATGTGATCGTGCTGCAAGCAATAGGGAACGCGGGACAGGGAATACTGAATACGTTTGTGCTGACTTCTGGACGACCACTTATTTCATTTATACATGTAAAGAAGTAGCTCAGTCTGTTAGAACTTATCCAACTATTTTGAAACATGAGTTGTAATTTGTAATTTTTATTTTGGAAACACGAGTCTGTTTCAAATGCCACGTGAAATGATATTTACATGACAGGTTTGTTTCCGAGAGGGGCACCAGGAAAACCTTAAGCAATCTACACGCAGCCTACTCCCCCTTATAGATCCGACAGACCCGGTGGCCGTCACCATGTCCCAGTGACCAATCTCCTCAAAGGTGAGAGATGGGACTTGTTCGAAAGTAAGTCATTTGGTCGTTGGTCGCAAAGATGCGCCTGTTTCGCTCTTTTCAACATTCCACACGATATAAAAAAGATGACCGCTCTGGCTACGAGACGTCACAGTAGTGAGAATGACCTCCTGCTGATCCTCAATCGATGAGAAATCCAAAGGCCTCTCGTTACGCGTCTCCCCGAGCCAAAGATTAACAAAGTTCCAGACCACGAGGGAGAAAGAACAATCTTTGCAAAGATGAGTTGAAGTATCCACGAGCCAAAGATGGCTGGAAGGCACAGCTGACACCGAGGATCATGCGGCCAGCCCCCTCGCGCAAGAATGTCCATTGTGAGGATGCGTCACTTATGCTTCTCTTCTTGGCCGTTCAGCTAATTAGTCTATGACAAATTGACAACATGCTCTCTCCTTTGAGGAGCGCTCCCCATTTCCCCCTGGAGAGGGCTTTGCTTTTCCATTTGGGAACATGAGAACATTAAGCAGAGCTACAATGTGCCCAGAAATGATAAAGCATTTGGCATTTGTACCTTCAGCTGGTGCACCTTCAAGAACAACGCTTTGCAGGGTATGTGATTTCAACATCCTGTGTAGGTGTCCTTAAAGCAGAGTTGAGTGAATCTATTACTCCTTATAGGAAACAAGTCTTCTTCTATTTTCCGCACAAAGAGATTATATTGAAGTTGTTTTACGCCTTGCGAATAATCTGAATTCCTTTCGTCTATATCAGCTCTTCTGTATTTTATTGCCTTGGCACAAACCGATAACAACACTAGGATCCGATGATCAATCCCCTACTGTCTAGCCTAGAATTGTTATCTAGCTTAATATAGATTACTGCGTCCAAATCAGCTACAAAACTAAGGTCAGACTAAACTCCTACTGCAGATTGGGTATGATATAGTCATGTATACTACTTCTAAGAACAATGAGGTCAACCCTGTTAGACTAGTCTCTCGTTAATGAATGGACAAAGCTCCTGTTATCCATTTCGGAGAGAAAATTTATCTTCTAGACTAGAGAGGAGACAACCTAAGTTTTGCGCTCAAACATTGATTGGACAAATAATATATGCAACCAAAACTTCCATGGAACACTAAGAGGGTATCATAATTCATAATTTAATTTCTCTTAACTTGGCTCTACAGTAGGAAGCTCTTGAGTGCAGTTTTTCTACTCATAGTAGGATGTCCACATACTGTCTATGCCGTTCGAAGTGCTTCAAGATTCGTGCAGGATACTTTAACAATTATTTTACGTCTACATTCTTTCATTTCATGATTTTAATTATCTGTTCTTGATTATTTTAGAGAGAGAAGAGAGAGTATACTTTTGTGCATTATTTGTTTGTAGCTTTTGTGCATGAATAAAAGAAATCATGAACACAATATTTTGTTCATAAACGTGGAACAGTTTGGTTCATGAACATGAAAGAAATATTTTGTTCTTGATTATTTCATTCATGAACATGAAAAAAAATTAACATAATATTTTTTGTTTCAATATGAACACCATCAAATGAACTAAATCTCTAGCAAATGTTACTAAGTATTACAATAATTTTGTTATTTATGAATTAGTTGGGTGCTCTCATGCTCAGGAGAGAAGATGATAAATGAATAGATGGAGAGAATGGAGGACTTGAAAACGAGGAGGAGATGGGTTGAAAGGTCTTTTTCAAAATAAAAATGGATGCATAATGAAGGATGGATAAGTTGGGTGGTTTTATAAAAGCTTAGCATGGATCTTAAAACGTCCACTATGAATGAAATTATATTTCCATTTCCCCCTTCAAAAATGTAACTCCTAGCAGCAAAGAGCACTTCACTGCTTCCGAATGTCAGGCTACGCACTGGCAGGAAAGTACACAGCATGGAACCACATAACTACATGAGTACTTGAGAGGGAGATTAGGATGGGCAAAAAACATGCGTATACATGGAGATGGCTCCACCATTAATGGAAACAAGGGCACTAGCCTTTGCCTAATCAAGAGCTCATAATTGAGGATCTCCTTTTCTCTAAAAAGAAATGTTATAAGCAGAGAACTTTGGCACAGGACCACTTTGTGGAGTAGTGGAGGGAGGCCTAGCCCACTCGAGAGCTTAGTTTATGCCCTCCTCTTACACCGGCCTGGCAGGAATAATCACCAGGAATGGCAAGCCCATGCTAGTGCAATTAATGCTGTTTGGGGTATCTTCTTTGCAATCCATAGCTCAGCACAGCGTTGTGATTCAGCGTGCCTTGCTTTTTTACCTCAAGAGAAAAAGATACTTGTGGGTGGAGTTGTGCTGTGCAGCTTTCAGAATGTCCAAGCTCACTCCAGCTGCAATGAACAAAATTAAAATATGAGTTTTTAACTCAAGAGTAATGTACATGTCGGTAAAAAGATATAGTCGACACAGAGAATTCGCGTTAACGTTGTATGCTTTAGAAAAGAGGGACCAAAAAAAAAGAAAAGGACGGACAAAAGAAACAAACACGGAATTAGCACAATTAAGCTGCCATCTTTGACATCGTTTGTACATTCACTACCACACATTAAGTCCCAAAGGTTTTCTGAAAATAGAAGGAAATGGACATTCTGATGAGGATTATCTAGTGCTGTACTAAGCATGGAGTTCTTATTAATCAAGGTCACTAATGCAAATGCAACGTCCAACTTTGTCCTAATAATTTTATACGATTGATGAGATGGAACCTTAGCATATTTGATCAAGTTAATGTTTCTTGTTGCAATATACATAGATAGTTGGGTCTCTAACCAGTTCCACCTTCCATCAATGAACTATGCCATGAAATAGTACAAAATGCATGGACTTTCAGATGGTGCTCATTTCAAGAAATATTGCAATGAATGGACAAACAATGGCCTTCTTTTTCTGAATATATGGATTCTAGGCACATATTATTTAGTTCCATACCCCTAAATCTTCTGCAGGGAATAAATATCTTTAAGATACATATGGAATCAGATAATTAGGAACTCTTTTGCCGCAAGTGCTCGATTTTATAATGCACACCTGAAGGAAAATGACCACTGAATTAACAATCTAACATGTTAATGTGACAGCTCCGCTATAGAGATGCCCCAGCCTGAGCTTTTTCGAGACTTCTGTTTGAAATGTGCAATCAGCTTAGAATATAGCTAGCCGGATGGATAGGCTCGTCTCTTCTACATCTATAAATAGAGGCCTGCGTCCTGCTTTCTCAGCAACACATACACAATTACCTGAGCTTCCATTCAGCTAGGAAGCACACATAGTGCAACACACACTACGCACTGATCATCAATTCGGTTGAGATTTTAAGGCCTAGACATGTCAAGGGTATTGGAGCCTCTCATTGTGGGGAAGGTGATTGGTGAGGTGCTGGACAACTTCAACCCCACCGTGAAGATGACGGCCACCTACAGCTCCAACAAGCAGGTGTTCAACGGCCATGAGTTCTTCCCCTCGGCCGTCGCCGCAAAGCCCCGTGTCGAGGTCCAAGGAGATGATCTCAGATCCTTCTTCACATTGGTGCGTATCTCATTCCCTAGCTATATGTGTGTCATATGTTTTTGGCCATTGTGCCATATCTCCCAAGGGAAGGTAAACATGCCCATGTGCTATTCTTGTGGTTCTTCAGGTGATGACTGACCCTGATGTGCCAGGACCCAGTGATCCGTACCTGAGGGAGCATCTTCACTGGTAACCAATACAAGTTTCTCAATCTAATTAAAGTTTATAGATGTGACTGAGGGGGAAGAAATTTTCATCTTAAAGAGAGGGCGAGGATTCAAACCCTGGCCAGCTATAGGTAGGACCACACTACGACTCTCCCCAGTTCACCGACTCTCCCCAGTTCACCTCAGGGAGACTCGCTAGAAAAAGTTTATTACAAAAGATTATATAAAAGTATCATCTGGCTAGCAAAACTGATCAAACCTAGCTAAGTAGGCACCCATGCGTACGCGGATTAGGTCATGATTAGTCCTTACCAAGATTCACGCATGCACGTGTTATACATTGGCATGCATGGTCTCAATCTTCATATTAATTTCCAGGCATTCATGGAATACACATAGCTAATCAGATGACCTTTTGATTGGACCACACCTTTGCAGGATTGTTACTGATATTCCTGGGACTACTGATGCTTCTTTTGGTAAGTCTTTTTCTTGTACATCCTGCTTTAGTCTTTGCTAGTTCTGTGAGGAAGAGTACAGGGATAGATCACAGAGAAGCAGAAGTTTCTTGTCTTCTCCTCTCTCTCTCTCTCTCTCTCTCTCTCTCTCTTATTTTTTTCTGATGCATGGCATGCACATGCAGGGAGGGAGGTGGTGAGCTACGAGAGCCCAAGGCCAAACATAGGCATCCACAGATTCATCCTCGTGCTGTTCCGGCAGAAGCGCCGGCAGGCGGTGAGCCCGCCGTCGTCGAGGGACCGCTTCAACACCCGCCAGTTCGCCGAGGACAACGACCTCGGCCTTCCCGTCGCCGCCGTCTACTTCAATGCGCAGCGCGAGACAGCCGCTCGCCGGCGCTAGCCGAACAGCAGCCGAACGAACCAATTACCAACGACAACCCTACTACGTACCAGCTGATCTCGCAATATGGACAAACGAACTGCGATCACCAATTAGCAAGCTAGCCTTAATTTTCTGCTACATGCCTGCACAATGTCAAATAAAGACACTGGTAAAGTAGCTGCTTGCTCGTGGCAGCTACACCCTACCAGTACGTAATTGTCGCACATTTTCGTTAATTTTTGTGAAGGTGACAATATGGTTGGAGAGAGTTCCAATGTTGACTGGGAGATGTGGGAAAGTTGAAGCAATAGAGAGTTACGTGTCGAGTGGTGAAGGGGAGTGGAGCAATGGCCATGCTCTAGTATTCCCCTACCTACTATTCTGTTATATGGTTCTCCATCTTCATTGGATTTTGCAGCGTACTTTGTTTGATCCTGTCACTACTACTTGCTGCTTGTTTACTCTTTTTGTAATTCCATCAGTTACTTTTGCTTATCTCTTTATGTCACTTTTCAGTGACATGACATACAAATATATCTATTTATATGCTTTGGATGTCGTTGCTCTCATCCGTCGGTATCGCTACCTAGCTTGCTCGTATCCAAGCTCGACCGCTGCATAATGTATGGAGCCGAAAACAACAGAGGGGCATCTATTCTTGGCCTCCTTTTCCCCATCATTTCGATCGTTTTATATATAAGATTTGGCAATGTTAGCATCCGCACTTATGATGGCTGCACGGGCAGTAGGTATCAAGTGCATTTGCCCAAATAAGCTTGTAAGCTATCTTTTCAACAAAAACAAGTTTATGCCGTTTGAACATATCTACCTCAACTCCACACATCAGTGTTTCCAAGTATCGAAATGTATACGCCCTAAGTTCAAAATAAATAAATATATACTACCTCTGGTAAAAGACAAGTGTTGTTCTAGGTCAGCCCGGGCATAAAAACCGAGAAACCGAAAACCAAACCGAAACCGAAACCGAAAAAACCGAATTTACCTTAATTTTAGTTAACCGAAATAATTTCGGTTTACATTTTCAAAAAACCGAATTATATTCGGTTAATTCGGTTTTGGTCCTTGGTTAACCGAATTAACCGACTCGGGCCAAATTTTCGTGGCCTGCCCGGTCTCCCCTCGGTCTAAAACTCGGCCCAAAGACCAGCCGGTTAGGGTTAAGGGGCAGGGGCTCCCCTATTGCCCGACTGGCCGTCTCCCCACTCCCCATGCCCGATCCCCAATCCGGCAATCCCTAATCCCTAGTGGCCGACTCCTGCCCGATCCGGTGATCCCTTGCTCCCCTTCCTCACCCCCGCTCCGCCGCTTGGCTCCCGCTCCTCCATACTCCCTTAGACTTTAGTCCCTCTTGTGCGCGGTGCGCTACCGCTGTCCTCCTCGGCTCCGACGGCCCTCCTCCGTCCAATCGCCGCCGCCTACGGCCTCCTGAGCGCGCACCGCCGCCGCCGCTGGCCCAAGCCCCCAACTCGCCGCCTCGGCGCCTCCTCCTCGGTCCGGTGCGGCACCACCACACCACCCGTGCGGCCGTGCCTCTACTCCTCCCCCTCGCTCCCCACTGTCCCATGCCTTCCCAGTGCACCGCCGCTGGCTGGCGTCACCACCTCATGGTTCGGCGTACCGCCTCCTGCCTGTGAGGCTGCGAGCCATCCCTGCCTCGCACGCGTGCGTGACCGCGAGCCACCGCCCCTGTGGTCTCCGCCCCGCGATCTCCGCACTCCCACAGTCCCCGTGAGCCGCCGCACCCGTGATATTTCGGTTTAAACCGAAAACCGAAACCGAACTTCCGGTTAACCGAATTTTCGGTTTACAAACTTGCAAATCATATTTCGGTTTCTGTTTTTGAAAAATCAAAATCTTCAAAAATCGAAAAACCGAAACCGATTTTTCGGTTAAAACCGAATGCCCACCCTGAGTTCTAGGATACATGCATCCAAACTATTTTAACTTTGACAAACATATCATCAACATCTATATCAATTGTATGAAAAATGATAAAAGTAGATTTGTTTCGAAAAATATTTTTATAATATTATAACTTATTAGGTTTTACAAACACACACACACACACATATATATATATATATAATACATATATATAAATATATATACAGAAGTATATGTGGTCACAATTATACTCAGAAGACTGACAATACTAAAAATGACCCTTGTTTCTGACTAGAGGCGGGGGTAGTGATTTACAGGCTACATGTATTGTACTTTGTGAGATATCTTTTTAGCAAGATCTAAAAGGACAGAAGACCAAATGCTGCATCAAGGTTGTATTTGCTCGGTATTTATTGAGCCACGTCGCCCGAGATTACTCTAACCACTGGATTCAACTTCTTTGTCACAGATTTTCTAGAAGTAAAGCCATACCAAGATCTTTCAAAAGAAAGTAAGTAAAGCTAGTCCAATTCAATTATTTTTATCTCACCTTCCATAGCTCTTGTGACAATTCAACTCATGTAAGGAAAATGTCCACTCTCAAACCTGAACTATGATGCTTGATCCGATTTGAACCTTAAATTATAAAACTGTCTATATTAGACCCTAAACTATTTAAACCGTTTGTCCTAAACACTTGTCCGATTTGGATGGTAGTTTTTCATTTTGGGATTTGCAAAAAGTTTGAAAAAATCATGGACGTACGTAAGAAATGCTATAAAATGAGGATCTACAAAAATTCATCCAAAAATATAACTATTTGTGCCATGTGCAAAAAAATACAAGAGATAATGAATTTCCCTTTTTTTTTATACATAATACAAATTGTAGAAATTTTAGATGAATATTTGCATGTTATTATTTTGTAGCGGTACATATGTCTAGAAATTGTTTCACATTTTTAGGAAACATAGAGGGTGCATAACCACCCTCCAAAACTGGAAAAAGGTTTGGAGAGTGGTTGCGCACCCAGAGATCTCCAGAAAAGTGGAAAAAAAATCATGGCCTTAGCTATAACATTGAAACCCGTAGAAAGTCACAAAAATACGATAATCTATATCTTGTACAAAAAAAATACAACAGAAAAGTTGGTTCCTCTTTTCTTTCTTATATGACATAAATGGTCATATTTTTTAATAAAATTTTATAGATTCCCAGTCCATAGCATTTTCTACACCGTTGAAGTTTTTCAGTTCTTTTGGAAAATCCAAGATACATAAACATCATCCAAAACCAGCCTGGTGTTTATGACACATGATTTTAGAAATAATATGTTCGGTTTTATAGTTTAGGGTTTAGGATGGACCAAGCACCATAGTTTAAAGTTTAGGATAGACTTTTTCCTTCGTCTAACTATTAAATCAAATCATTGCCAGAAATTCCCGACGCAACACGTGAATTATCAATCTACTAGTATATTTGGACAGTTAGCAGCAACTCAGCATATTTACTGCAGCACTATTGCATATGCAAAGAATCAAAATCAACAAGCATACTAGTCGTAACGATAGACAAAAATCCATAATACCAATGATGCACATACCTGTGTATATTTGATCCTATTTACGATCTTCTGAAGACTAGCAAAATTTCTTCATATAATTAAGGTGCAGTGCCCAGTTCCAATTCATCAGAAGCAAAAGACGGCCTATAACGCCAAAAGAAAATGTTAATCATCGTATGCCCGGAGCTAATTAAGACGGCCTATAACGCCAAGAAAATGTTAATGATCGTATGCCTGGAGCTAAATACTACTGTGCGTTAAACCAAGATAGTATAGCCCAAAGAGTACAGTTCAATCAAACCACTGTGCCGCTCACACTCCAGGCTGCACATGACAATAGGACGCACCAAACCAAGTACGAAACATTGCAGGCGACGAACGTGCACAGCGGCGAGTGCTGGCCCGTAATAAACATTCGGAGACGATGGATGGATTTGATAGGGTAAGTTGTCCTTGCCACAGGATATTCCTCGGAGCCTAGCGCCACGCGAGAACCACTAGCCCCGCGGACGTGTCGAATCCGGCGACCACCTTCGTCTTAAGACCTCACCTCCATTGGGATTTTTATTTTTATGAGGAATTAATCCCTCCTTTCTTTCCTCCTGGACTCTACCACCTCCTTTGATATGCTTGTCCTGGGCCACACCCCGCTCCCACGCATGCCATATGCAAATCCATGAACTCTCTCTGTGTCTCTCTCTCTCTCTCTACATTGATCATGTGACCAAGGTGTGGTTGCACAAAACACCACCCAGTTTCGAGTCCTCTCTGGCTCAGATTTAGGTGCATATTCTTCTTAACTAAACTGATATCTAATTTCTCCGGTAGAATGAAACGGGAAAGGGATCATAGAAGTCCTTCCTCTGCACAGGACCTGCAGTGCAGGCACAGCCGGAGATGGTGACGACGGCCATATGCACGCACACACAGCACAGGCTGGAGATGATAGGGTAGGGATGATCGATATATGTACAAGCCCATGTGTCATTGTACCAAGTGCCCCTGCAAGTGGAAGTCAAGCCCATGTGTCATTGTGCCAAGTGCCCCTGCAAGTGGAAGTACCAGCACTGCGCTTTTTCTCCTCAAACAAGGCTCTCCATTGGATCCAGCACATCAGTTCAACTCATGTCCACAGGGCTCGTACCCTGGTGAACAATCAAAATACTGTGCATCTTGTCAGAAGAAACAGGCCAAGTAAATCTCCTCCATCTTTTGCCAAAGAAAAATAAAGGGACTTAGCCATATGTGTCGGCTTGGTGGAGATACCAGAAACCAGACACTTGGAAGATCTCCAGGCTAAAGTGCTGCTTCACTTGTTGATGCTAATAATAGAAGTCTAGCTAGTACATAGGACAGATATATGCTTCTGATAAGATTTGATCACAACTCTCAAAGTTGCCTGCATTTCGAATGAAAAGTAAGAGTTTGATGAACAGAAGTACACAGCAAGAATTGATGTTAAACATCAGGTTAGTATTACAACAGAAATGTTGCGGTTTATCTACAGAGATGGTAATCTTTGTAATACCAATCAGCCACTCTAGTACCCATTAAAGATTAATTAGTTGGTCCAGAAAATAGTTAATATGTAGAGTGGACCATCGAAAGCAACCCAGGCAGCATGAGCAAATAGGAGATAGTAAGATAAATTTATCACGGCTATCATAAAAAACATCGTTATCTACACAAGATCAGCTTTGCAATTGAACATTTCGATTGGTCAATTCATTTACTGTACCTTCTAAAGCACAAATTGAAATTACATTTTTCATTTGTTGTTCTACCATCTAAAAACAGTGGTAAAAACTAGAAAACGATAGATGCATCATGGAAGGTTAGTGCTTCAAGCAAGCCAGAATGTGTGCTTTTCTGCAAGAAATAACCCCAATGACTGCTTTCTTCCGAATGACCGAATATGATGTAACCTCGATTTTTGACTTGGTCCCTAACTTCCCAGATAAGTTCCAGGTTACACTTATGTTTTACCCATCAAATTCGAATTCTGAAGTTACTTTGCATTAGCAAATTCTTGGTCTCTCTGGCGCCACCGATTTACTATGATAGAATCGATAATGATCTGCAGAACGATTCATATCATACATCAGAAATGACTCACAGAAAGCAAGTGACAAATGCAGAACTCCATGTGCAATAAGTACCTGGTTGATGTGAGCAGCAACACATGGGATGACCAGAAATCCGGCCTCCCCCAGAGAACCTCCAAGCTGCTCAACCACAGCAACCAACACCGGCAATGTTTTCTACAGGACATCGGGGGAAAGTCAATCAAGCAAGATGCCAGAAGATACAGAGATTTGATGTCAACAGAAGAGAGTAATAATTGCATATTTAGGAGTATGGATTTCTGGCACACGCGGTATGCACTCATTAGCAACTATGTGCACTTGCACATTTCGAAAATTTTTGCAAAACAAACACAATTGTGTATTATATGAAAGTATGAGCACTAGCAAAAATTTGTGCCAAAATATGCATATTTTTTCTGTACAAAAAAGATGAAAAAATTGACCAAAATATAGCAACATCATGTGCACAAATTTGTCGTTTTTGTACAGTTCACAAATGAGTATATTTGGTCACAAATTTTTGTTAGTTCTCATACTTTTACACAATACACATTTGTGATTTTTTTTCAATTTTCTTTTAAATGTGCAAAAAGAATTTCACAACGTCGGCATATGCACCCGTGCTTCTATGTGTATTTTCTAATTTTTAGGCATTAGTTTGCTATTACAATTGCAAGCACACGATTTGATTCAACTGGATGCATTCCCAAACAGGGTTTAACAAGCAGATTCATGTGCACTGACTGCTAGGTTTCTAATAGCAATTTCTGCCGCGACTGGTCCAGTAACGGACAAAAGGCGTCATTCTAGAATGCGTGCAACCTAACTATTTTAACTTTGACTAACAAAATATTCATGCATGTTTAGATCAGCCATATCAAAATTATAGATGTAATTTGTCTCAAAAGGTAGTTTGACAATATCATCTTTGCAATAGAAACTGGTTCTCAAAGTTGTGTTTTAAAGACATTGTTAATGTCCAACAAGCCACTTTTTGTGAGTAGAGGTAGTCACAAAGATGAGGGAAGCATGCACTAGGCTAGAATATGCTGGTGTTCCTCTAGTTTCCAGCAGCACTAGCTAATCCAGGCTTTCCAGACAAGTTGTGATCTTCCCTTTTACTTCTTTCAGATAATATCATGCAATTTTGTGTCTACTTGAAGCAATGTGAAACTTGGGTCATAATCACCTGGGAGCATGGAACCCTGCGTCTAAGCTTTTGGGCTTTTTGCACTTTTGGACTTGGCCACTGTATTCTAGGCAATTGCTGTGGTGCCACTGGAAAGTAACGTTTCTTCTGAATTTTCCACTCCGACAAGACCAAGGAAAAAAAGAGATAGTTTTCATATTAGAATTCTTGCTGCTCTTTTTTCATTCTTCTTTTTGAGCAGGCCATTTAAACAAACACCTTGTGTGGTTAACAGAAAATGGCAACCGGCAGTGGTGCACAAGGTGGGCAACAGACAAGGTGAAGCTTGGCTTGGACCATCACAATCAACATGCAACCACAAGCTTGCCACCTCGCTGTCTGTGGAGAACTCAGTCGTGCCATTCACCACCAAGGTTAGGCCCTGCTGCCCCCATTGCGGCCGAGCTGCACGCCACAGTGGCAGTGGAGTCTCACGATTGATCTACATTCCCCACTACTGCAGTGAGCACGGAATGCTTCTGCGCCACCATGTGCTAGCTTAGACAACGCCGTCCCGTTCCCAAACTCAAGACGCTCTGTCACCACCTCATGTGAGTCTGTAGCTTGCGGTCTGTCACCTCACAGGTGCCACCCAGCCACCGTCTTCAACCTCACTCGCCATCTGCTGTTGAGTACCGCATGTGCCATCACCATGCACTGTGAACTCCGCCACGGCTGCACGCATGTTGGTTAGAGGCAGCGATGAGAGGTAGAGAATTGGAAACTGAGAAAGGGAAGGGAGAGAAGAAAGGAAGGGGAAGAAAGATGCAAGGGTACTTCTGTCATATTGATAAAACAGTCTCAAGAATTAGATTTCTGAAGGTATCTTTGAAATAATAACTTGAAACCAATAACCCGCAAGAATACAGCTTTCAAAATACGGTACTTCCGCTTGGGGCTGATCCAAGAATATCCTTATGGGCATTCATAACTCAAACAAGTTCGACAAGGAAGCCTTAAACCCTATTTCCTCAAATAGCTGGTATACCGACAATTCTAGCCAGCAAAACTGATTACCAAGTAATGGGCAGTTTCCAAAACCTTGGTCCCAACTAGAGGCAGGCAGGGGCATATCAGTAGGGGACTAGTGCCTGGTATGCCTGGGAATCCCCAAAATTGAGAACTTTTCTCCCCAACTGTTGGAGGTATATTGAGGGCACACTTTTACCGGATATAGCGATATCCGTTGGCGTACGTATCTAGGAAAGGGGGGTTCCACTGAACTTGCGGCACAGTAATATGACACGTTAGAAGAAAGACACAAGGGTCCCGCATTGTCTTCTCCTGCCTACGGTGTCAACAGAGCCGGCAAGGCCCACCTACAGACACCATCACCTGGCACCCTCGAAGAGCAAGAGGAGACTAGACTAGGTGAAGAATAAAAGGGAAGAGGTCAACTGTGGTCAAAGAGAGCCTAGGAGGGAAGTCAACAAGGAGCTTAGCACTTAATGGACCAAGTCAACAAGGCCCTTGTCATGGTAGACGCGGTCCATTGTGCACCACTCCTTGGTGCACCGTGGTCTATGTCCAGCATAAAGTATGAACCAGTAATTACTAGTTTGCCCCTTTTTTCCCTCTTGCCAAGGGTATTGGTGGATATTTGTATATGGCATTTGGCCTAGACAAGCATCTCAAGGGGTCAATTGTAATCCATCTCACAATGAATATAGATCTCACACATTGAATTGTGCCCTAGGGTTTCTCCTCCTTTGAGGGTTCTGTACAACACCCGCTAGTGGCTTGGTGTTGACCCCGCCTTTGGCGACAGTGGCGTACTTCGAAAAGGAATAGGACCTAGCTATATGTCAGTGTTGAACCTGTATAAATCCTTGTGTTATTTCGCATTCCGTATATGGTGGCCGGTACGTGGGTTAGCATGTATCCCCTTTTGGTGTCGTGATTTTTACATCCCAGCACCAAGGATAAGGTATATAGGCTGAACCCATAGATAATTGGTATGTGCCCAAGTTTGAAGCTCAGCTGACCAACCCACCCCACCTCTATGGCTCTATTTCCATTGGGCCCTAGTGGCCAGGCCCAACCCACTAGCAGCAGAAGGAACAAGCCATCGAACAATAGGAAATAGCGTCCCATTCCCTTCTATGTTCTCTCTCGAGTCTCTTTCTCTTCACCCCGTTCAAACCAACAGTCCACAAACCTAACTCATCAACGTCTTGATGGCAGTAGGCAGCGTAGTAGGCCCACAGCACACGGGCACACCGGTGTGGCGTAGGCGGCACCATAGTCGTACGTTAGCGTTCTCACGCTTCATCTCCACTCCCTCTTCCTCTCTATGAATTGGAGATTTTTGATACTTTTGAATTAGGAATTTGGAAATGTTGTGATTGGAAGTTTGAAAAATTGTAGAACTATGAAGAAAGCTTTCAATTAAGCTTGCTGAAACAGCAAAGCATGAGATTTGCAAATTGATGAACTTGCTTCTCAATTTTGTACTGTGAAGAATCTTATAATAACCAAGTTGAGAGATGGTATGGGTGATGAAGGTTAGTGATGATACTACAATCAAGTGTTTCCATTGACTGAAATTGTGTCGTGTGACATGATAATTTATGCTAGCTATTCTGTACTGCCTCCGTTCGGAAATAGGTCATATTTTAGAAATTGTGTAGTCAAATTTTTCTAAATTTGACTAGTAATATATGCAAAATTATTTAGATTGATCGGGTGAAAATAGCACCATTGATTTCTCATAAAAAAATTCATAAATATAGTAACTGTATACTTT
This sequence comes from Stipa capillata, assembly GCA_019208055.1. NCBI lineage: Eukaryota > Viridiplantae > Streptophyta > Magnoliopsida > Poales > Poaceae > Stipa > Stipa capillata. The sequence goes on from JAGXJF010000850.1 coordinate 59,918, forward strand.
TTTATTAACATATTCAGGTGCAAATTAACGGTCAAAATTGCAAGTTGGAGACTATGCCATGTCTAAAGCGACATGTAATAACGAACGAAGGGAGTACTAAGGGTGCCTTTGGTTGACAGACAACAATGGATGGGTTGGGGCCATCCAGGATTTTATGAATGGAATGAGACAATTTCTTGTTTGGTTATGTGAGTTGGATGAGCCAATTTCTTGTTTGGTTGGAAGGATGAGAGTTGGATGGGATGAACTAAGTTTTTGTTTGGTTGGAGGGATGTGGGGGGATAGGTTGTGGTGATAACCTCTTTGTCATGAAGTGGTGAGTTTACCCTCATATAGGGATCAAAAAATAGCAAATTGCAATAATTTTGGCTACATTGACATCAGAAATTCATGAAGAAACAATCACTGTTCATTCAGCGATTAGCAATTGATCGCTATTTCCCATGAATTGCTGATAGATACCTAGAAATAAACACCCAATTGCCTTTCGGATTGACTGACAAGAAATTGAACACACAAATGCAAAGAAAAGGATGAACAACAGAAGGATGCACATGCTCGCGTCGACGATGACCACACGCTTAGGCGAATGGCCACGAACACGAACAGCTCACGGTGAGGACGAGACAGAGAAGCCATGCGAAGAGAGATAGAGAGGAGTGTCTGGGAGGTCACTGCAACAGCGTCACGTGCCCTCACATGACCCGCGCGGGATTTGGGTGGCCGCTTCATCCGATCATTTTGGCCCAGTGGAGCTATACAGGATATTTGGGGTATATTTCCTTGAGTTGGTTCGGTCTATCCATGTGCCTTTTAACCAAACACCTCTAAAACTTAGATGGCCCTAGCCCATCCACCTCTATCCCTCCAACCAAACACCCTAATTTGTTCATGTAAGACCTTATATAGAGTATTTGCATTACACAACTAACTAATTCCATACTCATTTGTGTTGGACTTGTGAAATTATGTATATATTGAGCAAGACTGTTGACTTGTGTTTATAGTGTGCACCCCCACCGAAAATTTTCTAGATACGCATGTCAAGCAAGGTCAAAGAGAATAGATCATCAACACAATTATCATCATGAGTTGGATTAGTTTCCTTTACACAGAGAGAGAGAGAGAGAGAGAGAGAAGAGAGTAAATTGTAGTTTGCAGCACTAAGTTTACTTAAGTTGCAAAAAACACTAGGGTTAGGTGATCTTTGTGCGCACTAGGTAAATTGACATCAATTTGCACGTAATAGAAACCTTTGAATCCAACCAGGTAGAACCGAAATCCTATAGGCTGGCCCCACTTGCCGGCGCCACATGCACGCCGTGCTGGCCGTACGATTGAGCAATTGGGAGGCGAGGGGTTTTGATGGGTCTACGTCATTTGGCATTGATTGAGATCGACCAAACCAACCGCCAAAAGCTTCGTGATCTTGTTCTCCTCCCACATCATTCTGTTTGCCCTCATGCTTGTTGCACACACGAATAACTGGATAAGAAATGCAACCGCTGTGGCAGGTAGAATTGGCATGTCATGTCCATTAGATCGACTGGCAGCACATGAGCAGAGGAAGACACCGCCCCTTTAGTACACCTGTAAGTTACAACATTTCTTCGGGATTTGATTTGTAGGGTTCTATTTGGATAGGATTTTGGGTGGAAATGGTTGGTTTTGTGGGAAAGAAAGGTTAGAGAGAAGGGGTGGTGCGTCGCTGGGTCTGACTAAGTCAAATTCAAGGGCGGGTACAACATGCAACTAAATGTCAATTTACCTGGTGTTACCTGTAAAGGTCGTCCAACCCTAGTGTTTTGTGCAACTTGAGTCAATTTAAGTGGTGCAAACTGCAATTTACTCAAAACTTTATTTATGCTGCCGATGATAAAGACTGACCTGACTGGCCACCAAAATGACAGCTCGTGCATACTCTTTCCTCGCAAAGACTGATTCTTCCTTCTGTTTAAGACATGACAAGACCTTCAGTGCTGTAGCGTTGAAAGCCAGCAGAGCAAGATGTAGAAGCCTGTGAGAAGAAATATCCTTCTGTTAGAAAAAAGATATGATACCATATTCACAATTCACATCTGAAATAAACCGCAGATTATATCCAGAGCAGAAAAGGCTATATATCATCAGTGGCAAAAATGAAAAAATTGTCTAGTTAAGAGTCATTGCAAGCAGCAAGCAGGGTAACCTTCATTCTGTTCTTTCTTTTTACTTATGACAATAGCCTTAATTCTGTTAGAGATATATTAGAAGATATATTAGTTTCCTTGTATAGGTTGTGTTATTGTAGATTCCTACCTGTATTTTGTGTATATATTCTAGCCCTTGGCCCCTAGGAAATAAAAGTTACATATTTCCTCACATGGTATCATAGCTACCGATCTAGGTTTTTTTTTGTGCGCCTGCAACTCTTGCTCCACCCGTCGGCGTGCACTTCCGGGGCCGCCAACTCCACTGCCTCCCGCCGCGCCGTCATCTTCCCGGCAGCCAGCCCGCCGCGCCGCCACCTCTTGGCCGCACGGCTCCACCCCGGTTCCACCGGCCCACGTTGTCTGCCGGGCCCATACTACTCGCACGCCAACTGCGATGCTCCTCGCTGGTCCGCGCTAATCCCTGCCAGATCCCTCCGGATCTCCGCTGGCCCCAAACACCGGACAAAGCCGGCCACAGCATTGGTACAAAAGAAAAAGAACAGCTATAATGTCATCGGGCACCGTTTCCCTCCCTCGCTGCCCGGTGCTTGTTGATAGTGTTAATTACACTGAATCACATGCGCATCCACATGCGCGGTCTTCGTCTCTAGGGCGTCCTCTCTGGTGATGTCACCTCTCCGTCTTGCCCCACTCCTCCGACAAAGCCCACGCCTGTCTCACTGCATCCATCAGCCGACAAGGCCGCTATTGATGTTGCACATCTTGCCAATAATGCGGCTACCGCTGTCTACGAGGAGGCTCTAGATTCCTACCAGGATCAGCTGACTGTTTACACTTAGTGGTTTGACGACGATGCCCGTGCTGCTGTTGTTCTCGTTGCCAGTGTCCAGCCTCAGTTCTCTTCTAAGGTTGTGGGACACTCTTCGGCATTCCAAATGTAGACTCACCTTCGTCAGCGCTACGAGCTCTCTGGTGATGCCTTGTACCTATCCGTGGTTCGACAAGAGCACTCTCTTCAGAAGGGTGATGCCACTGTTGATGCCTTCTACGCTCAGAGCTCCGTTGTCTGGCGTCAGCTGGATTCCCTCCGCACTGCTGGCTGTCGCTCATGTCCGTGTTGCCTGGCTGTGTGAGCCGACCTAGAGTTCCAGCGAGTTTATGGGTTTCTTACTCGTCTTCGTCCCGAGTTCGAGCAGCGGCGTGCCCAGCTCCTTGCACGTCACCCTCATGTCACTCTCCTGGAAGCACTTTCGAAGATATGCACAGAGGAGACTCATCTGAGTGGTGCTGGTCTGCTACCACTTCCCTCCGTGCTCACTGCTCGTCCGCCTGCTACACCGGCTACTTCGCGCTTTAGTACCCCGCCTCCTTCAGCGAATTCCACATGTGGTGGCCGTCCTCACTGCTCCTACTGCGACAAGGATGGTCATGTTGAGTCTACTTGCTACAAAAAGAAGCGGCATCTTGCACGCCGCTCTTCTACAGGTACCGGTGCTTCTAGCTTGACTTCTTCAACCGTGTCTCTTACTAAGCAAGAGATTGCCAGAATTTGACACCTGCTTGCTGGTTTAGGTTCTCCATCAACAGGTTCTGCTACTGACTCTCCTTGATCACAACGTCTCTAGGAGTTTGACTGGCTTCATCTTCCTTCTGCTGCCACCGCCGCCAGTCTCTCTGCTCCTGCCGCCTCGTCTACCAATTCCTTCTAGCAGTGGCATCATCGTCTTGGTCATATGTGTGCTCGTTTATCGTCTTTAGTTCGTCGTGGTCTTCTAGGGTCTGTTTCAGGAGACATGTCTTTAGATTGTCAGGATTATAAGCTACGCAAACAAATTCAGTTACCCTATCCTCATGTGAGTCAGTGTCTCAGCGTCCTTCTGATCTTGTTCATTCAGCTGTTTGGGGTCCGACTCCGTTCGTTTCGAAAAGGGGTCATCGCTACTATATTATATTTATAGATGATTTTTCTCACTACACTTGGATATACTGTCTTCTCATAGTGAGGTCTTGTCCATCTATAAAAAATTTGCCACCATAGTTCATACCCAGTTCTCCACTCCTATCCGTGTATTTCATGTTGACTCCGCTGGTGAGTATATTTCTCATTACCTACATAGCTTTCTTGCTAAGCAGGGCATGCTCGCTCAGTTCTCTTGTCCCGGTGCTCATGCTCAGAATGGTGTTGCTGAGCGGAAGCATCGGCACCTTCTTGAAACTGCTTGAGCGTTGATGCTCGCCGCCTCTATTCCACCTCACTTTTGGGCCGAGATTGTTTCCACTGCCACCTATCTAGTTAACATTCAGCCCTCTTCTGCTCTTTAGGGTGCGATTCCTGTTGAGCGTCTCTGTGGTCTTCTTCCTAACTACTCTAAGCTTCGTTTCTTTAGCTACGTTTGCTACGTTCTCCTTGCCCCTCGAGAGCGCACCAAACTGATTACTCAGTTTGTTAAGTGTGTCTTTTTAGGATACAGTGTTGAGCACAAAGGCTATCGGTGTTGGGATCCTGTCAGTCGTCGGATGTAGATTTCTCAGGATGTGACTTTTGATGCCTCTCCGCCATTGTTGCCGCCTGCTTCGTCTCCTGCAGCTCCTTTGGCTCCACTACTATTCCTTCTTATCCTCTCTTCTACACTCGTCGACCACGTGTTGTGGACCTTCCTGATGAGCCATCTTCTCCTGATGACCTTCCCTTGCTGGGCCATCTCCTCGCTATGCTCTTCATAACCGTCAGTCGCCTCAGCCTCCTAGTCGTTTTGGCTTTGCTGGAGCAGCTACTCCCGAGCCAGTCTCCTACCGGGATGCTGTTCCTCATCCTGAGTGGCAACATGCCATGGCCGAGGAGATTGAGCGTTCCAGCACTTGGGATCTTGTTCCCCTTCTCATGTTCGTCCCATCACATGCAAGTGGGTCTATAAGGTTAAGACTCACTCTGATGGTTCTCTTGAATGTTATAACGCTCGTCTTGTTGCTCGCGGCTTCCAGCACGAGCATGGTCTTGTTTATGATTAGACTTTTGCTCCTGTGGCTCACATGACCACTGTCTACACTCTTCTTTCCGTGGCTTCTGTTCGCCACTGGTCTGTTTCTTAGCTTGATGTCAAGAATATCTTTCTTAATGGTGAGTTGCATGAGGTTGGATATTCTGTTCTGAGGGCATGGTCTGTCGCCTTCGTCGCTCCCTTTATGACCTTAAGAAAGCCTCTCGTGCCTAGTTTGAGCGCTTCTCCTTTGTGGTCACTACTACTGGCTTTTCAGCTAGTAATCATGATCCTGCATTCTTTGTCCACACTTTCTCCCGTGGTTGGACTCTCCTTCTGTATGTTGATGACATGATCATCATCGGAGATGACTCTGAGTACATTGCCTTTGTGAAGGCTTGTCTTAGTGAGCAGTTTCTTATGTCTGATATTGGTTATCTTTGTTACTTTCTTGGGATTGATGTTTCTTCTACTCCAGATAGTTTCTTCATGTCCCAAGAGAAGTATATTCAGGATCTTGATCGAGCTTCTCTCAGTGATCAGCGTACTGTTGAGACTCCCATGGAGCTCAATGTTCACCTCCGAACTTCTGATGGCGAGCCTCTTTCTGATCTGACTCGCTATCGTCACCTTGTTAGGAGTCTTGTCTATCTGACTATCAGTTGTCCGGATATCTCTTATCCAATTCACATTCTGAGTCAGTTTGTCTCTGCTCCCACTCAAGTCCACTGCAGTCACTTTCTTCAAGTTCTCTGATATCTTCGTGGGACTATCTCTCGCCGTCTCTTCTTTCCACGCTTCAGTTCGTTACAACTTCAAGCATATTCGGATGCCATTTGGGCTAGTAATCTCTCTGATCGGCGGTCTCTTTCTGCTTACTGTATTTTTCTTGGTGGTTCTCTCATTGCTTGAAAAACTAAGAAACAGACTGCAGTTTTCCGTTCGAGTGCAAAGAACGTGATATGGCTCTTTTCACAGTAGAGATTACTTGGCTACAGTGGTTACTTGAGGATTTTAATGTTTCCGTCACTACACCGACTGCTCTTTTATCAGACAATACAGGTGCTATCAGTATTGCCCATGATCCTGTGAAGCATGAGCCACCAAGCATATTGGTGTTGATGCTTCCTTCATGAGGCCCTATGTGCATGATCATGTGATTGCTCTACAGTATGTGCCTTCAGAGTTTTAATTAGCGGATTTTTTCACGAAGGCCCAGACTCGGGCACAGCACGGCTTCTACCTCTCCAAACTCAGTGTTGTTGATCCACTGTGAGTTTGAAGGGGGTGTTAGAGATATATTAGTTTCCTTGTATAGGCTGTGTTATTGTAAATTTCCACCTGTACGTTGTGTGTATATACTGGCCCTTGGCCCCCAAGAAATAAAATTGCATATTTCCTCACAAATTCATCTTGGTTGCTGGTTAATTAATAAGGCTACGACTATAAACCGAGTAAATCTGTCCCAATTCCACCCAAAATGACACTACCAGCAACCGATATAAAATGGCATCAGTATCACTAATTTATGTAACATTGAATAACACATGTTGAGAGTTCAAAAAAAAAGAATAACACGTGTTGGAGTCTCTATATCAAAACGTAACCATTGAAAATGCAACTTGTCATGTTTGTGTTTGAGGGAAGGTGAACAAATTGTCAGTATAACTCGAGGGTAGTATATCATACTGAATGCCATGAGACAGGAGGACAGTAAGTCAATTCATTACTCAAATTGAAAACATAAAGTTATGGGTTAAAGTTATCTTCAGTCCAGATTCTAGAGAAATGGTGATAATAGTAACTAGATTGATGATTGTTACGAATTATTCCAAGCTATAATCATTATGGAGAATGATTCAAGCACAAACTTCACCTAGTTAAATGACATAATGACATAACTTAGCCAGGATGTACAGTTTTCTACAGATAAGGAACACAAACACTTTCGAATAAATTTCTGGCTTTTAAGTTCCATATTCGCATTCCAATATTTATAAACATTCTAACTACAATAAGATCAGATAAAAAAGCATACACTCCAATAGTCACGGTAGTAGCGAAAGCTTTTGCTTGAACAGACAAGAGCAGTGATCTTGATCTACTTACTTGTATCCATGGGACCTGTGAAACGGAAACATTTCAAGAGTGTCCTCCAAAGAGAGAAAAAGTCATTTTCACTCCCCCTAAGTATTGCAGTTGTTTGGATAATACAAACCAATCTATTTTTTTGGTTCAGTTTACTCCCCACCCCTGAAGTTTCAATACCGTTTCTTTAACACCTATCCCAGGTGTAGATCTTGGTTTGCTGACATGGACAGTGGGTTAGCTGGTTTTGTCCATGTGGCTGTCCAGATCACCATTGCAAAGTCCACATCACACTGTCTCTTCTCTCTCCTCCCACATCACTCTTGAAGTGAACTAATGATCCTGACCGCGGGTTGCTCCCATGGTCGTGGTGATGGTGTGAACTAATTTGTGCCCATCACATTGGTATTGCTAAAGGGATCTTGTATGATTTGGTGATGACAGCAAAAACCAGTAACATGATTGCCACGCAGACGATACCATGGTCCTCCTCAGCAAAACCAGGGTCCAAAACAGGGTTAAGTAAACAGTACTGAAACTTGGGGGAAGTGAAGTGAACCAAAAAATACATCGGTGGGTTATCAGAACAACTGCAATACTTGGGGGGAATAAAAATGACTTTTCCTCCAAAGAGTGTAGATAAGCGAACTTGTAATAGATTCAACACGAGCTACAAGAACATAAAGTTAAGAGCTACTCCGAGAAGGGTCCTCCCATGTAATGCCAAAATGCGGGTCTCAGTTCTGCAGCTCTGTTATATTTGGACTTCTAGACTTCCCCTATTATCAGATGTCTCACCATATTCTATTTCCATCGCCAATCATGAATTAGCCACTGATTACGTTAGACATTTCCTTCCAAAACATCATAAAGTATTACCTCTCTAGTTCGAAATAAGATAACAAGAGTTAATATGCAATCATTTCCAAACCATAATAAAAGCACAGAGAAAATTATATCGTTTCTGAACTAGTCCAAGACAACATTATCTTCAAGATTTAATAAGTTCATCAATTCCCCTTGTCCTGATTTAGTGGCTTTACTTTTCTTTCTTTTTGAGTGAATTTTTGGTACGCAAACATCCATCATCATTTCTCTCCACTTTGATCTAATATATGTTCCCTCTATTCGCATTGCTACAGATACAAAGAAATGTGCTTTTTGTACATCTCCGTTACATTTCAAACCATTTATATGGGTAATCTGACTCGTAATAATTTGCTCCTAGAGAATTTATGAAATAATTTCAGGTATTCATTACATGTATCCATTTCCCTTCCTGCCAGTGATGGACATTAAAAGTGCCACTTGAAATCATTAGTTGTGTAATGTCAGTGCTGAAACAGCTTCGATAGTCACCTAACTTGTTTGTTGTCTCTCAATTAACAGGTTCATGCCTAGACTTAATACACCTTACAGAACAAGAAAAACATTTAGAAATAATCTTAAGGATCACTGGAAGCACTTCTACTGTAACCTAATTGTGTACAACAGGAAAAATCAATGCAGCAAACAAATGCATTTAACAATGGTTAATATATTCATGACAGAAAATGAATGCATCAATCAAGATGTTTCATGTTAGACGGTTAGAGACATACTAGGCTGAGAAGAACAGCACTTGTAACTGAAAAGCCCTGCCGATTTCCATCAACAAATTCAGCAATACCTACATAAGGGAATACACCAATGAGGACTCTACATCAACAACTCAACTTGGCAAGTGACAGCAAAAGAATGGAAGATATTAGAGTCTGCACACCTTTTGAGGTTTCTCGGGCGACCTGACAAATAACAAACCACCATAAGTGTCCTTGCTAAGCTTCCATTATTTCAGGCTTGCACACTAGAGCAGTAAAGAAATGCATAGCTCTGAACTAAGTGACATTCAGCAATAATGAGAATGAAGTAAGTGAGGATTTCAAATTTAAGCTCACTACACTTTGGTTGAAGAACAGGGAGCGAAACTGAGTAAATTCAAAGTTCAAATAAAAAATATTATTATGCATTTAGAAGGAGAAGAGTTCAAATCTGGCAGGCAGTCCTGAACTCCTGGTTATTTTCTGCCCTGAAATCAACTGAAAACAAGTACTATTGTATATTCCAGTCTGAGGATTGATACCATATTTGCGCTAAAAGCGGATTCAGTGGACCCTCACAAAAACTGAACTCTTAAACTGCACCAAAAATCTTGTTTATAGTATGATTTTTAACCATGACACAGTTATAGTATTACACACATGAGCATCAAAATAGACCATACTGTTATTCCGCTTCAAAACTTTAAACTGGCATAAGCACAGTATGCTCATAACGGCGCAATCCATATTGTATCAAGATAATAGATCATTAAGCTATGGTGTGGACTACAGAGATATGAAGAACTACATACCTTGCCTAGAATAAGGGGGATTAAAAGGGTGTTGACCAGACTTTTGAACAGTTTCTCAGTAGGCAAAGACACCCCAGCTCCTGCGCCAATGTACTTTGCAAGAGAAATAGGTACCTAATTCCATGATCACAAAGACACATAAAAGACTTCAATAAGCAGGGAAAGTGAAAAGCAAAATCAAGCCATGATGGTTCTCTACAAACAACTAGGCTTTCTGTTCACTATCAATCGACTAATACTAAATATAGGAGGTCTCATGCTACTTAGACGTCAAAATATTGATTAATACCACAAAACTTCAACATCTCCAGAATTCTCCATGTTAAAACTGACAGAAGAAGTTTATTACACATTCTTTCGCAAGATTTTAGTCAAGAATCCAGTTTATCTATAAGGCTTAATCTACATGACTGAGTATTACATTTAAGTACTAAATAAGTCCCACACAAGAGGATAACTCCCACTTACTAGGCTAAACAACTCTAAGAAATACTAATTAAACTCTTGATACATTGCTTGATTGATACATTGTACACGTCCTCCCTTATATTGGGAGATGGATAACTTGGCTCCTAAGAAACTAATCCTAACTCCCACACAAGAGGATAGCTCCCACATGAGAGGACGATTTTTATTTTACATCTAAAAGGAGATCAAGACTCACATGAATTTTCTCATACTCAAATTGTAACAAGAGAAAAATAAATAAGATCTTGGTACGTTATTTAAATTTTCAAAGGCTGAGCAACATGTTACATTCAACAGCTTATTGAACACTCAACAAAGTTAAATCTGTAAGTCAATGTTGGTTTATCACTTCAAATTTTCGATCACTGTTGATGCTTGACTACAAAGTTAAAGTTACAATAAAGATGTGCTTACAAACATAATGCCCAGTAGGTTGGATGTGACTGTCATTGCAAGAGCAAGTGCAGAGTTACCACCAGCAAGCTGCACAGCAGTGATAAAATTTATTAGATTGGAATGGTAATCTAGCTACCCAAGAAAATATACATAGCACTGAATGTTAATGAGTAATAATTATGGATGAGTAGTACCTGTGTTAGTGTGACTCCACTTGATAATGTTGTTGGCATGCAACAAAACATAGCCAAGCCTGCAAGATGTGTTGTCAATATCAAACAAACAAGCTGCAAGTTACAAAGGCAGGAGCTATCACATAGCAACATGAAATGACAGGATAAGGACTGGGAAATACACTAAGAGAATTGGAAAAATGGATATGTAGTTGAGCCTTGTACCAGTGATAAATTCACGAGGGAAGAACTGAATTTGCATAATAAAGTGAGAGAAAAAGGGTGTAAACAGCAAAATTGAGCCCTGCAATGAGAATCGTAACAATGAAAGACGTCAACTTATTGAGGGCAATCAAGAAAGGCAAGCCAAGTAATCAAACTAAATGCTATAAAGCTATTAGAATACTTAATAGCGTGAAATGTGATCTGCAATAATATCTAGATCATAATGTAGGGAGCAAAAACCTATTTTCAACATATATAAAGTTACTTCCGCAGAGTAGTATTAGATCATATAAGCGCAACAGTCAAGGACTAAACATTGAATCATACTAGTCCAAAGAGTCCAGCAGGCCAAGCTTCTAACGCTGCACCAAGCTCCTTGGTTCGCAGAGTCAATCCTATGCAAGAGGAAGCCATTAGTGTAGGAAATGTACAGCACCACGACCAAAAGCATAGGTTAAGAAACCAAACCTGAGATAAGGAATATCCCAAAAGTGCTGTATTTTGACAGGGAATATTTGTGAGCGAGGCATCCAAGAGTAGGATCCAGGAGCCCCAGAGCAATCCCACCAATTAGAGCTTAACAACAAAAAAGATAATAATCAATCCACTTAAGTTTTTATAACCTGACATGTGCACACACTACTGTGATAACATCTCCAAAGCAACATAGTGCAACCAATAAAAAGTATACAATTCGCGTGTCTTGACCTTAATGTTAAAATTGCTATCTCCTAAAAAAAGGAGGAACATCCAAACTTGCTGCATTTGAGAAACAAACGCATCTAGTTCTAGCCCCATATTTCTGGTCTGTAGAAAAGTGCCGGGATCATACGCAACCAAAGTTACACGCAGACTGTAGCTACTACTTGCGTTTCAATTTTATCTGGACTGGCTCGTGAAATTTCCCAACTATACACACTAGAGAGGCATTACATTGCACACGGGAATCCGCAATATGAAATCACCCATCAGCAGAAGTAGGGATCTAGGAACCAGCTGAGATCGCGTGGAAGCAGGAAGCTTACCTAATGGGAGGAAGTTGCTCCGCGCGAAGCCGAGCACCGCGGATCCCAGCGGGGGAGGCGTCGCGCGTTTGCCTCCATCACCACCACCTCCCTGCGGCGCGACGAGTCACTCGAATTGGAACGAAGCATGTGACGAGAGTAGGAGAGAGTTTGAGATGCGGTGCTCCGGGTGGGAAATTACCGGTGAGGCGCCTCCGGCGGCGGCGCGCAGAGGCCGCAGGCGGAGGAGCCGCGGAGGAGGAGAGTAGGCAGCGGCGGTGGAGAGGAAGCCGTGGGGAGTCCAGCGGCGGAGGCCGGAGGGGAGGGTGGGGAGGAGCAGGGAGGGGTGGTGTGTTATCATCGCGGAAGCGGAGGCGGAAGCCGGCGTGGCGCTGGCGCCCAACTGGGGTGGGGATGGGAGGACCTCCAGTCCAGTCGGCCGCCCAACCGCTCGATTCAGATTTTGGCGTAGACAGACGGGCCGAGTTCAAACAAAAAACAAATTGGTTGGACGCTCTTCTCTTTAGCCACATTTCCTCCCTACCTCCCGCTCCAACGCACACATTTTTAACTCGAAGATTTCAATTTGCTTTTCGTCCATCCTCACTTGCCATGCTAGGCTTTTGCCCGTCCCGTCCACCCTCGTCTTCCCCTGCCATCTAGAACAGCGTCATTACCGTCAAGCCGTTGCACTCGCCTCACTCCATACAACATCCTCCGCATTCTCAAACTACTCTCCTGTAACTAGCTCTTCGACATTATCATCACCCATCCCCACCACAACCATAACAGTCATCGAGGATGACGACGACGACTGATTCAAGGTGAGGCCAGGGTCGATCAGCTCGCCAACATTGCTATCTCCGCTGCGCTTGCGTCTTGGGTTGCGCTCAATATCGTGTGCGGCACTGCAGAACAATACCCAACCCTCCACGAGCTTTCTGTGTTTGGCCTAAGCTGGAAGACCAACTCTGACTCGTTTCACATCATCTTCTCCGCTCAGGGATACGTCAAGGATGCCGTTGTTGTCACCAACATGCCCATGCTACCATTGGTGGGCCGGAGGAAGCAAGATTGAGGGCGTTTGGAAGCCAGCAGCGTGAGGCACTATGATGCTACAATTCCATGTATGGACATTATTTATGTTATCATCCTATCTTTTTTTGTTGCAAGTGGATATGGATGATGTTATAAATATATAATGATTTTTTTTCTAGATTCTTGTTACAATACTGCGTCATTTTTGTTGTGTTAAAAGTTGTAAGTTGTTGTGTCTATTGAATGGATTTGTTTCAATGTGCATCTTGTTGCATTTGGTAGGTTTCTTTTGTATTGTTGCACAAGTGTGCATGTATCATTTTTATTGCAAAAGAAATTGATGAAACTACCACAACAAATTGTTTCATCCATTGAAAAAGTTAGTTGTGTGACTCAAAAATGTTTCCATTGTACGAGAAAAATGTTTTCATAGTACAAGAAAAATATTTTCATCACTCAAGAAAGTTATCTCCATTGCACGGGAAAATATTTCCATAGAAAAAAATTATGTTGCACAGGCAGAATGTTGAATGTTTTCATCAGGACGAATAGATAGTCGAATTTGATCTCACAAAATTGGTTAATTTGTTGTGTTTAAAATAAAAATATATAAAAATGACAAAATTATTACTATGTAGGATGGACTACATGAGATTTTCTTGGTTTTAGATTATAGCTTTTCTGTTATATGAAGATCCGGTGAACTAGGTGCCTCATCTACAATGTTTTCATAGTACAAGAAAAATATTTCCATCACTCAAGAAAGTTATCTCCATTGCACGGGAAAATATTTCCATAGAAAAAAATTATGTTGCACAGGCAGAATGTTTTCATCAGGACGAATAGATAGTCGAATTTGATCTCACAAAATTGGTTAATTTGTTGTGTTTAAAATAAAAATATATAAAAATGACAAAATTATTACTATGTAGGATGGACTACATGAGATTTTCTTGGTTTTAGATTATAGCTTTTCTGTTATATGAAGATCCGGTGAACTAGGTGCCTCATCTACCTATTAATGAAAATTATCCAATAGCTATGCACTAGTCTAATAGATTACTAGGATCGTTAGTCCGATTCCTAATCCTCCCCGATTTCGGTGTCATTTGTCTTTAGTCGCTACTGACTCGTCTCTTGTCGGCGGCCGGCCGTGAACTCCGCCTCCCGCCACGATGTCTTAGGATGGGTCACCCATCTTCTAGACATGGATCCGATGATGCCTATCATCGAAAACGTAGGCCCACACATCACATGGCTAGAGTGATACTAGGCAACGACTAGATTGACGCTGTCGACGATCATCACCGATCACTTTCTTGCCTTGTGCTGCCCGAGGCTGCCAGTCGAAGCGTCAATCGTAAGTGCGTGAATGAGAAAGGCACAATGGCATGCAACCGACTATCGAGTTCCCCGTGTCGGCATGTAAAGATAGAAAGACTTGGTCGTGTTCTTTTTTTAAAGATGATTATTCTGTATTCTCTTATTTCTAAGTACTGTTAGCTGTGTAATTGTGTTAAAAATGTCTTATCGTCTTAAGTTCTTTTACTCACGTAGGTATATATTATTAAACTATACGCAAAAACATCAAAACTACGGCTCAACATATCAATTCTACGTGGCATTAGATTAGTTCATATAATTAAGGTCCGAATCATGACCTGATCAACCTATATTTGGTATGATATCAATACATGGAATTAAAGTTTAGATCACTAGTTGGTTGGTCGTCTGCACGTGATATTAGATTAGTACATGGAATTAATTGAACCAACCATATATCGACTCGGACGCCTAGTCGTTTGTACTGAGCCTCCAAGACGATTGTGCATGATATCACATCGCTACACAGAATTAGAGTTCAGATTAGGAACCGGTCGATTGTTTATAAGTGATTTGGATCAGTGCAAGGAATAAAAGTCCGGACTGTCGAGCCGATCATTGCTTTATACGTTAGACGACTACTCGTTTGTCAGTCGTTCTACTAAGCCAATAGGTTCTTATATTAGATCACATTGAATTAAAGTTCATATCCTGATTAGCCGATCGTTTGCATGCCATATTAGATCAATAAGCATCAAGGTTCCGATTTCAGGTCATTGATATTAGATCAATAAGCGGACTTAAAGAATTATTTAGGTATAATTATGGAGATCAATTAGCTATGATCTGCTTAGGAATAGTTATGATGATCTATTGACTATGATATCTTTGGGTATAATTGAAGACCTATTGATCGTGATTTGTTTAAGTACAATTATGAAAATCTATTAGTTGTGATCTGTTATGATATAATTATAAAGAGACATTGATGCCGCATGATTGAACTTCTATCCATAGATAAGTTGTTTGAATTTCGCAGAATTTATTTGTCCAAACTGTGGTACAACTCCATGTTTATTTCCACGGTAAAACTTCCCATGAATAATTAGTACATAGTCTAATTATTTTGTTGAGCGACTGTCATGGGCTTGATCTGTTCTCGCTAGCATGTCTACTGTTTTTTTCTTTTGGACCTTGACCTCTAACCATTGAGATATAAATGCCTTGATAGGAGTAGAGTGATATGGCCTCAAATAGCCCAAGATAACAACCCCGACCTCAAAGCTAGCAAATAAATGCATCATCTTGAGTTGAGTGATATAGTCTCCTCGCTTTTTCTAACTGATCCCGAACTCATCTCAATAATTTAATGCATGGCTAGAGTATGGTGATATAGCCCTAGAACTCTTAGTGAAAGAGTCGCTTCACGATGATGATCACACTCAAAATTCCATATCATGAACCCCAAAACCCCACATACTACATGTGCTTCATAGTCCTGGTTCATAATCATAAGTCGTGAGTGATTCCATTATACCACCCATTTAGAAGTACACAAATTTTGGGTCAATATACATCAGAAACTGACCTTGCGGGAAGAGGAGATAACCCACCATGTTCCCAACCACGGCCTCTCCTCTAAGTCCAATGATTAGTCAATTTCTTTAATTACTTATATTTTTTTAGAGTACTTTAATTACTTACAGTTAGTCTATCAATAACGGCCCATGTATCTCACCCATGACATACTCATTTATCGGACTATCTGAAGGGTCATGACTCGATAAATCCAAGCATGGCTAAGCATGTGATAGTAGATTAACTGATTGCTAAAGATTCGACTAGTTCTTAATCATGCTAGGTTGCAAGGGATTCATATGGTATTAAGGTTACAAGGCAATTTTATGCATATAATAGGAATTTAACTAATTACTGGTAAATTAGCAGTTGAACGTATGCAATACTGAGTTGAACACAACAGTAAGTTTTAGAAATAATAGGCTTTATCAATATGGTCAAAGGGGGAGTTGCTTGTCTTGTTGATTGGAAGCTGAGTATTGCTTATAGTCTTGATCACTTACTTCATGACCTTCCCATGCTATCAAAAGCAAAAATACCCAAAAAAACATATGATAGTAATTATTACTACTAAAAATTTATCAGCATAATTATGGTATGAAATGCATGGCATGACATAACAATTTCTAATTAAAAACTAGTACAGGTGGAATAAAGTTAAACGGAGCTCCGATACTTAAGACATTACATTCCAAAGAATCTCTAGTGAAAGAGAAATAACTAGATTCACCTTTTTAGTCATTTTTGTTTTTCTACTATGTAAACATGCATGAAAATAACATAAATAGATAATATTATTTTTTAAATATTTGGTATATTATTCATATTTTCCGATTTAATATAAATTAGTTATGAGTTATCCAAAATTAAACCGTTAGAAAAGGTTTTGTGTAATTCTAGATAAAAGATTTTGATTTTGATTAAATAGGAAACACTTTTATTACTGACATAAACTAGCCACGGTCAATGACATGTTGGGCCATAGGTCAAAGGAGATCAGGTCATCCATGATCAGTCAAAATGGCCACTACGCCCACGTGTCAGTGACTCATAATCACTTAAGTGAATTTAAGCACATATTTATTAAGTCAGGTCCATACGTCAGTGACATGGGGTTTAAGTTACATGTTCATTGAATTAAAAGGGTTAGACTCGCATTGTCAAATACTTATTTACAATTTAAATCAAGGGTTAATGGTTTTTACTGTTCTGATAGGCGGGACCCACCCTTCAACGCTAACGGTCTCTCGTGGCACTTTGTTGTGTTCGTGCTAAAGTGAGTTCTAGGACCAACGTGGGTTCATCCCAAAAATCTAGAGAATTCCAGAGCTCAGGAATAATATATTGAGCTTATATCTAAATTTTGAAGAGATTCCAAGATTGGAAAATCCCTTCTGCTTAATATATCTTTGATCTGCCAATTAATCAGACTTAGGGTTTTCATAAACTTTATACTTTTAGTTCCAATCATAATTCCTGAAAAAGTTTAGAGACCATCTTTGAATATAGAAGCATGACTAGGATCCATTTAGGAATTTTGAAAGACATATATTCATTTTTATGATTTTATGATACATATTCATCATTTTCTGAGGTTTTAAATTTCCATAAGTTTTAGAATAAGGAAAATGATGACATGAAATTCCAATGATGCAGAACCATCTATATTACTTGTATTACAAAAGTAAGGATGTTACACCCAAAAGATTTTGATCTTTGGCGTCGCTTTGAGTGCCTTTTTTCTAGGTACAAACAACATGAACCTTCTTCGCACCGTTGGTGACTTCTTTATCGGTGGGAGACAAGGTGATGGGAACATCAAGTTGCCGAGCTCTTGATGGAGCAGGCGTGGCTTTCTTGTTAGCGGGTCTCCATGGATGGCACCACTGTTGTCATTGTCGTAAAGGACTTAGAGAGAGGGGGTGCATGTCGGGCATGAATGTATTTTGGAAAGCATCATGTAAGTAAAAAGAGTGAACAACAACCGTATTGCTAGGTGTCAAGGACGTAGCACTACTACAGAATGGGCCATCCGAGACGGGCTGAAACAAGCATCCCAGATGGTTGGCCGCACCGTCTGAAATCGGTGGTCTGTGATGATACAGTTCATCGCAGACGGGTGGGATACTCGTCTGCGATGACGGCTCATCCCAGACGGGCCTAAGCAACCATCCGTCTGCGATGACTACTCATCCCAGACGGGCCTAATAAACAACCCGTCTGTGATGACTGCTATCACAGACGGGCTATTCAATAACCCATCTCGGATGACTAATATCACAGACGGTTTCAACTGTTGACCCGTCTGGGATGAGTGTGTACAGAGGGCATGAAACTGCCTGTTTTGTGGCTAGCCTCAGGAATTGCTAGCCATGCCCTCTGAAACAGCACATTTATATTTGCACAGACATATTTATACATTCACAGACAGTGATACTGAAACAATCACATACTAAAACAATCACATATTTATACATTCACAATTGGTAGCTAGATATATTCACAATTGCTAGCTACAAATGTTTCACACCGTTCAGAATTAAGAGCTCGCTGCTGCCAACAATCGCGTACTTCAATGTTTGAAAGAAAGGCTTCAACAGAGTGCTAAGAACATAGATGAAAGACAATGCTACTCTGCTAAGCCGCCACCATAGAACTCGCCATCGGGGTTGATGATTTGTGTATTGATGAAGAAGGCAAAAATCCCTCGAATGCGCTTGAGTTGACCTTCATCAAATGCGGTATTTTTAATCTTCCACGCTTGTTGCTGTCATAAAATCAATAAGGACTCCAAAATTACAAAATGTGAACAAACTCGAAATAATGCTTGCATTTGGGTATACCTCCTCAGCTAGTTTTCGCCTAACGAAACCCGCGACAACCTCCATGTGATAGGAAACGTAGAATCCACATAGGTTTGTCCCCTTGGGTTGTTGTTTGCTGTCACGGACCCGGAATTACATATGATTAAGAGAACGCGAAGTCGCCAAGGACCGAGGGACTCGTCAGCTCGGTGGCACGGTACCTGCGCCGTACGCACCAAAGCGGAACGATCCGACACCCGCCACGTGCGAGCCGGCCGGAAGCGACCAATCTTCCCAGAACCACATACGATTCCATGACCCGGTGAAGGTTCAGAGTAGTTCCCGAATCCTACCACGACAAACAAGGTCGGAGGAGCCCGGCAGTTCTACCCACACCCTAACCTAGCTCGGAGGCTAGTGGGTCGCTCGAAAGCCCGGTAGAACACGCCCACACCCTGCCTGGCCGGCACAGCATCTCAGCCAGCGGGTCACTCAACCAACACCTGCTCGACTTAGTAGAACAAGGTACGGCTTCGACTCTTCACGGCATACCCAACCACTTCATATCATTCACGCATTGTGCAGGGGCAGCCTGAATTAACAACTCGGATATCATCACAAAAGCTCTACAATACGATATTACTAATAACAGTCCACGATGGGACAACATATTACAGCAGTCGGTTATATCCGAAAACATATCCGAGTACGGAGAAGTTTAACAACAGCGGAAGCTAAAGAAGTAAGACCCACAGCGGCATCATGACCGCTGACCAAAAAACCACATCTATCCCACAGATCAAACACTACCGAGGAAAACCCAAGTTCATGCATCGTCAAAGTAATCTTCGACCACCGGCTCACCTGCAAGCTCTAGGATTAACCTAGGTGAGTACAAAGTACTCGCAAGACTTATTCGTGCTTGATTAAATGTCCTACACATACTAGTTTAGCAGCAAGTAAACATGATGCTTCTCAGAGTAACAATATACAAACTAATAACATAGCATTATCAGGGTAAAGTAAAGACAAATCAATTAACCAGTTAAATCATATAACAACATGACATGAACAAATCACCACAATTCTGATTCCTCAAGTTCAAATCCAAAGGGGGTAGCCCATATATCCAATTCAATCCGATCCATTTAACAAATCCAAATCCAAGAGGGCAGCCATATATCCAATCCGAATTGGTCCAGCAACGATACCTTATCAAAATCCAAAGTAATCCATCAAAGACATATTACCGAAATCCGAATTGATCCATCAATCACATTATGATTTAATCTCTCGGACCGCTACCGACAACCCAACCCCTGCCGATATAATGAGTGCATAACCGCAAGGAGGTAGCGAACCTCCAAGGGGCGTGGAGGCTTATCCCATTACACCTCAGTGTTGGTTCTCACTAACGATCCCGTGTGATAAGGGATGGTGACACGCTGAAGATATGGTTGGTACGACGACAAAACTTCGAGCTCCTGGGTCGCCTTCATGCTGCAATTAGCACCAACCGTACCCATTGTGCACGCCCTCGGCTCTCACAACTCACTTAACGATTTGGTTGAAGAGCCAGCAGATGTTCTCAACGTGAGACCCATCCTACTGCTATTAGTGTGCTTAACCAATCCCATATGACATCCAACCGGAACATACCCATACGACATTCAAACGAAACATCAATGTATAAGCACACATAAAAGAGGGCATACACAAGAGTACAGAAAGTAAAATGCAACAAGCTCTGCTTGCCTGATCCGGGTTGTTCCTGATCTTGCGGGGAGCATGCGGGAGAACTCCAGAATACTTGAAACACCAGTAAGAAGCAAGCGACCTCTAAAAAGGGAAAAAGCAATCCTAAGAAACTAATTTGAAACTGACGCAGATGCATGGATGCAGTT
The DNA here is from genome assembly GCA_019208055.1 of Stipa capillata. Lineage (NCBI taxonomy): Eukaryota > Viridiplantae > Streptophyta > Magnoliopsida > Poales > Poaceae > Stipa > Stipa capillata. Next base: position 80,442 of record JAGXJF010000850.1, read on the forward strand.
GACATGGATGCAACTACGGTGGATTAAGATAAAGTACTCAAGTACATAAATGGGTGGGTGTTCATTCTAGATTTTGGGTTTAGTTTTAGTTATGATATAACTTTAATCATGGATGGATCTAAAATATGGACGCATGCATGGAATAAGATATGCAACTAGGGCGAAAGGCTTTAAATCCATAATTAGGGTTAGGGCTCATTTGATTGATTCGTTGTCGTAGGTGAAAACATGGGGTCGCGATTATTTTCTGACCGTTAAGTGAATTGTGAGACTAGCATTTTATGTTTGGCTGTTAAGCTAGATTCTCTAGGACTCTTTTTGTATTTTTCTCAGTAAAGAAAAGAATTTAACTAATCTCACAATTAGCTGGATGGCAGGGGCTAGAGGATGACTAGTGGGTCCGGGTTGCATGCATCTCACCTCTTTACTATTTACCGCATACTAATATCTTAGTTATATTAAGCACTGGATGGACTAGTTAGAAATACCTAGTATATAATAGCAGCTGTGTTATGAAGTGAGGATGAGTTTCATAGTTCAGTGGCTTATTAACGTAAAGCAATCTTACTTAAGTGGTTGAGTTTATGGGTCACAGGTGATATTTACTAGGATAACAGCTAGATCATTGATCAGGTACCAATGACCTTATGCGCCAGATACAATACACGTGATTCCTACAACTGAGCATTAACTTTAACTAATTTGGTACTAGCATCTTATATGGATTGAGTCCACTGATCAGGTGTACCTTAGCTCATATTTTAACCAGTGTGTTTATTAAGTGAACTAATCACTAGTTAGGGAATAATTAGAATATTTCAACATGTTTATGAAGACAGCAATACGACCAGTACATTAGGAATATCCGTTAATGATTAAGTGGATCTCATCTAAATGACCAGTACATTAAGAATATCCGTTAATGATTAAGTTGATCTCATCTAAATAAACAGCCCACAGCTTATTGCGATCAATAGGTGTCCACTGCACCTGAAGTAATCTAACATTGATTCATACATGCCCTAATTTGGATTAGCTGGGATAAGTATTACGCTACGCGGTTATATTTGTCCTCAGGGCATGGATTAATTTCAACAGTGGGTTAGCATGATTATTAACTCAACAATAGCTAATCTTATCTGGTTCTGTTAACCAATGGATATGCATTATGGAATTACTAGCTCGTTTAATCTGTCTTAAGCTCAAATGTTACTAACCTACCCTTAACCAAAATATGCGCAACTGCTAAAGGGAATGGTTGGCTATTTTGGTCGTTTCACTCGTTCGGATCATGGGGTAAAACCTCAGACCTTTGATTAATAGATATTTACACAGCATGCTATCATTGAAGCATTAGTAATGTCTCCTTTTGATTAATCACAGATACTAGTGCTAACTCAAATTAAGACCATGTCAAAACTAGCTAATCTGAATTAACTCCCACCAATCTACCTCTAACCATCGGTCACTAAGCTCTCGCCCTAGATGGTTAAGCCAGCCTGACTGGTTCTCAGCTCGGTCGGACCGAGTAAGGGGAGGGAAGGTGGCCGGAGGCGAGTGACTCACCCGGAACCGACAAGGAAACCTGTGCCGGACTTGGGCGACTCGCGGTGGTGGGGAGAGCAACCGGGGAAGATTGGCGAGGTGGACGGGTGCTCCACGGCGGTGAGGTCTTTTACCGCGGCAGCTCGTCGACCTGGACGGCGATGGCACGGGCTCGGGTCCAGAACTCGGGCGACAGCAGCGCGACGTCGTTAGGCGGGGTGGAGCTCAAGGGCGACCTGCAAGGCGGCGGCGAGATAGGGGAGCTCCCGGGGCGCGCGGGCGGAGCTCGGCCTGGAGCAGCAGAGCTAGCAGCGGTGCGGGGCAGGCGCGGTGGCGCACTGGCGGCGCGAGGCCAACGGGGGAGAGAGAGAGGCAGCGGGGAATGCGGCCGGCGGCGCACCAGGGAGAGAGGCCGGCGGGAGAAACTCGCCCTGGAGGGAGGCGCGGCAAGGGGAGCCAGCAACGGGCTCCAGGGTGGCGGAGAGCAGCGGGGGAGCGGCACTGGGTGGAGGCGGCGCCGGCCAGAGGAGACCCGCTGTGTGGGCGCGCAGCGGTGGTTGCTGACGGCGGCAGCGCGGCAGGGAGCTGGCGGAGGGAGGGTGGCCGACGGCGGCTTGGAGCGGCGGGGCTCAGGAGGTGCGGCGGCGCGCCCTTGGGCAAGGCGGAGGCACGCGGCGGCGACAACGGCGGCTCGCCGAGGTGGCGAGGGGAGCGGCCACTGGTTGGCGGCGGCGGCACATCCCGAGCTCGGCGGCGGCTGCCTTAGGCGGCGGAGGGGCTTGGAGAGGAGGCGGGGCCCGGCCGGTGGCGAGCAGAGGAGGCGGCGGGGCTCCCTAGGAGGGCAGCAGAACGGGGAAGATGAGGCCGGCAGGGACAAGCGGCAGGGGACCGGCGCGTGGAGGGGAGCGGCCGGAGGTGGAGATGGAGGTGGATCTGGGGCTTCTTGGGGAGCTCGGCAGGGGAGTGAAGATGAAGACCTGCAGCTGCTGGGGTTGCTTTGCAGGCGCATAGGGGATTTGGGGAAGATGCAGAGGAGCTGTGAAGAACTAGGCTTGGGAAATAGAAAATGGCAGGATGCCCCATTGCCCATGCATGTCGAGGATGTTTGGGTGGATGGAAAGCGCAGGAGCTAGGGAAGCTAATGGTATAACATGCATAGCTCAAATCTTGGTTTTGGAGGGGATTTGGAAGAGAGAAGGAGGCATGGGGCTGGTTCTTGGTGTTGAAGGAAATGGGGTGGCAGGAGGAGGAAGATGGACTGGAGTGATTTTTAATGTACTGGGTGAGCTGCTACGTGGAGAGAAATAGGGAGCTGCAGCGTGTGCGTGTTGAATGCCAGGTGGAGAAAACGGCAGGAGAGATTTTTCTTCTCCCTTTATTTATTTATTTTTTGTTTTATTTCCTTGCTGTTTTAGCGCCAATTAGAAATTTATAACCCTAGTTTCGACACTTTCACATATTAAAAGTAATGACCTAGTTTATCGGTTTATAGACCAAAAACGAATTTGGAATCCTAGGTACTTGGATTATTTCTTCAATCATTTTTCAAAACCTTAGAACTGGAGACCAATAGGATAATTAAGCTTTAGATGTAACCCTTCGTGAATTTTTGAGTAGGGGAGTTAACTTAATTACCTCCTCCCAATAATTTGTCCGAGGAGGAGAACTACGGAAAGTAATGTGGTCTAGGTATACAAGTAAGTTCAATTGGCTCGTAAAATTTTTGATAGCTAAGATGGTTAGAACATGTATAACTTTTGAATCGTGAGTTTTAGCAACATGAGTTTCACCGTTCTGTTTCACATCGATTCTAAGCCACATATTAGGGTTTTCGAGTTGAGCCAATTCGACCAGTCTAAATGCATGCATGCGAATGAAAGAAATTGTTTTTGTTCGTGAAATTTTCACTGATCTCATATTTGAGAATAGGGTCACTACATTTGCACTAAAACAACAAACAAATATACGTTAGGTAAGAAGAATCTATTATGAAGTATGTCAATATGCTATAGGAACATAGTAATGGATATATATGTACCGGAAAGTTAAATTTATGTCGCAATTTGGACCCTTTGCCACTAATCCCTCCACGAGCTTTGTAATCGATGAACGCCTGGTCAAGTATGTCGCGAATCGGCCCAAAGTCTCGTGAAGGATCTCGCGAGGAATCAAGGTATATAACCCTGTTCCATTTTGGTACAAGTACGACCAAAACCCAATGGTAGCTGCATATATATAGACGTATTTCCAAATCAGCTTTGTGATATATGCATAATGGTGAAATTATAAGTATTGGATGCGATGCAACACTTACCTTGGGTTGTAGGAAAATATGATGTATTCTTTATCCTTTTGGGACAACATTGCATGCTTAACATACTCCAGAACTTGCTCTTTGTCGTCTCTAATATTCATCCAAGTCACCTTTGCCGGGTCAATGAACCCGATAGGTTTCTTGTTAAGTCTGGCTTCAGTGTGCATGTATCTATGCAAAATGGGAAATCATATCACGGCTTAATTAAGTTGCATAGGTATGGAGGAAACTGATTGACTGAGAAGTTGTAGACTTACAGTGTCCAGCATCTCAACAGGTTCTGCTCTAGGGTGTCGAGGTTGAAGAGTTCGAATAGGTCTTCAAAGTACACGTAGAACAACCCGCCCATGTCCTGGTGGAAAAGGTGTTCCTCCTTGAAAGCGACTTTGAGGCATCGTGGCATGGTTTGGCCAGGCTGTAGGTTGTTCGTCGCCATCATATACCAATCATGCAACCTCTGACATGCCAGTGAGCTCGATATGTCCTCTGGCGCGACGAAGACTTGTCCATTCACAAATCGACGAGCCAGAGGCACGAAAGGGGGATCATCCACTCTGTCCGGATCAAAACCGAGTTCTTCCACTAGAGCTAGTGCTTTTGATTTTTTGCTGCCCTTGGAAGTCTTGCTGCCCTTGGATTTTTTGCTAGTCCCCTTAGCATAAGTGTGCTTCACCGGTGAAGGAAGTAGTCTCATCTATAGCACCTCCGTAGTCCCCAGGGAGGAAGCGGGTGCTGGCTCTGCCGGCTTGACCGGAGCTGAAGCTGGATTATCAGCCCGTTGCGCTGCCATTACTAGCTCCATCGGGATAGGGTTAACTTCGGGTATCCTAGCTGACTCAGCGTGTGATGCGCTCTGAGAGGCAGGCCAGACTCGTAGTTTAATGTCCCTCTTTGGCCACTGGATAAAGGTGCCAACTGTCTGATGCAGCACCGTGATCTCGTCATTTGGTGGCATGGCAAGTGGGAGCTCCTTGAAACCTTCAACCAGTCATCCACATGCACCTTTTGAAATTTGGTGCTATCGGGCGACCATGCAGTAGAGTCCCCGCCTCCTTGGGATATGCAATCCCAAATGCAGCATCGAGAGAGACATCTCCGGCTACCCTTGCTAACAACGTGCAAGGAGTCGTCTCCTACAAAATTATTGAGTACCTTGTTGATTAAGTCCAAAGTTATGTACTTGCTATTATAAAAACCCTATAAATGGCCCTTACCGAGATGGTGTCGCAGGGATATGTTTCACCCAGTTCTTCGGCGGATGCGCAGCTACTCCGAATATTCGCGGGGCTAGCCAAATCTACGTTAGCGAGTGCAAGTTGAGCTTTGAACTCCTCCTTAAATGCCTCAACCTGCCTCCTAACTTCCTCCTGAATACGCCTCTCCAAATCTTCGGAGTCTCTCATAGTCGTTGTTGACTGAGTTTGACTCCTTTTAGCGGCCTTCTTCCTCTCGTACTGCTCCTCGGTCTCTGGGAATCCCTCTCTCCAGGGAACTGCAACCCCAACACCTCTTGTGCGACCTGGGTGCTCCGGGTTTCCCAACACTACGGTAAGGAGGTCTTTGGTCCTAGATGATTGTGCTTCATCATCATCATCTAGTGACCCTTGCGAAGCTATCTGCACTTGCAACGATCACGCGCGCAAGTTAGGTTACAAATGATACTCGTATGGTTTCGAAGAATTGTGTGTACATAGTCATGTATATTACAATGCGATCGACCACTTCCTAGTCAGCGGGGTTTGGAAATATAGCTGTACCACTCTGCGGATCTGACTTGGCACGTGCTCTGCACCAGGATACGGCGCGGCCAACAACCACGCTAGGAAATGGAGGGGGTAAATTTTTCTCCATTGCCAATCGATCCTGCATCTCCCATTTCACCGATGCACCTTCATATCCTGTGCTTCCAAGCCTATGCGAGTGCTTGTTTCTTGCTTTGAGGGCCTTCTGCCGTTCACTCTTCGCCACCTCTTCTGGCGTGGTCTTCATCTCAACAAATCTGTTGTATACTTGCTCGTCCAAGAAGCCGTACTTCTGAAACGGGCTCTCACCCGTCCGTACGTACTTTGTTGTCAGGATGCTCTTGAACGACCTCCACGCCTTGCCCATGGTCTTCATTGCAGCCACTTTGACACGTTCTTCGTGTTCGGGCGGGATCTGGAACCACCTTTTTACTTCAGCCATTAACTCCTCCTCCTTCGCGGTGGTAATATCCTTCTAGTTCGCAATTGTTATGTTGACCTCTCCCGCCCAAGTATCCCGTAGAATGTGCGGAATTTTTTTGCTACGTCATCCGATTTCGTCGGCACACCAGACTTCGTAGATACTTGCGTGATGACCATACGTCTACTAGAGGCCTTCGACATTGTTCGGGGCTTCTGACTGCTTTTTTGCGTACTTCGTTCATCGTTGCCCAAGTAGGGTTCGGCAACGATGAGTGCTCCGACAAGGAATTAGAAGAAGAATTGGCGTCCGACATATCTGTGTAAACTAACAAAGAAATTTCTAGACTAAAGGTTAAGGCTGCATAAAGATAACTTATACGGCAATAATTAACTTCAGAAGGATCAGGATCAACCAACTCCGAGCCTTCAGGGTGTGCTATGAATGGCACATCGCCGACGACAAGCTTGCCGCCAGCTGCGGGAGAGAATCCCACCTGGATCGTGGTTCCAATGCACGCCTCCCCTACCTGGCGCGCCAACTGTCGCGGGGATTTCGTGGCAATATCCATTTGTAGTAGGTTTTGGGGGAACGTGCAAGGAAAATCCAGGCGGTAGTGCACACAAGAACTTTTACCCAGGTTCAGGCCCTCCAATGGCGGAGATAATACCCTACTCCTGCTGTGTATTATTAACCTTGCGTGAAAAAGAGTACAAGAGGTTGAAGATGAAGCTAGAGCTGAGAGAGAGAGTGAGTCCCCGAGCCCCTTCTGCATGGTGCTCTGCCTTATATAGGCCCGTACATCAGCCGACTCGGCTAGTCAGCTGAGCTACAGTAACCGCCTAAATTAATTGTGGTATTTACATCGTGTAACCGTCCGAGTAACGCCAGTCTTCATGTTGGACGAAACGCACGTCTTGATGATTTGTAACGCCTGTCTTGATGGCACCCGGACGTTGTACTGTTGCAGGCCTTTCTTGGGCCTTTCTCTGAGTGGGCCTCCATAGAGCTCTCTGAGTTTGTTGGGCCGACTCGTTGTGCTGGGCCTACCCGGATGGGCTCCCCTCGTCAGTAGCCCCCGAGTGCTTCGAGGTCTTGACACGGATGCCGACTGAGGAGCAGGCTGTGCGTGCCCGAGTCGCTGGTGGAGAGACCTTGATGGACTCCCATAATGCCTGAAAAAAGGTTAGATTTGTGCTAAGTATCAGGAATTCGGTGATACCCGTGCTTTCCGGCTGGGGAAGTCGGCTTGTGGCCTTCCGGGAGGCGTATCATGAATTTCGAGTGAATCCGAAATAGCGTCTGGCATATCCGAGTGGACGGTTGCCATCTTGTGCCCGCAGGGGGGACGCCTTCGATCTTCAGCTTCGAAATCGAGTCCTCAAACTCCGGCATTGAATTCTGAATCAGTGAGCCATTTTGCGCCGCTGTGGCATCCGGCTCTGATTCAAGAATCATGTTGCTCCGCTGTGGATGCCGGGTTCGTCCTTAGCTTGGGTGTTGCCGAGTGACCTGCAGACCCTGTTGGGTCAGTTATCAGCACCCTTTCGCAGAGCCAGTCTGCTTCCGAGTTTGGTGGCTTGTGCGCCTCGGAATTGTTTGATGGAGTCGGTATAACCCGTGACGGGTCCCAGTGGGCCAAGCCGACTGTTGATTCAGTGCCCGAGCGCGATTCGACTCGGATTGAGTCGAACCCGGTCGAAGCCGACTGGAGTCACGGTACCGTTTTGACTGTGATGTCGCATCAGCATTTAATGCGCGTAGTCGGTTGGACAGAGTGCCCGCAGCGCAATGATTTCGCCTCGAGTCACGCATGAAGCGTGCCTGAGACATCCGCCGCTGCTGCTCTGACTTCGCGTGACATCCGAAGCGACGGCCCATCATGACTGCACCCGAATCACGCGGGCGGCACGCGCGGGACGGAGGCTGACGTAATGTCTGCCGGTTACGTCGCCTGGGGTGCCGCGCCGTGGCGAAAAAAGCGCCCGAATCCCGCGGGTTCGCGCGCGCGGGACGGCAGTTACCACGGCGGTTTCCCGCCACGTCGGATGCACGACTGCCGGCGGTTGGACTCCTTTGGCTATAAAAGGGGGTTTAGGGCTGCCGGGTTCTCATTTGCCTTCGTCTTCCTCGCGCTCGAACTCTTCGCCTCCAGAGCTCCGCCACCGCGCACTTCTTCCCGAGAGAAACAACTCGTTCGCCGCCGCTCTTCATCAGCCGCCGACCATGTCTCGCGCCAGCAAGGACAAGAAGACCGATGCTTCCTCCTCCGCCTCCGCCGCCGACGGGTGGAAGAAAGGAGATTGGGTCCCGTCGGTCGTCACCGACCAACTCCTCATCCAAGCAGAGGTGCTCGGGGGGCTCACCCCGAGCACCCGAGAAGAAGTGCTCGGGGAGCTCACCCCGAGCACCCGAGAAAAAGTGCTCGGGGAGCTTACCCCGAGCACCAGCTGCGACCCGGCCCCCCGTCCGGGGCGCCGAGCTCTTCGCCCAGATAATGGAGCGGCCTAGGAGTAATGCTCGGGGGCCTCCGATCTCGGGAGCCCCGAGCACCCTTTGAGGGCCCCTCATCAATCCGTGTGGCCCTCAAAGGGCGCATTTAATGCCTGTGTCAGGGGCATTTAATGCCTGTGCCGGATGCATTAAATGCCCATCTATTCTAAGTCCTTGCGGACCAAGGGCGGTGTCCTAACCGGTTTCCCATCCCCCTCAAGTGATAAGCCCTGTCAACTATCAGTCTTGGAGGGAAAGGAGAGGTTTGACGCCCCTTTTTGACTTTAAGGGTGCGTTTCTGCGCGTCCATAGGTATGCCCTCTGCACCTGGTCTGTGGGACCTGGGTAGTTGCAGCTTAGCCCGTGTCAGGAACGTCAGATCTTCATCTCCTAACACGCCCTCATCATGAAGATCCAGTTCCCAATCAAGGCGTGACCGGCACTGTTCCGCTATAGCAAATCTCAACCACCAACGTGGCTCGCCCATGCCGGGTTTCTTCTGTGACAAGCTTCAAGGGCAAGATATTTATCTTTCGGCCACTGTGGTAACCCCCGGATATATAAGGGGAGAACCGCGGCCATGCAAAGGATCAGATCCTAAGAGCTTTTCTTAGGAAAAACAACCTTAGAAAGAAAAACCCTAGAGGAAGAAGAGCGGGGGCGGCTCTACTGCTAGTTCACTGTAATCTCTCCATATATTCTCAAATACATCCAAAACAGGACGTAGGGTTTTACACCTAGAAGGTGGCCTAAACCTGGGCATATCATCGTGTTCTTCCCATTTTCCATATCCTGCCAAGCTCTAGCCCCGGCGTGGCTTCATAGATCTCCGCCTCCCCAGCCGAATCCCAAAGGGGGTCCTTCCAGACCACCGATACCGGTGTTTGTACGCCGACATCTGGCGTGCCAGGTAGGGGAGGCTAAGTTCTTGAAACCACGCCGCTCATGGTAGGCCGACGGTCATCCTCCCAGCGTGGAGGAGGACAGCAGTCATCCACTTCGACACGCTCGGCGTCCTCTCGAGAGGAGGGGAACCGTGCTATCCCCACCGGCACCGCAGCGGCAGCCGCTGCGTTGTCAATGTTGCGGCACCCAGCCAGCGAAGGCGGGCCGCAGGCCGATCCAGCCTTCGTCGAGCCATCCCAGACGGTTCAACGCCGGCTGGACTTCGACGAGCCGAGCAAAGCAGGCGCGCTGCATGCGGCACAACTTCTCCTCCGGCATCCCCCGGTCCAGGTGGAAGGCATATCTCCTGTTGGCCCTTGGCTCCAGGAGGTAGCCAACCTGGTCGACACCGCTCGTCATCAGGCAGCAGCAAGGAGCTCCCATACCTCTTCGAGGCATGGCGACCCTCAAGAGGGCCCCTCAGTGGTGCCTCCGTCATTACCGCCACGTCCCCTAACGTGGTGAAGCGACGGAGCCCCGCGGCGGGTCCCACCATTCGGCCGCCTCTCCTATTCTAAGAGACGGCCAAGACCTTCGCCACCGCATCAACCAGCGGCAAGAAGGTCAAGATGCGCGCGTCACCATCGAGCGCCAGCGGGAGCGGCGACGTGGAGCAAGGGCTGTCGAGGGCCAGTCATCCTCCGGCCCCGTTGCCAGTCGTACGTGCTCTCCGATGCGCGTCCGCGCACCACCGGTCGGGAAGGTCGGCACTCCGCTTTACGGAGCGGGATGCCAGGCTTTTACTCATGACCTTCGCCACGTCAGCTGGCCGGAGAAGTTCCGGCCCGACCTACCGCAAAAATACGATGGATCTTTTCACCCCGAAGAGTTCCTCCAGATCTACACCACCGCTGTGCAAGCGGCAGGGAGGGGCTGAGAAGGTGATGGCCAACTGGTTCCCCATGGGCCTAAAGGGCTCTGCCCGCTCATGGCTCATGAACCTTCCCCCGAGCTCCATTGGCTCATGGGAGGACCTCTGCCACCAGTTCGTGGCTAATTTCCAGGGCACTTTCGAGCACCCCGCCATGGAGAGCCATCTCCACGCCATCAAGTAGTAGCAAGGGGAGACGTTGTGACACTTCATCCAGCGCTTTAGCCAGGTTCGCAACACCATACCCAAAATCTCCCCTCAGGCAGTTATCGTCACCTTTCGGCAGGGTGTCCGTGATGAGAAGATACTCGAGAAGCTGGGCACGCGCGACATCCAGTCCACGGTAGACCTGTTCGCTGTCGCGGACAAGTGCGCCAAGGCGGCCGAGGCTCGCGCGTGGCACAATCCGCTCCCTGACCGGTCGACCGTCGACGGCGCGGATTCCTCCCATCCTTCTGGAGGGCGGGAGAAGAAGAAGAACAAGAAGCGCAAGTCCGAACCCGTCGCGGCAGCGGATCCCAAGGCGCGAAAGCCACCGTGCGCCGGTCTAGGCGGCGGTGGCAAGAAGCCATCCAGGGCCCCCGAGCAGGGCCCTAGCAGGTGGTGTGAGATTCATCACACCGACCGGCATGACCTTTCCGAGTGCTGGACGGTGAAGTTCCTCGCCGAGAGGAACAAGAAGGAGCGCGAGGAGCGCCGCGGAAGCGGCGACGACAAGCGCGACGGGGAAGAGCGAGAAGGAGGTCTCGGGTTCTAAGAACCTGAGGTCGTGGCGTGCATCAACGGGGGCGCCTCCACGCCCGCTTCGCGCCGCCAGTTTAAGGTAATGGCACGCGAGGTGTGCTCAGCGGCCCCGGGCACCAGGTCGACCCAGCCACTCAAGTGGTCGGGCGCCCCGATCACCTTCGACAGCTCCGACCACTCCGAGAACATGTCGGGTGTGGGCCGCCTCCCCCTAGTGGTCTCTCCAACAGTGTGCAACATTAAGGTAACCCGCATGCTGATCGACGGGGGCGCAGGATTTAACCTCCTGTCCCCTGAGGTTTTTAGGAAGATGCAAGTGCCACCCGGGCAGCTGAAGCCGACAATGCCCTTCTTCGGCGTCACCCCAGGTCTCACCATGCCCCTCGGGCAGGTGTCCCTGATGGTTACGTTTGGGACCAGGGAAAACTTCTGCACGGAGAGCGTCGTGTTCGACGTTGCCGAATTCGACCTCCCGTACAACGGCATCCTCGGCCGCCCGGCCCTCGCCAAGTTCATGGTAGCGTCCCACTACGCCTACCTCACCATCAAGATGCCCGGGCCCAATGGCACAATCACCGTGCCAGCTGACCTCCAAGGCTCTGTCACTTGCGCCGAGCAGCTGTTCTCGGTCGCCTTCACCGCAGCCGAGGATGTCGGTGAGCACCCCGAGTGCTCGGGTCCGCCACCGACCAAGCTCAAGATCGCCACGGACGACTCCATACCCGTCAAGGAGGTGGTCCTGGGTGAAGACGCATCCAGGACCGTCAAGATCGGCGGCCGCTTGGCTGCCAAATAGGAAAGTGCGCTCATCATCTTCCTCCGGGCGAATGCCGACGTGTTTGCTTGACAGCCGTCGGACATGCCCGGGGTCCCTAGGGAGGTGATTGAGCACTGCCTCGCCTAGGGAGGTGATTGAGCACCGACCTCAACAAGGCATGTCCAAAAGATCCTTTCCCTTTACCCCGCATTGATCAAATAGTCGATTCCATCGCTGGGTGCGATCTTTTGTGCTTCCTAGATGCATACTCCGGCTATCATCAGATTAGCATGTCGGTAGAGGATGTGGAAAAAACTTCATTCACAACCCCTGTGGGGACTTATTGCTATGTTTGCATGCCTTTCGGGTTGAAAAACGCTGGGCCTACGTATCAGCATGGCATGCGCATTACATTACAATCTCAGATAGGTCGCAACATCGAGGCCTACATCGACGATCTCGTTGTCAAGACGAGGGACCAAGCGACGCTCCTCGAGGATCTGGCGGAGACTTTCGACAGTCTTCGCAGTACTCGCATGAAGCTAAACCCCGAGAAGTGCGTCTTCAGGGTGCCCTCGGGCAAGCTCCTCGGTTTCCTGGTCTCGAATCGGGGAATAGAAGCCAACCCCGAGAAGATCCGGGCCATCGATCAGATGCGCCCGCTGTTGGAAATATGCCCTAGAGGCAATAATAAAGTTGCTATTATTATATTTTCATGTTCATGATTAAGTTTATGTTCTATGCTACAATTGCATTGGTTCTTGAATATGAGATTCAGAGGAAAACCTAATTGCATGTGTGGAATAATAAACACCATTCAGATCCCTAGTCAGGCCTCTAGACTAGCTCATGTATTGTTGATGGTCTTGTTTTCCTGATCATGGGCATTGTTAATGTAACAAGGATGCCGGCAATAATGGGAACACATTGTTCGGGTAACAATGGTGTTGGATAGACACCCTTATGAGATACTGCGAGATCACTTCGTCAATATGTTGTCAGTATCTTCTCATTATGTGTTAGCGTTTACTTGCGTCCTTAGACCATGAGAATATCGTAGACCCGGATATCGGATGGTTGCTTTGGGGTCATCAAACGTTACTCCGTAACTGGGTAATTATAAAGGTGACTTTCAGGTACACCAGAAAGTATATCGTGGTTCTAGATATCTCAAGATTGGGATTTGCCCATCCGGCGATGGAGAGATACACTCTGGGCCCACTCGGTATTACGGTGTCCAGCATTGCCTGGCCAGGTATTGTGACTAAAAGGTTAGTCACGGGGAGACCGAATACGGAAACGAGAAAAGAGTACAAACCGGTAACGAGGATAACTAGGTATGGTGATCAAGGAGTTGATCACAGGGATACCGTCAAAGTCTCGCCTCGGGTTGTGTAACGTATCGTGAGGCAAAAGGATGATATGCGGTAATACGAGGTTCGCTCGATAAAGATCTTCGATGATATGTGGGAATCGTTATGGGTGTCCAGATCCCGCTGACGATTATTGACCGGAAGGTGTTCCGGACATGTCCACATATACTCGAACCTATAGGGTCACACGCTTAACGTTTTAGCGACATTTAGGAATGCTACGATTTATGGAGAACGAGAGAGAAGGGTTTCGAAAGTGTTTTGGATGATCTCGAAAGTGTTCCGGGAGGTCCCGGATGGTTCCGGTGATGTCCGGAAGTGTTCCGAAAAGTTCTAGAAGGTTCTAGAAATTCTAGAAGGTTCCGGAAGTTCTAGAAGGTTCTAGAAGGTTCTGGTGAGTTGGACTCCAACTCCAACAGGGTGTCCCTACTGGAGTAGGACTCCACCTGCCTAGGGAGAGCTGCCTCAACCCCTATAAATAGAGGGGCAAGGCACCTCAAAGGGTATCCCGAGCAGCTCCAGAGGCAGCCCCAGAAGTAGCCCTAAACCCTAGGCCGGCCATCTCTAGATTGGCCACAGCCTTCTTTTTCTCTCTCTTCTAGATTGGATCTAGTACAGCTGCTGGCGCGCTGCTGCTTCTCCTTCTCGTAGATCCCCGCTGTTCTTGTGTGCTGGTCCACACATTACCGCGGTGTCGCTGATCCGGTACGCGTGGATACCTCGGAGACGTCGTATACTTCGGCGTTCGATCGGGCGAACTATTCGTGAGGAGATCGCTCTCGCGGCTGGGAGGTATAACCTAGCTGCGGGAGTCTGCGGACTTCATCGACATCGGTCAACTTCTCCGCTGCATTGACGTGATCATCGAAGGTATGATCTCGTTGCCTGCACCTCGATAGTGATCTTGGGGTGGATTGTGCGCGATAAATTTTTGTTTTGCGTAGCACGTTCCCCAACACCCACCGGCTCGTCTCGAGGACGTGCAGCGCCTAACAGGCTGCATGGCGGCTTTGGGACGCTTCATCTCCAAACTTGAGGAGCGGGGCCTACCCCTCTTCAAGCTCCTCAAGAAGTTGGGCCGCTTCGAGTGGACCCCAGAGGCCGAGCAAGCCCTCCGGGACCTCAAGAAGTACCTCACCTCGCCTCCAGTCTTGGTGGCACCGAGATCCGATGAGCCTTTGCTTCTCTACATCTCGGCTACTCCCCGAGTGGTGAGCGCGGTCCTTGTGGTCGAGCGAGAGGTCGGGTCCGAGCTCCCGACGACTCCCACGAGGGCTGAAGCATTCGGGTCCGAGCTCCCGATAAGCAGCGAGTCCCAGGAGAAGCCCGGGTCTGAGCTCCCGAGCGACCCTGAGCAGTTAGGCGTACTCGGGGCAAAGCTCCCGGCAAACGACGAGTCCAAGGCAAAGTCCGGGTCCGAACTCCCAGGTGAACCCGAGCGGCCAGGAGTGCTCGGGAACAATCCCGACCCCCCGAGTCCAGTATTCGGGGAGGTCCCAAGCAAGGGCTGCGTCCAGCAGCGTCCCGTCTACTTCGTTAGTGAAGTATTACGCGACGCCAAGACGCGCTACCCACAAGCCCAGAAGATGCTCTACGCAATCCTCGTTGCGTCGAGAAAACTACACCATTACTTCCAAGCGCACGAGGTCCAGGTGGTTACAGCCTACCCCCTCGAGCGCATCCTACACAACCAAGAAGCCACTGGCCGCGTGGTCGAGTGGGCAATTGAACTCGCCGAGTTCAACCTTCGCTTCATCAGCAACCGGGCGATCAAAAGCAGGGCTCTGGACAACTTCGTGGCCGAGTGGACGCCGGTGCCTGAAGATGAAGGGGAGGAGCTGTCCGCAAATCCCGGGCAGGAAGGGACCGGACATTGGGTGACGCACTTCGATGGTTCCCTCACGCTCAAGGGCGCGGGGGCTGGAGTAGTTCTCACCTCTCCGATAGGTGAAGTACTCCAGTACGTCGTGCAGCTCCACTTCCGCGCCACCAACAACATGGCCGAGTACGAGGGACTTCTCGCAGGGCTCCGTGCCGCCGCATCCCTTGGAATCCGCCGTTTACTTGTCAAAGGCGACTCCCAGCTGGTCATCAATCAAGTATCCAAGGAGTACCAATGCTCCGACCCCCAAATGGCGGCATACCTGAGCGAAGTCAGGAAGCTGGAGCGGCGTTTCGACGGGTTAGAGCTCCAACACGTCCCCCGCCGCTACAACGAGCCCGCTGATTACTTATCGCGACTGGCGTCCTCCCGGGTGAAAGGACCAAGGGTGCCGACTAGAGGGGGGTGAATAGGAGGCTAATTAAAATTACTTCGTTTTAATCTTGTTAACTGGATATTGACTTAACAGATTATCAGATTTAATTGGCTGTGTGACAGGTGCCTAGCACAGGTGAAATATGACAAGTAAAATAGTACGTGGCTGTCACACATGTGAGTCACACAGGTGATCTAATGACCTAGCACAGGTAAGCAAGTAATGTGGCTGTGACACAGGCGACTAAGACAGGTAGAAAAGATGATATATATAACACCTGAGACACAGCTAGTACAAGCAGGCACAAAGCAGATTAAGCAGGTATAAAGTAGATCTGAATCAGATGAACAAGAGTATCTCAGATCATATAAGCATGCAATGAATATAACTGCTAGAGGAAATAGGCTAAGCATTCAGAGAGAGACAAGTAGATTTATCCCGAAGTTCCCTACTCTTTTCAGAGAGGTACGTCTCCGTTGGAGAGACTATTCCGAAGAGATAGTCAGCACTGAATCATGCTTGTCCTCCGAGTACCTTACGTTTAGGCCTCTTCCTTGCTTGTGGAGGTCCTTTTGCCTTGCAGCAGGATGACCTCGATGCTCCTTCACAAACTTACTGATTCAGCCCACACAAGCTTGGGTGATATCAGCAACTCCTACACCCGTCTAGGAGTAGACACTCCAAGAGTAACAGATGATGCAGCAGCAATCTCTTGGAGGAACCTTTGCTCGTGCTCAAAGCTCACAAACTCACTCGGACTAACCCTTAGGCTTTTGGCTCTTGTTGAGTGGTTGGAGGCTTTGCAACGGTCGTATATGATTCACTGGTTTGAGCAAGGTTGAGGACGAAGTCCTCCCCTGGTCCCCTATATATAGGGTCCTCAGGCACCTGACCGTTACCCTGTTGCCACGTAGGATTAAGTGAACCACCGGTGTCAGCCACCGGTGACACAGCTACACACTACGCCCAACTGCACTCGGCTCAGGCAGACCGACACCTGTGTCACCGGCGGCACACACAGGTGAGCCCTTAGCTGATAGCAGCACTACTCAGCCCGGTCCTGGCACATCACATGCCCTCAGCATACGTCAAACTCTAATACCTATAAGGAGAGAACCTCCAACAGACTTCTGACACATTAGACCGCCTATCGTAGTGCAGGTACCTTAGCATTTTCAAGCTCTCCCCTGGTACAGAGACGTACCTGAGTCATAGAGCGGAAGACCACCTGTGACACAGCTGTGTCACACAGGTGCCTAAAGCTCTAGGGTTTTCACTGTTAACACTACCGAGCACTAACACAAAACAGCTTCATACTTTGTGCAAAGCTATTAACACAGGGCAATTGACCTCAAAGCATCAATGCCCTTGACTAACACTCTGAGCAATGAGTAAGGTTCCCTTAGACAACTGCTACTGTTTCATCCCTCTTGATAGTACGGGTGATTCCTATGGACTCAAAGAAACTAGCAAATCTAGGCTTTACCTGCCACCAACTGAAGTCACGGCCCTTGACGCATCAAGCCACCATCACCTTGCTTGCAGCTCCCTGCACAGCACCGACTTCTTCTCAGCTGTGACACACCTGCCTAGCACAGCCATCTCTTTGTCCTTAAAACCACCTTGTACCCTTTTTGGTGATCATCCTTCACTGGATAACCCTTCTTCATAGAACCTGTAAACTCTGCTTACACTCAATGTAAACATTAGATTCTAGTTTAAGTTGCCATTAACCATCAAAACCATATTAGGGCCTAGATGATCTTTCACCGGAAACCGGTCCCGGCTGGGACCTTTGAAGAAAGGCTCTCACAGCCGTCCGTCGAGGCCGCCCACCAAGACGAAGGAGAATCCTCGCGCCCAGGCGAGGCTACTCAAGCTCCACCTTCAACAGGGAGCCCCGTCAGATTACTGCCGCACGGCGAGCACCCCGTGCTCGCCACCTGTTCTCAGGAGCCCCTCCTGGATCTCCGAGATCCGGGGGTACCTGAAAGAAAACATCCTTCCCGACGATGATGCCGTAGCTGAAAGGATTGCACGCCAAGCCAAGCGCTACGCCCTAGTAGATGGGGATCTCTACCGGCGTGGCACCAACGGCGTTTTTCTGAAGTGCATTTCCCGGGAGGAAGGCCGTGACTTGCTCGCGGATATCCACGAGAGCGAGTGTGGGAGCCATGCCTCGTCCCGCACGCTGGTCAGGAAGGCCTTTCGGCAAGGCTTCTACTGGCCAACAACCCTCCAGGATGCCATCGAGCTGGTTCGGCGCTGCAAAGCGTGTCAATACCACGCAAAACAGTCACATCAACTGGCTCAGGCCCTCCAAACCATCCCCCTGTCGTGGCCCTTCGCGGTCTGGGGATTGGACATCATAGGTCCGTTCCCCCGAGCAGTCGGGGGGTATGAGTACCTCTACGTCGCCATCGACAAGTTCACCAAATGGATAGAAGCAAAGCCAGTCATCAAGATCACCAAGCACACCGCGATTAAGTTCATCCGAGAAATCGTGAGCCGTTTCGGGGTGCCCAATCGGATCATCACCGACAACGGCACACAGTTTACCAGTGATGCATTCCTGGAGTACTACGAGGACATCGGCGTCAAGGTCTGCTTTGCGTCGGTCGCTCACCCTCGCGCCAATGGCCAAGTTGCGTGCGCCAATGCTCAAGTCCTCAAGGGGCTCAAGACGCGAACTTTCGATCGCCTCAAGAAGTGCAGTGCTTGCTGGATTGACGAGCTCCCTGCCGTCCTATGGTCGATCAGAACGTTCCCCAGCAAGGCAACTGGCGAGACGCCTTTCTTCCTCGTATACGGAGCAGAGGCAGTCCTCCCCTCCGAGATCACCTTCGGCTCGCCTCGGGTCGGAGCATACTCAGAAGGCGACCAGCAGCAAGGAAGGCTCGACGACGTCAACTACCTCGAAGAGCACCGATGCCGAGCGGCTCTCCGTGCTGCCAGATATCAGCAGAGCCTAAGGCGCTATCATCAGCGCCGTGTGCGGGCCCGGTCGCTGGAGGTCAGAGATCTAGTACTTCGCCGCATCCAATCGCAGGAAGGAAAGAACAAACTCTCCCCTATGTGGGAGGGCCCCTACCGAGTGACCAGTGTCTCCCGACCGGGCTCCGTTCGATTAACCACGGTCGAAGGCCTGCCGCTGCCCAATGCGTGGAACATCGAGCACCTGCGCAAATTTTATCCGTAAGTTTTTTCTTTTTTGCGTTGGGCCAGTTCCCCGAGTAGCAAAAAGTCTTGGGAAGTTCCGGGTTTGTCGCCTAAGCCCTGGTCGCCCTGCCTGGTTCCTTCACCCAGGGCACCAGTCTGGCCAGAGGCCGCCCGAGTATCCCAGGCACTCGCGCGCAATCCTCGGGTGCTCCCTTGTATCAGAAGCTGTCTTAATAGCAGCAGCAGCATTATTAATATAAGCGGTGTTCACATTTGCAATTACTTGTCAATTTCTTTCCATTTTCCGCTTGCACGCAAAAGAAGCCACTCACACGAATATCGGGCTCCCGTGTCCCCTTTGCGTGAGTAGATCCTGACTGGTCGGCAGTACGAGAGGGTGGGGTAGTCTAGTCTCTATTGGCAGGCAGTCGGTACTCGGTCAACCATTTGTGTCCCGAGCACAACCAAGTCGGGGCAAATAAGCCCCCGACCACCCGTGCTCGTTCGGATCAATGGCCCCGAGCACCACCAAGCCTCGGAGTACTAGGATAACTCCACATCTCGTACCCCCGACCAGTCGGCTGTCTCGAAAGCCTTTGGGTCCTGATGATGGAGAGTTTCAGAAAAACTCAAAGCAGTGGCATTTTTTGCCAGCGGCTTGCTATAATGACCTACGAGTTTGTAGGCTCACTATGGTGAAGTTCCCTGGTGACGACAACCATACCAAGTCAAAAAACCTAGGACAAAGAGCTTCCGTGGATTTAACACTGCAAATAAGCTAAGTTTTTTCGCCGCGGTTGCCTCGGCTCTAAAGCTTTCTTTTACCACCTCCGCGGATAGTTTGTCGCGCCAACGATCCCCTGCACCGCTCGTTCGTAAAGTAGGGACGTTCTGAAGTAACAGTGTGAGTCACGGGGAGTATTCCGGGTCATCGCCCAAAAGCCCTGGTCGCGTCGCCTGGTTTCCGAACCCTGGGCACCAGCCTGGCCAAAAGCCGCCCGAGTATACTACGCGCTCACATTGGTGCGTTGGAGCACCCCAATAGATGGGCTCGCGGCGCAAGGGGTTCGTGTTGCACGAGAACCTCGCTGCATAAGAGAGGAACCTGTTGAAACTAAATAAAGAAAAAATCAACACGATAAGACGTCCGTTGGTGCCTAAGCCACTCATAAAACCGTCCCGAGCACAAGCACTCGGACGAGCTTGGAGGGGCGGCCGACCTCGAAGTTGCGCGCAACCGAGCGCCAAAAATCGCCAAGAAGAAGGTCGGCGCTTCCAGCTTCTCGGGGACATAGGGTCCTCGGGGTCCCAAAGTGCGGCATCGCCAAGAAGAAGGTTGGCGCTTCCAGCTTCTCGGGGACATAGGGTCTTCGGGGTCCCGAAGTGCGGCATTGCCAAGAAGAAGGTCAGCGCTTCCAGCTTCTCGGGAACATAGGGTCCTCAGGTTCCCGAAGTACGACATGTCAAAATAACAAGTTCAAAGCATCCAGCTCTCGGGGGCTGGAGTCCTCGGGGCAAACTGCTCGGGCAAGAGCCGGACGCATTAAAAAAAACTCAAAGGAAGCTATGTGGAGCCAAGTCCACACTTAGTATTTCATCAATCAAAGTTCTTTACAGAGAGACCTTTCGGCCTTAAACAAAAAGAACGAAAATAAAAAGATTCAAAGGAGCTACTCCTCGCCGCCACCCCCGGGGCCGCCGGCGTCATCCTCCCGAGAGAAATTCTGGGCGATCTCCTCGGCTACTCCGCGGACGACCTCGCGGGCTTCTTCCTCCTCCTCTTCAACGATCCCGAGCCTTGTCGGCTCCAAGGAGAAGGCCGGGTCACGGCTACGGTAGCATGCCAGAACATGCTCCGCCACTGCGGCCGCCAGGTTGCGCCCCTCTCGAGCTATCGCGTCCTTCACGGCTGTCACCACTGTCTTCAGACGGTCGGCGATCGTGCTGAAGGCGAAGACATAGTGGCCGAGGGTGTTGAGGGACTACTCCCCCGTGGTGACGTCGCCAAGGCCGGCGTCCCTCACTACGCGCTGCGCTCGGTGGAAGCCGTCATGCATCATCTTGGTGCTCTCGAGCCTCTCAGCGTGCAGCTCCCGGAGCGTCTCCTAGAGCGTCTCTTGCTCCCCGGCCACGTCCGTCCCCCGGCGGCGCGCATGCTCCTGCAGCTCTCGAACCTACTCCATGAGTTTGTGCTTGGTCACGCGGCCATCTTCAAGGCGCTGCTCCAAATCCCGGATGCGGCGATCCCGCTCCTCCTCGACCCGGTGGACTTGCGCACGGCTTTCCTCTAGCTCCTTGGAGAATTCTGCGCGAGCAGCGGCGACTCGCCGCTTCACCTCGTCGTACAGCGCCGCGGTCCGCTGGCTCAACGAATTTTTAGCCTCTTCGAGAGACTGCTCGAGCTGGTCGAGCACGAGTTCCCGCGTGCCCACCGCCACCTCGCAGAGAGCAACTTGCTCTGCCCACTGCTCCACTTCGGCCTCGCGGAGGACGACTCGCTCCGTCCGCAGCTCCACCTCCTCCGTGTCCTCCGTGACCTCCCGCCGTAGCTCCTCCAGAGCCAGCTTCTCTTGGAGGATCTTCATGGACTCCCTCTGGTGCTCGGCCTTAGCGATCCGAGCACGTTTGAGGAAGTTCTCCCCGGCCTCAGAGAGGGCGGCCTCCCGCTCCTCCAGAGCGGCCTTCCGATCTTCCAGCGCCTTCCTTTCCGCGGCAATGGAGGCCTGGAATCGGTCTATCATAGCTCGCGCCGCGTCGAACGCCTCTGGGAAGGGCCCCTGAGACGCCTCAGCCTGGCGCGCAAAGTCCCGCCTCTTCGGCGGGACGATCAGAGCTGTGCTCCCCCCGAGCACCTCCGGCGAGCTCTCGGGTTGCCTCCGAGCGGCCGAGCTCTTGGGCGCCCCCTGAGCTCCTGGACCCTCGGGCGTCCTCTCCGCCCTCGCGGCCTCGGTCGTCGCGGCCGGCGGCGGAGTGGGGTTAGCCTCCGGCGCGGCTCCCGTGGGCTCAGCCCTCGGGGTCGCTTCGGCCCCCGGGGTAGCCTCAGTGCTCGGGGTGGTCCGAGCCTTCTTGGACCCCCTGAAAAAGGTAACACAAGGAAGCCCGGGTTAGTACCCGAGTAGTATACTTGGTCAGGTAAACGGAGAAAGAATCTTTCGTCTTACCTCGGCGAAGAACCAGAGTACCTCCAGCGGCCCCTCGGGATCTCAAATCCCGAGCCCGATGGCTACGGCAGGTCCTTCCTCTTCTTCCCAGCTGCCACATCAGTGGCGGCCTCCGTGCTTGCCAGTACCGGGCCTCCCGGCCGGAGCCGCTGCTCCCGGCCGCCGCATCAGTGGCGGCCTCCGTGCTCACCGGCGCCGGGCCTCCAGCCGGCGCCGGATGGGCGCTGCCCCGGCCAGAGCTGCTGCTCCCGGCTGCCGCATCTTTGGCAACCCCCCGTGCTCGCCTGCGCCGGGCCTCTGGCTGGCGCCGGGTGGGCGCTGCCCCACCTAGAGCTGCGGCCCCCGGTGCCCATCGTCCGCTGGCCGGAAGGCGGAGGAGGGGGCGGTGGCGGCGGTGAAGGCGGCGGCGGTGAAGGCGAACAGTCGGGAGAGGGCGGCCGCGGCTTCTTGCCCTTCGGATCCGTGGGATCCTCGCGGGTAGCTCGGGTCCCCGAAGCCCTTGCGGCAGGACCCCCGCCGGCGTCGTCATCGTCGTCTCCCAGAATCCTCATGGAACTGGCCGTCTTCCGCGGGTCCATCGGCTTGATCCCCTTGGGGTCAAACTCCGGTAATGTCGCGTGGATCGCGTTCCGCCGCGTGTTCGCGCAGAGTGCAAAGTCCGCCCGCGGCAATGCGCCTGCTGCAATGTCTCCAGTGCTCAGGAGGATGCGCAACAGCGCCTTCAGCGCGTCGCCGTCCGGCCGATGTCCCGCAGGCCGGTGTACATCCAGGCCGGACGGCCCCGCTCCCGTAGCGGCGCCAGCCGCCGCCAGAGGAAGTCGACGACGCCATTGTCGCCGTCAAACCCTCGGCGCGCAGCTGCGCAATCCTTTCCACCACAGGTCGTAGCAGGTGATCGTTCTCCAGCAGGTACTCCCACGACTTCCTGTGCGCCGGCGCCGGACCATCGGGAAGCAGGATCTGGTTGTGCGGATCCGTGGTGATGTAGCACCACTGGTTCCGCCAGTCATCTCACTTGTTTTGCAGCTCCTGCGGAATGTAGTGGTCGCCGATCTTCTCCCGGAGGCGGAAGCTGCAGCTCCCCGCGACCTCCACCCGGTCGGAGCCTCTGCTCTTCCCCGCCGACCAGAGTACGAAGAAATGGCGGAAGAGCATTACTGAAGGCATCACGCCCACGAACATCTCGCAGAGGTGGGCGAAGATGGCCAGCATCAGGACGGAGTTGGGGGAGAGGTGGATGAGGTGGATCCCATACTCCGTCAGCACTTCGAGGAAGAATCCTGAGAAGGGCGGCATCAGTCCCGCCGCTAGGAAACTGGCAAAGATCACCATCTCCTCCGGCAGCGGATCCGGTGGGTACGTAGCCGGCCTTGCAATCGGCGCCCCCATCTGGCTCGACGGAGGCAGCAGCTTGTGCACCCTGTCCATGCTTTCTTCATTGAGAAAGCGAGACTTGGGGATGATGGCGTCAAGGGCGGGTGGCGGAGGAGCGCGGCATCTCTTGTGTCTCGGCATGGCGGCGGCGCGGCGTGGAGAACGAGGAGGCGAAAGATAGGGCGAGCGGAGAAGGCAGGGAGGCGAAAGGGCGCAGTGAAAAGGCAGGGAGACGATTTGCGCAAAAAGGCAGAAGAGTTGGAGAGGTGCGAGAATGGCGAAGTTTTAAAGAGAAGAAATCAAGAATTCGAACCGTTTCGTGACGTGGGTGGCGGTGTCAGTTTTTGTTTTCATGACAGGGCGCGCCCCCCACGTCGCGCGGGAATCAAGGCACCTTTTTCTCATTCAGCAGAAGTGCGCAGCACCCCATGTCGCGCAAAAAATGGGGCGGTTCCCCCCGTTCGGCTTCCAAATGGGCCGGCGTCTTCGTTGACCCATAGAAAGAAGGCCCCGACCCCAGTTTTGACCATTTGCGGGCCATCATCTGGTGGCTGGACCGGGGGCTATTGTCAGCGTTACGGGGCCCAGGGTCCCCTAAACCACTGGCAGAGGCCCAACTTGACGCCACGTCGCTGAGGACGTGGAAGTAGAAGAGGAGGTGCCCAGGGCCCACCCCGAGCACCATTCCCCTTGGCTAAGTCAAGGGGTGCCCCGAGTCGTCCTTTGATGGCGTTTCCCAAAAAACCCAAAGGCGAACTTGGTCCCCTCCTAGGATGGAGCAAACAGAAGGGCTCGGGGGCTCACCCCGAGCGCCCAAGCAGAAGTGCTCGGGGGGCTCGCCCCGAGCATCCAAGCAGAGGTGCTCGGGGGGCTCACCCCGAGCACCCGAGAAGAAGTGCTCAAGGAGCTCACCCCGAGCACCCAAGAAAAAGTGCTCGGGGAGCTTACCCCGAGCACCAGCGACGACCCGGCCCCCCGTCCGAGGCGCCGAGCTCTTCGCCCAGATAATGGAGCGGCCTAGGAGTAATGCTCGGGGGCCTCCGATCTTGGGAGCCCCGAGCACCCTTTGAGGGCCCCTCATCAATCCGCGTGGCCCTCAAAGGGCGCATTTAATGCCTGCGTCAGGGACATTTAATGCCTGTGCCGGATGCATTAAATAGCCATCTATTCTAAGTCCTTGCGGACCAAGGGCGGTGTCCTGACCGGTTCCCATCCCTCCAAGTGATAAGCCCTGTCAGCTATCAGTCTTGGAGGGAAAGGAGAGGTCTGACGCCCCTTTTTGACTTTAAGGGCGCGTTTCTGCGCGTCCATAGGTATGCCCTCTGCACCTGGTCCGTGGGACCCGGGTAGTTGCAGCTTAGCCCGTGTCAGGAACGTCAGATCTTCATCTCCTGACACGTCCTCATCATGAAGATCCAGTTCCCAATCAAGGCGTGACCGGCACTGTTCCGCTACAGCAAATCTCAACCACCAACGTGGCTCGCCCATGCCGGGTTTCTTCCGTGACAAGCTTCAAGGGCAAGATATTTATCTTTCGGCCACTGTGATAACCCCTGGATATATAAGAGGAGAACCGCGGCCATGCAAAGGATCAGATCCTAAGAGCTTTTCTTAGGAAAAACAACCTTAGAAAGAAAAACCCTAGAGGAAGAAGAGCGGGGGCGGCTGTACTGCTAGTTCACTATAATCTCTCCATATATTCTCAAATACATCCAAAACAGGACGTAGGGTTTTACACCTAGAAGGTGACCTAAACCTGGGCATATCATTATGTTCTTGGCCATTTCTATATCCTGCCAAGCTCTAGTCCCGACGTGGCTTCGTAGATCTTCGTCTCTCCGGCCGAATCCCAAAGGGGGTCCTTCCGGACCACCGATACCGACGTTTGTACGCCGACAATATTCTTATTTATTTTTTCAACGAGAACCACCTCTTTGTGAGGTGTAGAGTTTTGGGGACGTAGTTTTACCGACGAATGTCTAAATTCTAGTGTTTATATTTACACACATACAAGTGTGTTTAATAAAAAATATAGTAATATTTATAAATCTATCTCTGGTTTCTGTCACTTGTAAAATAAGATTAGAACATACGCTATATGAAAAATATATGTGATGTCGTGCGTATGTGAATTGATTTTTTTTAAGTGTTTCGCAGAAAATCCACGAACCAGAAATTGGAGAGCGGAGAAACCCCACCGGTTTCCTCCGGCCGCTCCACCGCTCTCCGCTCCGCATCCGAGACCTCCTACAATGCCTTTACGCAACCCCCCATCCTTCGTGTCCTGCCCAGTTCACGGAGCCCGAAGAGAGCCGGTCACACCACACCGCACTACACCCCCACCCCCCACCCCCCCCCACAAAGCATCTGCATGAGAGCGGGCGGCAGGGGACGTGTCGCGGGGATAGGCGGGCGAGGGCACACTTGTAGAGCAGCCGCGGCGCCACCCTAACTCCCTACCTCCTACCACCTCCGGGACCTCCACGGTCGCCTCCGCGCTTATATATTCTCCGGGATAAGGATGATCGACGATGCTTCTTGCTGCTACTTCCTCGCTGTCCGGCCACCATGGTCTGCTCTCGTGCTTCATCTCATCGGCGGTCTATGCTTGCTCTAATCTGCAATTGATACTATCATGTAGTTACTGCTGTTGTTGGAGTCTTTGATCGTTTGCTCTTCTTGGTTGGGAAGAAAGTACATCTGTAAATGGATAGATTCTTTGGCATTCCATTGCAATAAAATAGCTAGTACTTAGCTTAGCTATTACGATGGTGCGCCTTGCTAGCATGATTGACGTCATCAAGAATGGTAGTCATTTGATGACAAGTATCTGGAGTTCTTACAAAACAACTGTAGTTAACGTGCCGTTAGTTCTACCATCCTGAAATACCCTGGGATGGATTTCATTTCGTTTAGAAATAGGGATAACCCTCTTATTCCACCAATGTTGACGCCGGGTCTGGGCTCACGTGTTTTTGAGTTTCATCTATGAAACTAGACAGGGAAGAAACTAATCGCATTTCGCATGTATCTTGAGGATGTAAAACATAGTACTAGTACGTACCTGGTCCGTTTATCTGTATAAATTTTGCTATTCATATCGAGACTGGATGTAGTTTATTGGAATTATTAAGTGTTGCAGATTTCACTCACGAGAGGGAACAGCTGATTAGTATTTTCTTTTTTCTTTTTTTGCATCACTAGTATTTTCTTTTGATGTATGTATGATACATAAAGGTGCAATTTTTTTATATTGCTCCATGTAGAATCCTGGTTAATATATTGCCGCTAATCTAGTCATCAAATTCTTCTTCTACTGCTTAGCTGTGGTTACTTCCAACAATTCTGTTCACTTCGTTCCTAGTATTTGTATGCCGCTCACCAAATTGTGAACTGTTCGTGTTTTTGCAGGTACACGAGACAAGATCACGGACGCACGCGACTGAAGAAGGGAAGGCTGCCCCGAAAAGGCAGAAGGCAGAAAACAAAGAGCAGGAAGGGGGGCAGCAGGTGGCCTCCAAGAACAAGAAGTCGGTCGAGTCGGAGGCACCAACAAAGGCCAAGAAGCTCAAAACTGAGGAACCTGAGCTAAATGGAAAGGAAAACGCCGCGAAAGAGTTCACAGAGTTCTGCAAGGCCATAAGAGAACACCTCTCCGTTGAGGACATGCGCAAGATCCTTGAAGCCAATGAGCAAGATGCTTCTGGATCAGAAGATGCAGTTGTTCCAAGATGGTATCATCTATTTGAGATTCTGAATGAAAGCTTCTTATATTAAAATCACAACTACTTCATTCATATGCTAAGTTTTTGGTTAATGCCTAATAATTTGCTTGATGACCTCAGTGAGGATGTGATGTTTTATGGGCCTCTCGAGAAGTGCCCAGTATGTGGTGGTCAGCTTGAGTGTAAGGGGTGGAAATACAAGTGCACCGGGAAATACAGTGAGTGGGCAAGCTGCACTTTTAGCACTAACAATCCATCAAGGAAAGGTGGTCCTATAAAGATCCCTGATGACATCAGCAATGATTTTGTGCGCAAGGTAATGAGATCGCATTTTGAGTATTTGCCAGTGTTGCATGTCTAACTTAGCGAGCGGCATATAATCTTCGTTTCATTTGTTCCCTTGCAGTGGCAGAACCAACAAGAAGGGAAGGGGTACCCTAAACGTGATATGGATGAAGAGGCACATATCTTCTCGGGCATGATGATTGCATTGTCTGGACGGATGTCGCGCTCACATGTAAGGCCTTTGAACCTTATTCCCCTTTCATCTTATGCTAATGAGTCGCATGAATCTGATTCTGTTGATTAAAAACGGCCAGGCTTATTTCAAGGAGCAGATTATGAAGCATGGAGGAAAAGTCAATGATTCCGTGCTTGGTGGGTACCATGTAGAACTGTCCCGTTGTTTGTATCATGTATGAACTGTTCCACATTTGATAGTGCAAGGTAAGCCATTGGTGATGTTGGTACCTTTGCGTTCGCAGGTGTCACATGTGTAGTTGCTTCTCCAGCTGAGAGAGAGAGAGGTGGTTCGGGAGGATTTGCTGAAGCACTGTAATCCCTTGCTGATCATTTTCTCGTCTTTCGATATGTTCCATGATCCAAGATGTGATAAAGCAGATTAACACATTTAATCTGCTCAATCACATTATGCTTGCTGATCATATGTTTGACATCTGGGACCCTGCATCCACAGGGAGCGTGGAACCCCTGTTGTGAGTGAGAACTGGATAGTTGATAGCATCCAGAAGAAGGAAGCACAGCCTTTGGCTGCTTATGATATTGTATCTGATGTTGTTCCGGAAGGCCGAGGACTTCCGCTGGACAAGCTTGATCCAAGTGAGGAGGCCATTGAGACTTTCGCTGCAGAGGTTGTTGTCACGACCTTGCATTTTTCATAAATGCAGCTTTATTTAGTTTCTCAACGGCTATGCTTTGATTGAGCAGATTAAACTTGCCGGCAAAAGAGTAGTGCATAAGGACTCTAAACTGGACAAGGAAGGCGGGCATATCTTTGAGAAGGATGGCATCATCTACAACTGTGCCTTCTCCGTGTGTGATTTAGGATGCGAGATGAACCAGTATGTGTTTGTGTTATCATATATATTGAGGCCTGAGTGGCAGTTAATGTACATGATTCAGGTACTTAAAAACTATTTCTATGCAGGTTTTGCATTATGCAGCTGATCATGGTGCCTGAAAAACGCTTACACCTTTACTACAAGAAGGGCCCAATTGGCCATGACCAGATGGCAGAGGAACGAGTTGAGGATTTTGGCAGCCGTGTCAATGATGCTATTAAGGAATTTGCACGTCTTTTTGAGGAGGTTACTGGAAATGAGTTCGAACCATGGGAGAGAGAAAAGAAATTTGAGAAGAAGAGTATGAACATGCATCCCTTAGACATGGTACTTTCTTTTCTGATTTCATGCTTTCAAGTAGCACCCAGGAACGTTGCTGCAAATTCTTTTTCTTGGTAGGATGTTGGGTTTGACGTGCGTCATGGTGGTGTGTCGCTTCGTCGATTGGGATCTGCAGCAGCACACAGCAAGCTTGACCCTTCCGTCTCTTTTCTTGTTAAGCAATTATGCAGCCAAGAAATATACAGGTGCTGGATAACTTGCTCCTGAATTGTTAGTTGAAAATGTGTATATAATCTTTGTCTTTGGGAAACTATCTGTCCTGTGTTTCTTGGAGAAATCGTTACATTGGACAATCACATGTCCTGTGTATCATGTGGAAATCATTTAGAATGGATGTAGTGACTTACTTAGTCTCTTAAAATCTAGGTGCCCTCTGTTCCTTGGGAAATCATCAAAACTGATACCTACTGTTTCGTGTCGCAGGTATGCTCTGACAGAAATGGCCCAGGATCTGCCTGACCTTCCTATTGGGATGCTTACAGATCTCCATTTGAAGAGAGGTA
Organism: Stipa capillata; assembly: GCA_019208055.1. NCBI lineage: Eukaryota > Viridiplantae > Streptophyta > Magnoliopsida > Poales > Poaceae > Stipa > Stipa capillata. Next base: position 109,530 of record JAGXJF010000850.1, read on the forward strand.
TGCCCTTCAACATTTCTGTTTGCCTTACTTGGCAGTCTATCATCGACTATTCCAATTGGCAGGGGAGGAAGTGCTACTTCAGTGGAGGCGAGATGCAGAGTCTGTGCCAGAGTCTGGCCCTGCTGCTGAAGCGTTCTGGATAGAAATAAGCAACAAGTGGTTCACCCTGTTCCCTACATCTCGGCCGTATACAATGAGGGGATTTGAACAGATCGCTGACAACGTACTGTGTACCCCTTCTTGTTCTGTTGTTATTTTGCTTTGGTTGATCTACTTACGATGAATTGTTCATGATTTCTATGGCATGCAGGTGGCCTCTGGTTTGGAGACAATCCATGATATAAATGTTGCTTCTCATCTTATAGGAGATATGTTTGGCTCAACTTTAGATGATCCACTGTCTGAGTGCTACAAGAAGCTCGGTTGTTCAATCAAACGTGTTCTTGAAGATTCGGAGGATTACAAGATGATCCAGACGTATCTGGAGAAAACATACGAACCTGTCAAGGTTGATGATGTGGTAAGATGTTATAATGCTATGCTGTTCAGTTTTCTCCCTCCACGGTTCTGCCTTATGATTTGCTCTTGCAGGTTTATGGTGTGTCTGTTGATCGGATATATGCTGTCAAGTCCAGTGCATTTCCTTCTTACAATGAAATGAAGAAATTACCAAACAAAGTTCTTCTCTGGTGTGGTACGTGTCTGTAGTCAATGCACCAAACCATGAATCCATGACGCAATCAAGCTGATGTATTGTTGATATTGTCACTTTTGTTTTAACTCACACCTCTTGTTTCCTGCAGGAACCAGAAGCTCGAACTTGCTTAGGCATCTACATAAAGGTTTTCTGCCTGCTGTTTGTCATCTACCTGTGCCAGGATACATGGTAATTTGTCAGTTACGTGATTAATTCTACTAGTTGATAAGACTTGAGCATTTTTTTGATACCTTACATCCGTTCATGTAGTTTGGTAAGGCCATAGTCTGTTCGGACGCAGCTGCCGAAGCTGCTCGCTATAGTTTCACCGCAGTGGATCGTCCAGAAGGATACTTGGTCTTGGCAGTGGCTTCCCTGGGGGAGGAGACCAAAGAGATAACAAGTACACCAGGGGCAGAGGTGCTCGGCAAACTTCAGTAAATCTTGAACCTGTTGCTCTTAAGTGGATACTTATGCTGTCCTTCGTTTGGACAACAGGATGCGAAATCTTTGGAAGAGAAGAAGATAGGCGTGAAAGGTGTGGGGAGGAAGATGACAGATGAGTCGGAGCACTTCACCTGGAGGGACGACGTGAAGGTGCCGTGTGGCAAACTGGTGCCGTCAGGGAACAAGGACGGCCCGCTCGAGTACAACGAGTTCGCCGTGTATGACCCTAAGCAGGTTAGACGCCGCCTACCGAAGTAGGCGTACTTAGTCACAGGTGACCGGTTTGGTGATCAACGTCGATCTATGTTTCGTGGTTGTGCAGGTGAGCATACAGTTCCTGGTTGGGGTGAGGTACGAGGAGCAGAACATGGAGGTGATACCGGACGAGCAGTGAAGGACATCCTGACTCCAGTTGCAGACAGGTCTGTAGGTCGATGCATTTTGCAGCGCGGTAGCGGCAGTGGACTTCGAAGTACTAGTGGTGCATTTTGTGATCAGTGCGGTGATGCACTGATGTGTCTAGTGATGGTGGTGGCCTGTGTGTTCCATTTTAGGCTGCCTTCGCTTGGTTTCTTCATCGCTGTTGGTGGGAGTGTTGGATGGAACATGTCATAGGAGAAATACCTGACTACCTGTATCAGAATGTATGTATCCGTCTGTGATCTTAGTGTGACCTCAGGTACCCGTATCAGAATGTACATATCTGTTGGTATGTTAGAGCGGCCTCAGTCTCAGCACTTTTAACTTGCTGTGCACTTCCATCCTTATTTTGTGGATTTTAGACATCTCACGTAACGACATCAAAACTTTTTATGGTTTAGTTCACAGGATTTACAGGCCAGATTTAACTAGGTGAAGTGAAACCACTATAACGATACGTGTGATTTACTTTCAAGTATGTAATGTCTGATTTTGAGACAGGAACAGGCAGCTTCGCATCTGATCGTATCGCCAAACGTTCATTATGTTTCAGCGTGGCACTCGGTATCATTTGGCACTTGGCATTATGGTTTATCATCAGGTGCTTCCCAGGATGCGTGCGTGCATATAAATTTCTGTCTGGCTGGTTATATGTGTGTACGAGTGCTGGTCCCTAGGCCCTGGCTGAAACTAATTGCTTGTGCTCATTGCTGTCTGACTCAGCATCTGTTTGGAATGTGCGAGAAGTAATGACTAGATAACAGAAATGTCCCTAGTGTCCTATCTAAGTGATTCTAATTCCTTGTCATATGCTTTCTGTTACTACTGTCTTGCCGATGGCTTCTTTTTGTGAACAATCTTATTCATTTGGCTAGCTGGTCGGCCTATAATTATTGATTGACTAGGCTCAGTCGACCGAGAATTCCTTAATTCTCAGTTGAAGCCGTGAGGCGTAGGATCTTCATTCAATAGTTAAACAAAAAATTTAAAAGTACAATTTTGTACCCAGATAAAAGAAAAACGGGTCTTGAGATTAATAAGACATTTAAGCTCAGCCGACTTGGCATTAGCAAATTCAAATGAGATATGTTGTTGTTATTGCAAAATCAGCTTACCAGAAAAAACATCGGATGATGAAAGAAAAATCATTTACGAGCCATTCGCAGTTGCTATAGCTGAGACAAGCAGATGCGGAGGTTCTTTGTGATCATTACACGCGTCATTGCAAGGCAAGGTGGAAACTTTTCCTGTGTAAAGATATGCAACTAGGTTTAATTTTGATAATTACTAGAAAGGAACAAAATTGAAGATGGATGGTTCAAGGGCATAAGTATGTCCGTGACTAGTTGCTGTCTAGCTCTTCGTGATGTAATCCCGGCCATCACCTCCCGCCCTGCTCTTGCTATCTAGCACATTCTGATATCATCCGGCATCTGGTTAAGCATTTATTATCTGGCAGAAGATGACCTCAACCAAAGCAAGAGGCCTCAGTTAAAAACCAGATAACTAGGTCGGCTTAATGAGCATGACGGTGTGTTCGCGTAACCAAGGAACAGAGGATATGCATGCTGTCAGGGAGCTCCTGCATTCTTGGATAAGTAGGACAGATGAAAGGGAGGATATGCAATACACAATGATTCTGGCATATGCATCACAGAATCATGTGGTGTTGTGCCTTGTACAGTGTTGGACTATCTAGTACTATCTGATCATGAACGGCAACAACTACTGAGGAAATTCGAACGACCTAGAGCCGGATATACTTTCTACCCATTCTGTATGTAACAACTAACAACACACCGGTTGAGCCAATGTTACCCTTTTTTGTGTGAACTGGTAGATCCTTGGTGTTATCTTCATCGCACTGACAGGATCGCAAGTCCTTACATGTTACTTAGATGCTCCGTGAATGATGTCCTTCTCAAGGGGAAAATGTCCTATTATCAATTGCCGTGGAACAAGAACAACATGGGAACTTCTCATAGTATTTCTCATAGAATCCATAATGTAGAAGCGCTAAAAAGATAACTATGTATTCATCTTCTAATTAAGGCAAGTTTGCAGTAGCAGAATTTAGTTGTGCTGAACAGTGGAATCAAGCTAGTCAGCAAGATTTTGCTATTACATCATAGAAAAGATGCTTTAAACTTACTGTACATCCACAAGTGGAAATGGGTGTTTTTGAGAAGTCACCGCGATGTTAAACCGAGCCTTAGTCTAGCTATCTAGTGAGAGGATGGTACTTCGTTTTAGTGGGCAGGAACTAAGCTTTCCAGACTAAAACTGCTCAAATTAAACTTTCCTGCTTACATTCAAAGCTCAGCTAATCAGACCAGTGCCACGAGGTCACTAGTCACTACAACACCAGTTCATGCAGTCACCATGACCGCAAGCTGCATCCTGGCTACTTGGACTTGGGGGCTGCGTCGTCCTTGCCGGCCAACAGAACCGGCGAGTTGGTGCCGAGGTCGGCGATGGCCGCGCGGTTCGCCGGGGCCGCGTTGTTGTTGCCGCCCGGCGCCACCGACTTGGCGAGCCGGTTCTTGAGCTCGGAGAGCAGGGCCTGGTTCTCCTGGTTCAGCAGCATGGCCGCCTTGCGCAGCCGCTTGTTCTCCTTCATGATGTAGCAGTTCTGCAGGTAGAGCTTCGTGTTCAGGCTGTCCATCCGCTGCCATGCACACACTGACGCTGTCAGCACGACAGGCTAACAATAAAAAGATGCAGAAGTTACGGAGTATTTCGCCTCTGAAGCTTCCATTTCATTCCATGCCGCTAAAGATGTAAAAATAATAATATAGACACTGCTCAATGCTCAGTAATATATATGCATGCATCATTGCAGCCGTATCAAAAAGCAAGATGTCATCTCAAGCACATAAACAAAGCAGAGCAGAAAGAAACAAAAAGGGGCAGGCAATATCCGTACAGCATGTGATGCACACAATATTGGAAAGGAAAGAAATAGGGAGCTAAAGCCGGTCTCATGCATTGTCAAGTATGCATGATTCTGTGTTGAAAAGAAGATCTTCACTGCTCATGCATGAATGGATCAGAGCACAAGAGCAAAGGTGAGCGAGTGCCGAGTAGGGAGCATCACCTTGTGCGCAATAGCAAAAGTAAGATGGAATGGACTCTTTTAAGTCTTAAGAGCTCAATTTAAGCAGCAGCAGCAGCAGAGGCAGAGGCTGGCGAGCGAGTTAAACTAGGAGATGTTTGTGTGGGACGGGCAGACAGCAGAAGTGAGGAGTTTGTGTTGAGTTGTGTCCTCGGTGCGCTGCGGTAGCGGGGCTTATTTATAGGCGCGGCCTCCATGGGGTGCTGCAGTAGGCGGCGCTATTCTTTCTTCCTGGTGTCCGGGAGCTTGGTATGTGACGGTTGTGGGCATTGCGCATGTGGGGTCCACATGTCAAGTTTTCTAAAATTTTCCACGGTAGTTTTATAAATTCACTATGTTTCATCAGAGTTGTTATAAATTTGTTGACAGATTTTATTCGGTTAAATCAGTCAACTTTCTATCCATTCGATTTGCTCCAAGATTCCTACACTCTCCCTTGTTTCTCTCCTCATGTCCATGTCATCTTCTATTCCAATCGATCGCCTTTTTTCTTCTCCCTAGCACCACTAATTTCTCACCACGGTTCGTATTGGCTCCTATTCGATGCCACCGCCATTCCATCAGGCTTCCCCTCAACCAAATCACATTGTTCTTCACTGTCACCTCGCCTTCGGCAAGGTCTTTTTCTTATACCTCCTCGTTGTAATGGGTATGTCGCTGCTGATGGACGGATACACCTCGCCTTTTTTCTACTTTTTCCTAGATTCTCAGGTTTTCTCCTCTCTTTCTTTCTTCCTTGTTGCTGGCAATGTCATCTTCTTCTTCTCGTCACTGGTCTGGTGGCCGGCAAGGTCTTATTCCTTGTTGCCAGAAGCAACAACAACAACAACAACAACAACGGAGGAGGAGGTAGAGGAAAAGGGTGCTGAGGCCTTTTGAGCGGTGGTGGCGGAAGGGTATCTCTCTGCATGCTTATTTTTCGGGTGGTGATCAATCCGGACAAGACTACGCAGGTGGAGTCCCCAGATTGGACAATGGGGCGGTCGATTGACAGTGTGCTAGGATGGGCATGGTGGTTGAGTTGTGCACTATGTCAGAGACCAAAGAGGACCAGTGCAAGGATGCTGCACGGATGACATGCTCGGCCGGCGGTGAACGGTTGTGTCCTTGTGCTCTTGCAGCCGAGTCAAATAGTTGGGGCATGGCTTCTCTAGGGGCCACTTTTGGTGGATTGTGGCAGCTTGACTTGCCGACGAGGAGATCATAGCAAACTTCAGCCTCCCCATGCAGGCTCATTCCATTTTAATGAGACCTCTCCTCTGGCGGCCTGGAATACATTTCAAGGATGGGGCGCGACCGTGACAATCTGCAATGATGGATTTAGGGATTTTGCTAGAGCTACGATAGTTGGTGACATTAGTGTAGATGGCGAACACCAGAGCTTCCGGATAAAAACTCTCAATTTGCCCATTGTTGGATGGTTCTAGGCAAAGACGGTGCACGAGCATCATCCCCTTTTTAAAAGTGTTTCCTTTGAAGCAATTGCATAGTTTCTTCGAGATGAAAACCCTCGATCTTTTCTTCGTTGGATGGATCCGTCAACAACGGCGTATAAGCGTTGTCCCCTTCGTAAAGGAGTTGTCGTGTTGGAGAGTTCTTTCCTTTTCTATTTCAGTGTCATTTAGGTGTTTGTTTTAATTATAAGAGTAGCATGCCGTCACGCTGGTGCTGACGGATTTTTTCACCAATGCTGGCCTTAGAGTGGCATTGTTGCTATTTTGTAAACCGGTCTTAGTATCGATGCTATGTATGTCACTTAAATAAAATTTGATCCTGTGCATCGCATGATGCAGAGGACATGGGGATGATTCTTTCATTATGAAAAAAAATATTGTCTATTGATCGTGGATTACAACAAAATTAACACGCCTAACATATTTGTTGGAGTACTAAATATTTCTATGTGGGCCGGCCGAGGGCATCCTACATGGCAAAAAGTCAAGTCAAGGAGGTTAGATGGTATGTGGAGAAATTAGTTCATCGTGAACCATGAACAATCACTCCCCTCCTAGGGTGTGTTTGGTTTGAGAATGAAGTGGAATAGAATGGGTTGGTTCTACACCTAGCTCATATTCCTGTGTTTGGTTGGAGAGGGAACCGGAACCCACTGATTCTCCTAAAGAGAATATACTCCTCAGATGCTGAACTAGGTGGTTTCTCCAAATTGGTGGAACTACATGGAACCATTCCATTCCACTTCATTCTCCCCAACCAAACACAGGAACGGAATCGACCCATTCCGGAGGAATTGAACCATGACATTCCATTCCACTTCGTTCTCAAACCAAACACACTCCTAGTCAACCATGGACTCATGGGCCACTTTTCCTAAACTACCCCTCCACCTCTCATTCCTCAATGGTAGTCATGGTATCTTGTTATGGACCTCTTGTCTATATAAACCCCCAATGGGAGATGTAAAATTCAACCCCATAAATAAAAAATTTCAAGGGGGAGGCCTAGAGCTCCAAGTCCCGCACGAGAAGCTCTAAGAACGACATTGGGAAGTCCAGAACGGCCCAATTCGCTAGTTGAGTCCCGCACGAGACACCTCCCTCAACATAGGAGTAGGCCGCTCTCCTCGAGACGGTCGAACTTATTCAGAAAATATCGAACCGTCGTATATTGTTGAGTGTACGGTGATTTTCTCATAAGACCATCGTACACGGCCAATTACTATCGTATTCTAATCGTTGAGCTCTCGACACCCCTTCTACTGTTTGTTTTTATAACGAAAACAATATTTTTTGTTAATCAGAATTTGGACAACATGAGATTACTATCTCACAAAAATAAATATGCACAATAGTATCTTTTAAAGATTCAACATGTTCAAGTTCGGGAGCAAGTAATGATCTTCCAAAAAGAAATAGCAAGTACTCCGGTAATGAAGAGGTACGGGCAGAGAGGGCTTATTTCCAATGATGATGATGATGGGCCTCGATCGGCCGGCCCAAGATTCGTAATGATGGCTCGTCTCCGGGGGGTCCTCTAGCTCTCCCCGCTCATCATCGCATCCCTATATTCTCGTCCCTTTTCTTCCTTCTCTTATCTCTTCTTGACTTCTTTCTCCTCAGAATTATTATCACTCGCTGCTCCATCACCCCTCCCTCCTTTAATTCAACCGCTGGCTATCATGATCTCCTCCCATCCAATTGAATGCTTCAAAATTGTAGTAGTAGCTTATCTATAAACCCCAGAAATCTTGAATGAATAAACTCTCCCTTTTCTCAAAAATAAAATAAAATGTAGTACTGCTAGCTTTCTACTGGTCTTCTTCTTCTTTGTTTGCGAAGACCTTTTTTACCATGCTTGTACGCATTGTTTTACTGACTTGCTTTTACCTTTTTGCACTTTGTGTTCTTTCGGTTCGAGCAGCTTTGCGAGCCAACTGATGGTTATGAATGTTGAATCTAGGAGATTATCATCTTCCTTTTTTCTGCGAGAAAAAGAATATAGGAGGGCCCTGGTTGCGCCAGAGTCATGGTAGAAGACGATAATGTTTTTTGAAAAGCCAAGACGACACTGTTTGAATTAAACGAAAAGAATCATCAGCAATGATGCCTGAAGGTTGACAGGCTGGACTCTGTAGTCCTCATTTAGTCATTTGTGAGCTTTCTCGGGACCGCGCTGTTATCAGTTCAGCCCGTTTAGGAACATGCACAAACATTCACTTTGCATGCTCAACCAAATGACGTTTCTGCGCTTCTGGACTACTACACATTTGTTGCTTCGAGCTCTTATGCTCCGATGGTTCTTAAATTAGTTGCTTGGAATAATTTAGTGACAAGGATTAAATTAGTTTCTTGGAATAATTTAGTGACAAGGATTACGGCCGTCACTCTTTCTAATGAGCAGGTTAATTTTTCTTGGAATTTACATCGTAACAGACTTTTTTCAGTCCAATTCACGTACATGGTCCTAATGAATTCTCAAGTGCAATTTAAGACATTCCTTGTGGAAGTTGCGGGTTTCTTTGAAAAGTAAGATTTTCTTTTTGTACTTGCATCGAGGGGTAATTTCAGGAAATACAATTGGTAAGGAAACAAACTCTGTTATTTTTTGTAACAAGGAGGAATCAATTCGACATTTTTTACAGTTGCCATGTAGCTCATTATGCCTGGCCTATTGTCCAAGTTGCTTTCGATTTGACCTCCACGTAGTGTATCTCATATGGTGGGATCTTTGTTGTTGGAGGCGGGCATAATTTAGGTCACAGATCCTTACAGGGGCTGTGGCTATGCGTTCAGCTATTTCGTTAACGTTCTTTTTGATAAAAGATTGTTCATAATCTAAATCAGGTGGTCTTCTTTTGTGTCAATCTGCTGCGTTCCCTAGGTCATGCGGCAGAAGCTAGAGGTGAAGGGACATATGGTGGACGGAAGCAAGAAGCTCGAGTCGGTCGTCTCGAGCTCTTCTCAATGCCAGGTTGGAGGTCATGTAGAAGGTCGGAGTGATCTGCATGTTTCGGGAGTTCGATTTTGTTGACTTCTTTGTTTATGAGCCGATTTGATTTCTTTATAAGCCGATTTGTTTCGGTACTGGCACTTCGTTACTCTATGCAGGAATAACACTCTTCTCTTGCTCTATGAGTCTTGCCATTATCTAGAGTCGCTTTGCATTACGAAATCATTACCTGTAGATCTGAACTAGATCGCGAAATCTTGACCTGGATCTCTGCACAGGCTTAACTTCATTTCACCATTCTGTACCGTTCCTTCAAAAATAAAATATCTTGAGAAATCCGTACTGTTCCTGTAGAAATTGCAGATTATCTGGCCGGGATCCCTGGCATCGAAATCTTTACCGCAACACTGTCACAGACAGGTGCATCATGTGGTGCGCATCATACTCCTATTGCAGTTAGCTGCTGCCGCTGCATGAACATGGAGATCAGGTCAGCAGCAATCAAGATCGCCTAGGGACAAAGGAAGTAGCCGACTAGCAGCGAAGTACTCCTTCCGTCCAGAAATGTAAGGCGTATTTTTATTCGTTAAGACAAGATTTTGACTAATGAATACTCTATTAATATGTGACTTATGTGATGCAAAATCATAATCATAAGCAAGTATTTTTAAATATGAATCTAATGATAATAATTTTATATCATGTAAATTGTATATTAATAGAGTAATCATTGGTCAAAGAATTGTCTTAACGAATTAAAATACGTCTTATATTTTTGGACGGAGGGAGTACAAAATATGATTACGAATTAAAAGCAAAGCCATCATTTGGGTTGCATCACCCATTGCCAGCAGCGCTACCTTTTATTACTGCCCTTAACGCGCCGGCGCCACTCGATCGAGCTTTATTGGTGCGGCCGCCCACTGGGAGGAATATACTAGGCGAGGCCGCGCGATCATGGTGAGGGAAAAAGAAAAGCCTTCTTACTCTATTTGGCCTGTGTTGGATTCTTCTTCTTGTTTGCTTTGTTCTTTGGATGTGCTAGCTACAGGCCAGAGTTTAAGAAAAAGAACAATCTGTATGTCAATCTACTTGTGTTCTGTGGGTTAAGTGATGCGCATCATGGTGTCACCCATTACAGTTTACATCGGTTGGATTAACGGATTTGTTTCTTCGTTAAAATAAAGCTTCCACTTTGTTTTCTATTTTGAGATTCGCTATGGATCATTCGCTAGGAACGGGTTGGGCGTATCAGCGTAAATCAATATTTTCTATCGCATGAACTAAGGAACCACTACAATTTTAGATACACAAAATTATCACTAACCTGTATAATCATAATAAAAGTAGAGTTAACGTAATGCATCAATATAAATGTAGTCGTACTACCTCTTTGTGAGTCCTTCTTAAAGTAGCGGATCATCCTAACGTCACAGCAGCAATGCCTCCAGCTATCCACATCCACATGGAAGGAACGCCATGTAACATCCCTAGTCTATATCATGTTTGTGCATCATGGCATGTGCATGAGTCAAATTTGAGCAATTTTGAAAGTTTGAAAAAAATTTAGTTTAAAAATTATTTGAAAAGGGGTAAAATTAAAAGAAAACAGAAAAACGAAAAAATAATAACCTAAATCTAAACCCCCGGATGGGCCTTCTCGGGGTCCATTTTCTTTTCTGCCCCCGGTCCCGACCGCCTCTCCTTCTCCCCCCCTCCCGAGCTCTCCCTCTCTCTCCGCCCCACCTCGCCGCCCCGCCCCCGCCGTGCCGCTCCGCCCCGCCGCCCGAGCCGCCTCGGTCCAACTCTGCTCTACCTCGCCTCCCGCCTAGCTCCGCCGCCTAGCTTCGCCACCTCCTCCGCCGCTCGGCTCCGCCCCGCCCCGTCGCCGCCCCGCCCCCGCCGTGCCGCCCCGCTTCGGTGCCGCCCGACCTGAGCCCCACCGCCGCACCGCCGCACCGCCGCACCGCCGCGCCGCCCGCTTCCCGTCGCTCGCCGGTAAGCCGCCGCTGCTCGCCTTGCCGCCGGTGCCTCGGACCTCGCCATCGGCGGCGCCACGCCGGGCGAGTCACCGGTCGGGTCGAGCCACGCGGCCTGATCCCGACCGCGTAATTAGGGCACTAATGCCCATTAAGTTGTCATTCAGACATATTTATGAGAACATTAATTGCTAAACTATAATTAATATGGTAATTAATGCTAATAATTAATGTTTTGACATAATTAATGCTAATGATTTATCATTAATGCTAATCCGATTAAATTGATTCTACTTGCATTAGTCTTCATTTTGAATCCTCTATGCTATGGCATGCATTCCATATCATGCTGATGTTCATCATTGTGATATTTATTATTACGCCTCCTTTTTCTGGTGTTTTCGTTCTTCCCGATAGAGGCGGAAGATCTCGAAGCGTTTAAATCTGAGCAGGAACAAGGCTTGATAGCCGAACCGCAAGGCAAGCAACCCTTTGAACATTTTGCGATCATCCTACTATTTGCAAGTTATTAATTGTTTCCAAAACCCTATCGCATGCGTTCAACTTATATTTTATGTTAAGTGCTAGCTTTATTCCTTGCATAACTTACTTTGTTGCTCAATCAACACCACCCTCCCTCCCAACCTATTCAGAGTAGTATAGTTGTTGCTTCTAAGTTACTTATATAGTTAATGATGCTTAGACATGCTTAGTCATGTAAAAGTCGTAATTCCTTTGATGGCAGACAAAACACAACACTCTGGATGGGTTAAGTGGTAGGTGGGTGTTCACCGGGAAGTGACTAATGAACTTGATTAATAATGATCGGGCTTAGACGAGAGGCCATGGCTGGGAGCATGGTGGGTTGTCTCGTTTTCCCACAAGGACCGGTTCCCGGTGTCCTTTTGAATCAAGATTTACGTACTTCTACATGGGTGGTATAATGGGCCACCCACGATTGAATAATTTGTCTAGGATTGAGTCATGAGCTGCATAGTTTGCCATTTCCATTTACTGGGTGAGTGAAAAATAATATTGATGAAACGATGGCCCGATCTTTGATGAGACGAAGGCAACTATCGATTTGATGGAGTTTGACCTTGACGATCCGACTATACCGTACGCGACGATACGCCTTAGCAATCGCTAAACCAACCTCCGATAGTTATTGACCTTGCCGTAGGCGCGATCAACCTGAACAACGAAGTTTGAGTTCCTGCAAGCAACCGAAGAACCAGCAAGAACTAGGATTACAATCTGAAATTGCGAGTATAAAATTGGCACAAAAGCTAGAAGAACAAAGTGTGGGATTCCACTGGAGATCTAAACAAGGTGGTAGTCCTACACGACTTGTAGATGCAATATTGTAGCAGTAGCTAAACAACTCAATGAAACCCAAAAACTAAAGGGTGAAACCTAGGGGGTATATAAAGAGAAGATGAGATCTGTTTCAGAGACAATCTCGAATTATTTTGGCTGTTGCGGTTGGCTCGTAAGGAATTCGGAGATGGGGTTGAACAGGTTGGAAAGAGCACGAGATAAACTTTCCAAAAAGTCCAAAATCACCCAAATCAGAGTCCGTATGCTCGAGATAAAGATGTTTGAAGTCAGGACTCTCTCAGCAATCCGAATCAGAGTCCAGATCTTGTGGGACTCTATCTCTAGCTCTTCTTGGCCCCAAAGTGACGTGGGAAGACTCCTTATACAGCACCAAGTCATCACTTGCATTTGCACTTGAAGTCTTGAGTGAAAACTTGTTTGTATATTGGCTGCCTTGTTCATCCTTCCTTGTCTTGATGCTCCATTGCTTGTCCAACTTAGTCTGGCTTAGACCTCTATTCCTAACAAGCAAAAGAACATATCCTTTAGGCAACACCATATGTTCTTCAATATCAACGAAGTTCCAAGAAATGACAATACCTGATAATTAAGTTGCCGAGCACAAGTCCTAGTCATAGGTCCTTGTATTTTCGGTATTTCCGACATGGTACTTGGGGTGGATGTAGGAGCTATAGTTGTATCATTAGTAGGGATGTCCTCATCAAATGTGATGTGGTGCCGAGCAGCGTGGTTTGGGCGAGGAGGTGTGGTGGTTAGGGTTTTGGAAATTCTGAATTCCTAAGTGTCTGGTAACCCTAAAGTCATCGTCCCCTTCTTTTATATAGACTCTCCTGTGATGGGTCTCTACACTAAATGCCCCTTAAGCCCGTGACCCTATAGTTTCACACACTTAGACATGGTCTAAGTATTCTTACTCGACCACTAACCGGTAGTGGTCCTAACAGGACTTACCAACTGTTGCATGTACATAAAGATCACATAACCTCAATAATACTTTCTCAATCATGTGCATCGGAATCCCTAACTACGATTAACTCTTTAACCGCAAGTAGCATGGCTATACATTTCTGAAATCCAGTCACTCGAGAGATCTAGAGATATTTCTCCCATTATATGGAGGGGAAAATCTCATCTTGATAGAGCACGCCTTGCAACATGTTTAACGACAAACCTGAAAGTTTACATTTATAACTACCTAGTCACGAAGTAGCATTTGGCAATCCCTAAGTAAGTCATTATGTATCTTGAGTACATACGATGACCTCAAGTCTAAGAATATAGCATACACGTTGTATATGAGACCAGCTGATGACATACAAGAATACAATGTTTTTGCGTATGTCACAGTAGGTTGATCCAATCTTATGTTCTCTAACATGTGTCCATATTATTGGTTTAATAACTCTATATCTTGACCCGCAAAACATGGTTATCAACTAATACATGTGTGTTTCTACACACATATGTCCTAGTATGTTTTTTTATTAGGAATCACTTTAAAATAGTCATCTCACACAGTTAAAAAAGGTCATCCCACATGGTTCTGGCGACCGTCGGCAAACTGTTGATCAAGGATAAGAAGTCATTATCCCACACGGTTCGACGAGCTGTCTAGGATGACACGTCCATCCGTGATGGTTTACCTGAAAGATTCATGTGCGATGAGACAAGTCATCCACGATGGTTCGCCTGACAGATCTATGTGGGATGACTAGTGTCATCCGTCACGGTTCTCCTTACAAAGCCATGTGGGATGACTAGTCTCTTCCATGAAGGATGGCTGTTCGAACCCGTCTGGGATGATGTGCTCATCCCAAACGACTCTTTTCTTACAACAGTTTGGAATTTCTACCAACAAAATGATTAAACATTTTTTTGGGCTAGCAAGCAAACATATTAAAATATCAACATGATTCATATATAGACAACACATCACAATAGAATTCATTCACATAACAAAAAAGACACATAATATTCACATATCATCATGCATCCACACATTAATAAAGTAAAATGACATAATTTCATCAAAACCTATCTACACAAGTGTGCATAAGAAAAACACTTCCATTAAATGCACACCACCACAAGTCTACTCATCCATCTGTCTATGGTTTGTTGAACTCATCGATAGAAGATTAGACATTTTTAACGAAAAAATAGCCGGATTGCCCTCAAATCTCGACGAGGTCGAGTTAGTTCATCGCCTTCTGGTCCATTGATGTCAAAACCTATAGAAAGTAAGTTTGATGTCGTGCATATATGTTAAACTGAAAGTATTAATAACATTTTTAGATTGATTAACCATGATTAGATCCTATAGGTCATTGATCCTCGAACATTGGACAAATTATATCATATTGTGGCAAACATAATAGTCATAAATGTTGGTTTATGGTGGTTGCTAGCTACACTAAAAAAAATATAGCAAAGGGATTAGTTATGGATAGCATTTTTTTATGAAGTAAGATGATATATGAGAATTTTCTCGTTAATTAGATAATATCTTAAAGCTGAAGTCACGGATTGGCAACAAGGAACAGGGCACTCGAGATCCTCGTCGGGAGAAGGGGAAGAATATGGGAGAAGTTAAAGGTGGAGAAGAAGATAGGATGACAAATGGGCCCCACTTTGGAAGAGATATTTAATATATTGAATTGCCATTTAGTTGCACATGTGGCAAAACTGCTCTCAGTAAGTGTCAGTCATCATCCACGTACGCAAAACCATCAACAATACTGTCTTAGGAGGATATTTATATTGTTTTTACAAAATTAAGGTGTTAATTGACCTGCTTTTTTTCTATGAAGGTTATATGACCAGAGGCACAAACTTCAGCGTAAAGTATGGAAATTTTTCAAGGAAGAACATTGTCCATCCTCGATACCTCAATGCGGTCGAGGCCGAGTCCAATGCAACAATTCTAGAGATCGTCTTTCGCGGAGTTAGAAGAGGCACGGCCCGCTAGGTAAAGCAGATGCTCTTTTTTCCACCGATGTTTTGGCACCGTATTCCAAAATTCACTTCGAAACGTTGTGATCATTTTTGAAAAAGGATTATGGATAGACACGGTGCTATAAGTACACGTAAACTTGGTTAAACAATGTGACCATATGCTTCCTCTAAAGAAAAAAAAATCCAAATTAGTGTTTGAGTAGTACATAGACAGGATGCGCGTAGGTCCTATGCACAAAGGGACATCATCTACAACTTTCCCATTGTTGCTGTCATTGGCAAGCAAGATACTGTTACAAGGCGGATCGAAGACGAGAAAGATAAAGAAATGTAACACATTCATCGCTTCATCAAAATTGTTGTTCTTTTTTAGTTCAATATGAAAGTTAGGTAATTATGTATTTTGCTCATTAAGTTATCATTATAAGCAAGAGGATATTTTTACTTTTATAAAATTTAAATGGTGGTAATGATCTATCTGTCATTCTATCTCCATCCACCAAAGGTAACTTCCTGACTGATGTGACCATCTCTCCACAATTTTCACCATCTTGTTTTAAGATTTACAAAATGTCATATCATTATTTTTAGGATTCACACAGGATATCCTTATTTTTTTTTGTTTTTAGCTTCACGCTTGTTCCTGCTGTGTCATCATCGCGCTCCCCCTCCAAATGCCGGGAGCTCATGGTGATCCCGGAAGTGGAGCTTAGCGGCGCCGAGGGAGGTGCCGGATCCTCCAACGGCAACCCTCCTATGGGAGTGCCTCGGGACTTGGTGGCTTCCGCCGCTGGTGTGAGGGAACCCGGACTCGCCGGTCCGGAGGCCATCTCTGAAGTCGATGATGGCGAGTTGAAATGTCCGCTGCCTTGCAGCGAGTACTGGACGTATAATGACGACGCCTTGACATGGATGAAGGTGAGGTGATACCCTCCTTGGCTTTTGACTTCTTGGTTCTTGTAATTGCTTCTTTTGAATGTCTCAGTCTCGCTTTGTGTCTTGTGGCAGCGCGCGACTTCTGCGGTGGCCGCCAAAGAGGAAACACTCCTTAGTCGAATTCGCGGGAGCGAAGGGGAGGTCTCGTGGCTGCAAGCTGCAAACGCCGAGTTGGTAGTCCAGCTGACGGCTGTGATCAGTCGTGCAGAAGAGGCCGAAGCTCGGGCCGGGCAAGCCGAGGAACTCGAGGCGTTGAGGGTGGCCAAAGTTGAGTTAAAAGAGCAACTTGCCTCAGTCTCGGTACATGCAGAGGCGGCTGCAGCGGCGGCCAAGTCGGCGATCGATCTTCAGCAGCTTGTCAGTCAGGAACTCGAGGGAGTGAAGAAGGATGCGGAGCTCTTCCGTGGACGGTTGCAGGTTCAGACTCGAGCTACCACGGAGGTGTGCTTTCTCCTTGACCAAGTCATGGCGAGTCTGAAGTTCGACCGCCGTCCCGACTTCACGAAGTTTGCTCCGGATGACTTGCCGAAAGCCGTGGCTGAGTATCATGCCCTAGACCTTCCAAGTTGAAGTGGGCTAGAACCCCCATCATGTTTGACGAAACCGACTGCCCTGACAACTGCCCTCACCCAGGACGATGCCCCTTGATTGTATCTCTCAGGGTTCGGAACATCATGCTGCACAAAGTTTTGGTTGATGGCGGTAGCTCTTTCAACCTTATTCCAATCACAACACTCGACAAGATGCAGGTCCCCCGCTCAACCATCAGGCCCGTTGTCAAGCGTTTCTACGGGATTATTCCCGGATTAAATCACGACCCGATCGGGCAAATCACGATACCCCTTACATTCGGAACTCGCGACAACTTTCGAACAAAGGAGTGTGTCTTTGAGGTCATCGATTTCGACATGGTCTACAACGCGATACTCGGACGACCTCAGCTGGTCCAGTTTATGGCGATTCCTCATTACACATATCCTATCATGAAGATTCCTACTGCACACGAAGTCATCACAGTCAAAGGATCCCTCCCAACGGCTATCGAGTGCAACATGCAAAACTATGGCCTTAACGCTCGACAAGACAACACCAGTATTGCTAATGACAACCAGGCAACCGGAACCTCCTCGCTTGACAACTCGCGACCAGCCAAGTCGAAACCTAAACTATCAATACAACAGCACATCGAGATCAAACGAATTCCACTCCACGAGGATGAACCCGAGAAAACAGTCAAAATCGGGTCCACCCTTGACCCCAAATAGGAACTCGCGCTCACCGCCTTCCTCCGGGCAAACCCAGATGTCTTTGCTTGGAAGGCGTTTGATATGCTAGGAATCCCAAGGGAGGTGGCTGAGCACAAACTGGATATTGATCCGGCGGTCAAATCGGTCAAACAGAAACTTCAGAGGTTCAGCCCGGAGCAGCGCAAAGTAATCGAGGCAGAACTCAAAAAGCTCACCGATGCCAACTTCATCGAACCAATCAGGTACCCAACATGGCTGGCCAACCCGGTTCTAGCCAAAAAAGAAAACGACCAAATGCGCATGTGCTTGACTACACGGATCTCAACAAAGCTTGCCTGAAGGACAATTTTCCACTATCTCGGATCGATCAAATCGTGGATTCAACTTCCGGATGCACTTATGCCTACTCGATGCTTACTCCGGTTATCATCAAATCCGTATGTGGGAATCGGATGTCCCTCACTGATGACGGCATAGTACCCGGGTATCGTCAAGGAGGACAAAGCCGGCCCTCTGGACATAGGATGGGTCGGGCCGACTACTCAGAGTCTGACATCTACACGGGGGCGCCTCATCGACTTGGAGTACAAAACAGGGATAAGTACTTACCTGGCAACCCTGAATTTAGTTATAACTAATTAGGAAATCAATCTGTAAACTGATCCAAACTCTTGTAACCCTGCCCCGGTCGCCTATATAAGGTCGGGTAGGGGCCCTCCGATCGGTAAGACTCTCATGTAGTCACATAATCTCTCATATTCTCATACATACATAGCCCTAGCAACCTAGAGATATATTCTCGAGGTTTTGCGGCACTCGGGATATAAGCAATACCAACCACCAAACACATGACGTAGGGTATTACCTCTTCTTGAGGGTCTGAACCTGCCTAATCTTTGTCTCCCGTGTGCACCCATCTAGATCTGCTATGCTCACGCTGCCCTATATTCAATATTACCGGATCTAAACACCGACAGTTGGCACGCCAGGTAGGGGCTGTGCGCATAGATCCATCCGGACAGATCCAGATGGGTTTCTTCAACAACTACGGTGACTTCGTTCCGGGCAGCATCATGAGATTTGCTTCCTTGGACGTTGTCCCTGATCCAGGACAGCTTTTTCGATTCAAAAAAACTGGACTTCATCGCCGACAAGCTCGGCAAGCTTCACCTCTGCGATTCGGCTTCCCGCCGATCAACTGAGGCTTCATCACCGTCTTTACTCGGACTCACCCCTGAGTCCACACCTTCGGCTCCTCTCCCCAAGGACGAGTTTGAGCCGAAGTCAGATCTGCTGTTTGAACACGGGTTCCCACCCGTCGAGCAGGGATCCCGACTAGTTAGTGCAATTGAGTCCCTCCTACCCGTCCTTGAGTATGACTCGGACGGCTTCGAGAGCTCGGGAAGCCACCATCCTTCTCGGGAGGTCTTCATGGCTAACCCTGACGTGCTGATCAACAACGACGACCAACCCTTCCCCATCGAAGATCAGACTCCTGAGCAACTAGCAGCCACTCGGCTTCACCTTCTTGCTAAGGAGGAGGCACTGGCCAAGCAGCAAACCGCGCTGGCTTGCCAGTGTGAAGAAAGAGAACGCAACGAGGACATGCGGGATCGTGGACGCCAAGTCCACAACGCACTCTGCATGCGTGAGAGGGACGGCGTCCCGATATTTCCGCATCCTAGTCACAACATCGTCGCCGCCACGGTGGTGGCACGTGCCATCAATATCCCTGAGGGCACCCTGGGTCACGACGAACTCCGACGGCTCCGGATCCTAATGGAGGAAGCAGCCCTCCAACAGGCCGAGATCTCCGGGGACCGTGCAGTTTCTTCTGTGAGTGCCAGGAACCGGTGTTCTCCCCCTCCTGGGAACCCGCAAGCTGCAGAGGGTTGCCGTGCCAATCCCGAACGTCATCGCCTTGCCGGATTGGTTCGTAGCCGACTCGGACCGGATCGTGATGCACGGGGTACTATTGCTGCAAGAAACCACGCCCGTCACGGCGCGGGACAAAAGGATCTGACGGCAAGAAAAATGCCCTTTTTATACAGGTTCGGGCCTCCCTCAGGATAATAACCCTACGTCCTGTTCGCATATATTGATCAGAGAATGTCTTTACAAGGGATGTATATGTCAGTGGCTATCCTAGGCCTAATCGGAGACTACGACGACTAGTTCCACTGGTCTCGACTCCTTCGAGATGGCGGGTCTTCTCGTGGGAAATGCTGGGATCTCTCTTCCTTCTAAGGCCTGTTGGATCTAACTTTCTCCTCCCCTCCCCCATAGGAGTGCTGATCCTTTTATAGGGGGCTCCTCGAGTCGTACCGGACTGGACTTATGCCCCAATAGAACTCTGGCTTTCTTAACCGTCGAGATTGACTTCCTAGTCTAAGGGATGTCCTTCCTCCTTACGGAGGGCTACCTTATCTCCTGGGATCCTTACCAGACACGTATTGTACTCCGGCAACCCAGGGAATCGTATACGGATACTTCCTCATATATGGGATACTGTACTATACATCGTCAAGCCCCCCATCAATACGTGAAGTGAAGTCATGACTGTTCTGTAGGGAATCTGCCCTTGTCGGGAAACATCTCCGAGTAGGTGAAACTGAGTACTTTATCGCTAAGATTCCCGAGTAGGAACTAATCTCTACTGAGTATTCGTGCCATCCTGGTCGGAGTAAATCTCCGAGTTCTCCAGGGAATTTTTTGAGTTTTAACTTACCCAGAAAGCTTTTCTCTTGTTTTAATCTGATCCGTCGATCACGGACATGCGTTCACCTGGTAGATTTTTGGGAGACCGAACCATCGTGGCGGAAATTTCGCGTGGTGATGAAGAATCTTCCCTTTTTCTACGCTACTGTTTGGCTGACATTACCCGTAACGCAACGCGCTTGTCGGGTCGTGGGTCTGTCAGACCTCTTTTTCCCGCGCACAACGTCTCTCATGCGGGAAAAGCAACTGTCCGCATTAAATGCGATGGAACAGATCGTGCCATTAACCGCGCTCCGGTCAGGCGAAACTTGAATTCTTTAAGAGACAGGGAATTGGGGTTTTGCCCACATTGCTTCCTGTCCCCTAGCATCCCCATTTTCTTCCTTGCGCTCCTGCTTTCATCGTCCATCTTGCCTTCGCCGATCATCGTATGCGGCAATGGGGAAGAAAGGCGGAGCGAAGAAGTCCCCTGATCATAAGAAGTTGGCAGGGGATCCTTCGGGGGATGTGATCATCGCCATCCCCGAGTTTGAGACCTTGGTGATGGACTCCGCCGCCGTCAAGAAGCTCGAGGCGGAGGAGGTCATCCTCCCAGAGGTGTTCATACCATATCGGGAGGCTGCGAAGGAGACGGTTCTGAGTCCGGACACGACTTGGACCGTCGTCTTCGCGGATTTCTTCAGGTGTGGATTCCAATTCCCACCTCATTTCTTCCTCCTAGTGCTCCACTTCTACGGGATCGAGTTGATACATCTCAACTCGAACTCGGTCCTGATGCTTGCGGTATTCACGCACCTATGCAAAGCATACCTCGGTATCAGGCTGATCTGGAGCTCTGGAAGTATTTCTACAACCTCCGCCGGATGAAGGCCGGCGGCGGAGGTGTCGTCGGCAGCGCCGGATTTTGACTCCGGGAAGGGAAGAAGGACGCCTACATTTTCTCTTCCTGGAAATCATCGTGGTCAGGCTGGCACTCGAGGTGGTTCTATTGCTAGCCCCTGCCTTCCTCCGAGATCCACTACCGAGGCTTGGCCCCCTTCCTGACGAAGTGCTGGGTGGAGGCTCCGAAGGAGACCAGGTCGCTTAAGGCCCTCGTCGGCGACATCGCCGCCCTTGCCGCACGAGGATTGTCGGCATGGGACGTCGCGGAGGACTTCCTTTTGTGCAGAATCAACCCTCTTCGGTCGAGGATTCAGCCTGCCTGGGTGGTCCTAGAAGGCCAAGATCAGACAAGGGATTTTGACACAGGTGAGTATCCAAACCTTTTCGTGTCATTCTTGGTCAGAAGAATTCTTATCTTCCCACTAATCCGTTCTCGACTGGCTATGTAGATCTCTCCCCCGAGGAACTTCAAAATAGGCTGAACAACCTATTTGAGCAATCTCCTCAGGGCGGGCGGATGGACGTGCCCTTGCCGATCGTGAATCTGAGCCCCAAGAAGCAAAGGGAGATATTCTCGGTGAGTTGATGATTTCTGCCTTGTCTAATCGTGGTTCGTCCAGGTTGTGTGTCTGACGCCATCCGGGCTTCTTCTATGCAGCGAGTAGGCCGCGGGGCTCCTGACTCAGAGGCGGAGCGGGCTGGCACCCCTGTTCAGGAAGAAGAGGTTGAGGTTCTCGGGACGACCCCTTCGATCCCAAGGATTGGGAATCCATCCGGGGCCGAGGCGGCAGTGGAGATTGCCCGAATGAAGTCCCCTATTCGGGCCCCTTCTCCTCCGCCAAGCCCTCAGCCTTAGGTGCAAATGCATGCTCGACTAGCTTCCTCCTTTCGACATTCTTTGTGATCTTAGGGTGACGGGAGTGAGTTGTCGGACTGTAGGACACGTGCGATCCCCTCCCGGTTGAGTCGGCGTCTTCTGCCCCACTAGTTAGCGTAGAAGAGGTCACGCCGGTGGTGGGTCCTCCTGTGGACAAGGGGAAATCGCCGCTGGTGCCTGCCGAGAAGCGGAGCTCGGAGGCGTTGGCGAAGGGAAATTCTCCCCTGGTGAAGCATCCGCGGTAAGTCTTCTTCTCGGTCTTTCATTTCAAAAATCTTCCTTCCTTTATTCCATGAAGGCTGATAGGCTGTTTTTTCTGATTAGGGTGACTATCCATCCCGTTGGAGCCACAACTGGGGCCGCTGTGGATACGTAGCCCCCGGCGGTGAGGCCGGCGCAGCCTTCGGTCGTACGGACTGATCCCCCGCACCAGAGGCGTCGGTGCCAGAGGAGGATGACATCCATGCCCAACTACAGGTAATTTTAGGAGTTAGTAATTGAACGTTAATGTACTCGGTACTAACCTTGTCGTTTTGACAGCGCATCCTTCCTCGGCTTCTTCCACTCCAGAAGGCGAAGACCGAGCTGGAGGCACAACGAGTGGAGAGCGAAGAGCCGAGGAAGCGCCTTGCGGAGTCCAGGCCGAGCTTCGTGATGTGAAGGTCCACCTCTCTGAGGCGGAGTCTTCGCTAAGCCAGAGCCAAGCCTACATGGGGAAGCTGGAGGAGGACCTCGACCATGCCCTTTGCACGCTCGAGAGAGCGCTCGTAGAGGTCGGGGTCACCGTCTTCCCTCGTCCTCCGTGGGCTATCTGGCTGGTGGAGCTGGTGGCGTCCATCTCCTGCCTAAAGCCTGTCGTCGAGAAGCTCCCTGACGACGAGCTCAAGCAGGGTACGAACGACTCCTTGGCCTTCGCCCTGGCCCTTCTTATACGTCGGCACCCGGAGCTGTCCTTGACGGTCCTCGAGGCCGACCTACCAGAGGACGAGGTAGACTGTCTTCTCGGTGTCGTGCAGGGTGCTGCAGATGCCTTCGCGGATTGGGTTCAGGCACCTGGTCTGTCTGAATAACTTATGTAATCAAACATTGATTAGTAATTTGTGCACTTTAAACTGTGTGTTTTTGTTTTCTAAAAACCTGGTTATTCCACTCTGTGAATACTTGTCAGGCGCGAGGGCTTTCGTAGACTTAATCGAACTTCGCGTCCCCTTTCCCTAACTTAGTCTCGCGAGTTGTGCTGTACGCCGCCGACTGCGACTGACCAGGCCTTAGGTTTAGTCAGATGGAGGGCTCAGTGGCCCCTCGTCATCAGTAAACTCGATAAGGGGTCTTCATACAGTCTATCATGGCCGTAGCGACAACTCGTGTTCCCTTGTCGACGGGATCTTGGACGCGAGTTAGTTAAGCTCTATACTTGCCCTATTGGCGACATCATTGTACTCTATCCACGATGCCTTCTATTCAAAGTAGTCGAGGATATGGATATGCAGATGGGTTCTGTTGGCTTAGTCATATTCGCACCTTCTTTTCTTCCTTTACTCGTGGTCAGGGAACTTTGCTACGAAACCGGGGAGCTTAGTCGACCAGGCCTTAGGTCTGGTCAGGTGGGGGGCTCAGTGGCTTCCCCTGTCACCTGCAGACGCGTTAAGGTGTCTTCCTTGCGTCCCTGATGGTTGCAGCGTGGAACCCTTTCCTTTTGTGCCGGTCAAGTCATTGGTTACATCTATGCGTAAGCCAGTTTTGGTGCCACATACTTATCCAGCCCCCGATTGTATTCAAGAAGTTTCTCGGATAGGTAGTCTGAAAAATAATTATTGAACTAGGAAGTCTTTATAAAACTGTAACTTGACTGGAGTATCGTTTACAAACTATTGCAAGAAAAGGAAACTGTTAGAACTATTTAAAAAACGACATCCCTCCCGCTTGAGTTGTTGTAGGTTGCTCCAGAGACTCCCGTGCTCTTGTCGTGACCTGCTGTAGAAACTTGTCGAGTGCGCGTTGCTGGGCGACGGCGCCGGCGTCTTATCATCGGCTTGTTCGTAGCTTGACGACTTGAGGCTGGGGTTGGGGCAACCTAGGACAAACTGGCGATCGGAAGGGTGATGACTATGTGATCTTACCGAAGGTGCTTGGACTCAGAACTCTCTGCGGGGACTCAACTATCGCCTTATTGCTAACAAGAGCGACCTGGATCGGGCGACTTCTCCTATGGAGCTGTTGTCCTGCTGAGGGGAAGGCCCTTTTTTCCCTGGTCCTGAATTAGTTGTAGAACTTGTCCTCTGACTTGGAGGGGTTTTTATCTGATTTTGTCGCTCGTAGTTGCGGGGGAGGTCTTGATGATGCGGGGGTTTCACTCGTGATGGCGTCAGAGTCTGTTTTCCTGCTTGAGAGCTGATGCTTTTCTGCGAGGTCGAGGCTGCGCTTGTCGCAGAGTAATGCTTCCTGGGGGGAGCTCTTTATTGTGAGGACGCCCTTTGGGCCAGGCATCTTCATACACTGATACATGTAGTGTGTTGCTGCCATGAATTTGGCCTGGGTTGGCGCCCCAGGATGGCATTGTATGCCATCTCGAAGTCGACTACGTCGAACAGGATCTTTTCTGTTCGGAAGTTCTCCGGCGTTCCAAAGGTAACCGGGAGGGTGACTTGCCCGATCGGCATAGCCGACGAGCCTGGGACGATACCGTGGAATGCCTATGTTACAGTCTGGACGGACGACCGTGGTACTTGCATGGCATCGAGGGCGTTGGCGAATAGGATGTTCAGGGAGCTCCCCCCGTCTATTAGCACCCGGGCCACTCAACAGTTGTTGATCGTCCTGCCCTGTTGCTACTTGATGTACTGTAGGGTTTCCTCCACACAGGCGGCCTTTTCGACTAGATCCATCAGCTGTAGCATGGTCTTGGGAGGGGGCATGATCAGGTTATACGTGCACATCTCGTTTCTGCTGCCTCGCACGAAGGCGCGAATAACATATGAGACTGTTACCTCGGGAATAGTGTTGTAAACTGCACTAAACCGCTTGGTGAACTCTTAGAGGGTCTCGTCTGGTCGTTGGACGACTAGGAATAGGTCGTCGACCCGACCAGGACGTGTGAAAGTACCTTGGAAGTTGGCGAGGAGCATGTCGCAAAGTTGTCCCCAGGAGCGGATCGTTCCTGGGGGTAGGTTCGTCAACCAGGTCCTGGTCGCTCCTCTAAGGGCGGTCAGGAGGTAGTTGGCCATGACCTTCTCGTTCCTGCCCGTGGTCTCGATCGTCGTAGTGTAGATCTGCAGGAACTCCGTAGGATTCATGGTGCCATCGTACGATTTGAGGGCCCCGGGCTTGAAGCGGGACGGCTAGCGCACATGTCGGAGTTCTTGGGATAGCACTTGGCATCCGTTGATGGTCCTCCGATAAGGTGAATTCTCGCCGCTAATTGGGGTCGGGGATCGTCCCCTGTTATTAGCGTGGTGCTGGTAGTCTCTCCGGGGAGGAGTCTGCTCTCGCTGATGCCTTTGGGATCGGCGCTCGTTGATCCTATCACGGAGATCGACGTGCGGTCTATCCCAGCGAGATTGGTTTCTAGGATGTCATCCTTCTCCGTCCGATTCCCTTGGTCGGAGAGGGGTTTTCTCTCGGGCGGAGCTATGTGTCCCTGACTAGAGTCGAGAAGATTCGGCTTGGTCTTGGGCCTGCTGTAGTTCAGCCCCCAGCCGTCGTAGCCATTTTGCTCCGTCGGGTGTCGTCAGTTCTTCTGTTGGTGGTCATAACAGCAAATTGCGCACCTCGGTGATTCTTCGAGTAGTTTGGGACATGTACTCACCCGTCCCTTGAGGGGTTCTGTGTGCTGCAGTAAGCCTATTCTCGTTCCCAAGGGGAGTAGCCATCGGACTCTGACGTTGTGAGCCCCTTTCCTGATCCTGGTCTTCGGGATCTTCCCAATTGTCCTGGATCGCGAGAACCATCCGAAGGTCTGGATTGGATGGGGTGTACTCCCACTCCATCGTGTCCCTCCTGTAGGGAGGGATGCTGTGATTGGAATCCTGATCGACTGGACGATCGGATGTTACGGGCGACCGCCCCGGTCTTGGGCTGCTCGCTCCTGCCTGGGAGTCGTCATGTAATACCAATGTTCCCTCAAAGGCCCTGGCGCACTCGGTTCTGAAGTGATCGACTTCGTAATCCGAGTACTCGCCAGTGGCGTATTCTTCAAAATCTATGCGGTCAGTCACCGGGTAAGGCTCCATCAGGCCAAAGTTGTCGTAGAAGCCCTGGTCTGAGTACCCGGTGCGTTGCGCGAAGGCGATCATATCTCCCGCCGAGCCTGCTTCTTCCTCCTCGGGTCGAACCGGGGAGGGACGTGCAGTCGGTGACGAGGACTGATCGCGGCTAATTGCACATCTTGCTGACTCTGATGCTTCCTTGATGGCTTGAGCCAGAGAGGTCCCCACGGTCGGCGCCATTTGTCGACGATCGGTAAACCGCCGATCTTACGGTATTCGTGGAACAGTGATACTTGGGGGGTAGGGACCTCTAGGGCACAAGGCCAAGAGATCTGACGGCAAGGAAAACGCCCTTTTTATACAGGTTCGGGCCTCCCTCAGGATAATAACCCTACGTCCTGTTCGTATATATTGATCAGAGAATGTCTTTACAAGGGATGTATATGTCAGTGGCTATCCTAGGCCTAATCGGAGACTATGATGACTAGTTCCACTGGTCTCGACTCCTTCGAGGTGGCGGGTCGTCTCGTGGGAATCGCTGGGATCTCTCTTCCTTCTAAGGCCTGTTGGATCTAACTTTCTCCTCCCCTCCCCCATAGGAGTGCTAATCCTTTTATAGGGGGCTCCTCGAGTCGTACCGGACCTGGACTTATGCCCGAATAGAACTCTGGCTTTCTTAACCGTCGGGATTGACATCCTAGTTTAAGCGATGTCCTTCCTCCTTACGGAGGGCTACCTTATCTCCTGGGATCCTTACCAGACACCACTACCTCAGAACACATCTTCACTGACGGGCGCTAAAAGTCCACCGCTGACGGGTTCCTCGCCCGTCAGTAACGTCACGTCAGTGGAAGTTCCACTTTCACTGACGGGCACAACGCCCGTGAGTAGATGTGAACTTTCACTGACGGGCGCAACCCGCCCGTCAGCAGAGATGCAGTGCAGGGTGCCTGGCAACATCCTGACAGTGTTTTTCACTGACGGGCGATTATTCTACGCCCGTCAGTGGTGAGTCTTTCCACTGACGTGTACGTTTTGTGTGCCCGTCAGTGAAAGTATGATCACACTTTTTTTATAAAATTATTTCTGGAAAGGCAATATGAAGAATATACAGCAATTAATATGACAAATATTAAGCATATGTAACATTTAATATCAGAAAATATGAATCACATATGCCAAATTAATATCACAAATAGTAAATACACATATAAAAACAAGTTTACAACGAATTAAAACGACAAACAATTGAATTTAACAATGTTTATTCTCACTAGCCCTACTAATCTACGTCTACGACGCTTCGCTAGTACTTGCAGGGCGGCGGGAAGGGGGTAATTGGACTCCCGCGTAGAAATCTCCGCTTGGCCGGATGACTTCGTTGTTGATGACGTACGCGAAGGTCTTCTGGATGCGGGCAAAGTCCTTCCTCCAGTCGTACTTTTCATCGGCCAGGTTGTGTATGAAGTTATTGAAGTGGTCCTGGTTCCACTGCGGGTTGTGGGATATGACGAACGCGTCTATGTGAGCGCAGACGTAATACCCACATGTAACACTATTTTTCCGGCTGTTGCCTGCAAGGGAAGTTGAATTTGTGGATCAGCTTCTTGCTCTTGCTCTCTGCTCCTCCCCCCCCGCAAGTTGTATTCCCAAAAGGCGTCTTCCAGAACTTCCTTAATTCCTGAGAAGTCCCGCTTGGCACTTCTTTGGGAATCAAAATAGTATATCATTCTGGAAGGCTTGTGGATGACGATGAGGATCCAGTGGTCGCTGCGTAAAAGGTAACAAAGGAATATAAACAGACGGGGATACGTGATTAAGAAAAGCAAACTAGGAACGCTAGTAAGTAACTTACGGGGGGTTGTATGGCATGAGCAAGTAGTCCTTATCCTTATGGTATATCAATGACTCGGTGATAAAACTTATTAGGACCTGCTTCGCTTCTCGTATATAGTACTCGTTCATGATGACCGGATCGATTATTCCAAAAGCGCAGCTGGGCAGACGCCTAGACTCTTGGGCTTGGTAAAGCGCCCATAGCCTGACGAGCATGGTGTCGAGCCGGAAGAGGTTGAACAAATTAAATATATCTTCAAAATTGATGTCGAAGGTGTCATGCTGTCTGTCCAGGAAGAAACCGAAATCTTTAGGCACCTCGACCTTAAAGTGTTGCACATAATCATCCCGATTTCGTGCCCTCATCATGATCGTGTCATGGAGCAGTTTCATCTGCGTGGGCAACCTCTGCACCTCATCATCTGGGAGCAAGGGCTCACCTGCCTCGTACACTATTCGTCGAGGCTTCTTGATGGTTTCGGTAGATGTCTGGAAGGATAAGGCCTTCTTCTTGCTTTCCTTGCTTGCCTCCTTCGCAGCGGTGCCGCCCCGCCTGTGTGGTCTTTTTCTTTTCCTCTCCGGCTCCGGAGAGGAGGCCCTCTTGCCTCCCGTCAACGCTTTCGCCCACTGCGGCATTGAGCGTGCTTGGAGATAAGACCTTCTTTTCCGCTGCGCTCGGGTCATGGCGATGCTTGGAGCGCTTTTCACGGGGCGGCGAGTCCTTCTTTGGGTTGCTCCTCCTCCTGGGACGGAAGGATCGTCGTGTGCTGCTGCCCTGGCAAGATCGTCGTCCCGATCATCGAACGAAACCGGCGTCCTGCACACGCCGAGCGGAGACGGGCCGGCTCCGGCTGATGGAGAGGGGATAGTTGACGTACTAGGAGAGGACACCCCGAGGATAGTTATCTGGCTCTTCGGCCACAGGATGTAGTACCCCTTGCAGTCTCCTAGCTTCGTGGCATCCTCTTCAGGGGCGACAGGGACTGCGACGTCACTGAACTCGGCGACGACGCGGTCCACCTGCACCCTCGCCATGTGGGAAGGTATTGCAACGTTGTGGCATGTCGCGCCCTCCGCCGTTGGGAAGACTAGGCCGTGTGCAACCGTCTTCTTCACGCCTGGCAAAGGGATTGTGAGGTGGCATTTCGTGGGGCCCTGCATAATGAACAATGTGTCGAATTAGAGCATTGTTATCTGCACAATTCTATTAATTAGAGCCCTCATATAAGTGATTCATGGTCGCGACGAAACTTACAGCGATGTCTTTGACGGGACTTGGCGACTCGGGGGCATTGTCGGAGGCTGAGGCACAGCTGCTCCATGCAGCAGGATAGGAGCCCTGATGTCCATGAGGATGGACAGGTGGCCGAGACGCATCGTAGCCTCTAGACGCTAAAAATTCTTGGGCCGCCAACTTGCCAGCCTCCTGGGCTGCCCTTATCATCTCTTGCATTAGAGATGTTTGCCTTCCTCTCCTCCTCTGGCGGGCAGCCTCGCGGTCCTGAGGAAACACTGCGTCCCAGATAGCCCCGCTCCTGATCCCTCGGACACGCCCTGTCTTCTCCCTCGTCCCTAGAGCCTTCGAGAGATGGTCTTCCCACCTCTGGCTCTGGACAGATTCCTGGGAGCTGGCAAGCTGCTGGGACATTTCTGTTTGATTACAGTATCGAAATCAGCGTCTATCAATTTCCTTGCTTCATATCGCCATGTCCTTAGCGCAGCACACATGATGCTATCTGCTTTTCTTCGGACTCTTTCCTTGTCAGCCTCTGGGACAGCATACTTATCCCAGAGCTTGTCGAAGAGGACCTTTTTCTGGCCGTCCGTCATTTTCTTGAAGTCCTGGCATGTGATCCTGACATGCTCGCGGATGATGCACCCGCATGTGTTGCTGAACGACTTCGTAGCCTTCTCTGGACTTGCAGGAACACCTGTTACGCCGACCCGAGTGACGACAAATGTCTCGTTTGTCAGCTGGTTCCCTCCTCTAGGATTGTACCGTCTCTTCGGCTTCTCTGCTGCTGACGACGGCTCTGGCGCCTCCTGTTCCTCTGACCCTGACTCGCTTGATCGAGAAGCGTCTGACGAGCCAGACGCACTCTCTTCATCTCGTGCCATGGCTATTTCAGGTGCCGAAGGTACATTCCCCGCCTCAACGGCAGGTTCACTGGCCGGCTCAGGGGCTGTTTGATCAGTTAGGAGCGGGGCGTCAATAGGGGCCGCCACGTCTAGGGGCACCGCGCTGTCATCATCTACGCGGGCTACTTCCCGGGTTGGCGACGAGTCCATTTTCTGATATATTAAGAAACTAAAACAAGGGCCCACCTATCAGCAAGGGTTCCTGTGAGAAGTTCAATATGCTGGTATAACATGAAAATACTATCCATAGCATGGCTTATCATTTCATAATCTATGAAGCACCATCGTTTTGTCACAAACCAAAATTCATTTCACGTGAAAAAGAAGAGATATAACGATAACATGAAGGAATAGAGAGCTCTTCCATCAAATGTCTTCATGAGCAGGGGCATTTCCATAACGTCCCACCTCCAGTCCAAAGGAAGACAAGCTTGTAAAGTAACATGGAACAAGCTGCGAAGATTAACATATCTAGAATGCCATGTATTTTGAAAAAGAGAGAGTAGCTAATAAGCCCCAGCAAGGCTACACATGATTGGGCAAGGGAAGCAATGGCATTCAAACTCATGCTCTCTAGTAGACAATTGCCCCATTTCAAAAAAAAGAAAAGGGTTGGACAATTGCCTACAGTTGAATATATTGTTTAGTATGTCAAACAGAAAAACAACAGGTGACTAATTACAAAATAACAGAAAGAGAAGGAAAGAAGAATGGAGACCAACACTGCATACAAGCTCTCACCCTAAATGGAAACCAAATGTAGTAGTATCAAAGATTTGAATGCTTGTACATTTTAGAAATTCAAACACTAGAAAGTGATACAACTGAACAATGCTACAGCGATAAACCATTTACTGGTTACATCCACCGTGAGGACAACAATAGTGATTAGTCCCAATGATGATTGATAAACTTCACCAACACTCAAATCACTATTTTAGGTTCGACAATCCATATACATTGCAAGATCGCATAAACATACATGCATAAACCAAGCATCTAAAGATGTTTTAAAACAGCTGACCAAATCTGTACATAAACGAAGTTCACGCACAACCATAAGCTCTCACGAATAGCACATGCACTTGTTTTGTACTGGCATCTAAGCATCTGCTGATCAACAGCAACTTCACATCAAATCACTCTGGTCCATAAGCTACAAGCATTTAAAGTAAATTGAAACGTTAAAAAGTATGACTCAAATCACTCTACTCTAAAGTAAGTTGATTTAGAGGATGAACAATATGTAAACTGTTACTCAATGCAGCCAACAGCATACGCTCGATGTTTCAAATGCAGTTCATATAGCATATCACATATCATAACACAACAGGCATGAATACGACTGGAGAGTCAATTCGCTGATAGCGTCAATGCGCCATAGATCGTACCATCTTAGATAACAAAGGCGGCATCTGGATACGAAAGACGCAACATATATATTTTTGTTTTGGATCTCACAACAATTACGCTGCTAAACAGTCAGATTCGCATAAAAGCGTATCACCTTAGCAGATCAGAACCTCACAAGCTAGTAGAAGGATCGCATGAACAGATCAGAAACCCCAAACACTCGCTAAACCCACGGATCTCCCATAGTAGAACCAAACAAGCACGCCAAGGGGACAAGAAAATTGAGGTTACCTTTGTACTCGTCCTTGCCGGAGACAACCCAGTTCCCCTCGAAGTTCTCATCGAAGGGCTCGTAAAACAACTGCACCAGCACCACCAAACAAAATGCACACAACCTATCTCCTTCTTCTGGCTTGCACGACGGGGGCGGCGCGGGGGCCCGGGACGGCGGACCGAGGGCTCGGGACGGCGGCGTGGGGAGTCGGGCGGTGGCGCGAGGGCCCGGGACAGCGGACCGAGGGCTCGGGACGGCAGCGTGGGGCGTCGGGGCGGCGGCGAGGGGGCTCGGGCGGCGGCGCGGGGGATTCGGGCGGTGGCGCGGGGGCCCGGGATGGCGGACCGAGGGCTCGGGACGACGGCGTGGGGAGTTGGGGCGGCGGCGCTCGGGAGGCGGCGCGGGGGCTTGGAGCGGCGGGGGGCTCGGGGCGGCGGCGCGGCAGCCTGGCGGCGGATGTAGGGAGCTCGCGGCTGGTTCAAATCAGAACGCGCGAGGATGGTAGAAAATTTCGCGAAGTCCTCAATATATAGTCTCGGGTGGGGCATCGCTGACGGGCTCCATAAGAGGGCCGTCAGTGAAAGTAGGACTACTGACGGGCAACCGAAGGCACCCGTCAGTGGATGTTGACTGGACTGCTGAAGTACATTCACTGACGGGCAATATTTATGTGCCCGTCAGTAGAAGTAAGCTAGTTTAGGGCACTGATTAACTACCATCGACGGGATATGTCGCAGTGCCCGTCAGTGCATATACTCCACTGATGGTCCTTGTTTTAGTGCCCGTCAGTGGAGTTCGTTTAGGGTTTGATTCTAGTTTTCCTTATTTCCATGTTTTGGGAGATTTACATATTGAAATAAAGATTTGTATTCCATGTTTTGGGAGATTTACAGATTGAAATAAAGATTTCCATGTTTCCTTATTTCCGGATTTGTATTCCTATATTTTACAAATAATGTGAATCGAAGTGATTTAGTACAAAATGATATTATTACACCTTTGCATGGTTCGTTTCCTATTTAGATTTAGTACAAAACCAAACATGCCTATTTCATCAAGTACGAAACATAACCACATTTAATTTAATAGTACAAAATAATATTATTACACATTGAGATTCGTTCTGAATTGATCGGAAAGCTAGGTTTCGTCGTCTTCGATACGCTTCTCAATAGTACTTCTGATCTTCTTGCTGGTATACGTCAGTCCTTCGGCGTGACTGCGTCTTATGTACGGGCACGCATCCTAGGTACCTTTGCGCCTCTTACTCGTCCGATCATCCACATCTTCTTCTTCCGTGTCCGGATCGTCGAATTGGTCGTAGTCCTCTTCGTCAACTACACCATCGACTCCGACAATACTCTTTTTCCCTTTCCTCACGACAACACGTTTCTTATTCTTTGGGTCGGTTATGTAGAAGACTTGGGCGAGTTGTTTGGCTAATACCCATGGCTCATCTTTGGGACTGATTGATTTGACTTGTTGCGACTCCATAGGGATCGGTGGAGGTATAACCATGGTACTGGTGTTCATATCTTCAATTCTGACGTCTTTCGCCCATCTGACACGAAACATTGGGATCTTGGTCACGGTGTAGTCAAGTTCCCAGATCTCTTCGATCACGCCGTAGTACCTACACTTCTTGCCATGATGACCAGTTCTAGACTCCTGCGTTACACCACAGTTCTGGTACGTACTGCGCCGGTCTTGAGCCTCGGTATAGAATGTGTATCCGTTGATATCATACGATTGCCACGTCACGACTTTGCTATCGGGTTCTTGTGACAACATTCGGACGGTTTCTTCTTCTATATTTGTCGGCTCCCTTTCGTACCAGTAGTCCTTTAGCCACTGGGAGAACTTTGTGTTATGTTCTTTCGTGAGCGCAACTGTGCCCTTTTTCGGATTCGCTTCGCGCAACTGTTTCATGTGGATCTGAATATAAGGCCGTACCACAGCCAAGTGTTGTAGCACCATGAAATGTGCTCTGTTGTAGTCATCTGATCTTTCCGATCGATACACATGTAAATTTTTATGCCCGATCACACCTTTACCGTCGAGCCTGCCTGTGTGTCGTGAAACTGGAACACCTATAGGTTTCTGATCACGCATGTAATCCGTGCAGAACTCGACGCCCTCTTCGGTAACATAGCCTTGGATGATGCTACCTTTCGGATGCGCTCTGTTACGAACGTAGCACTTGATAACCCCGTTGTACCTTTCAAATGGGTACATGTTGTGCAAAAACACGGGACTGAGGTCCAGTATCTCCGGGACGATATGGATCATGAGATGTACCATGACATCGAAGAATGCTGGAGGGAAATACATCTCAAGTTCGCATAGTATGACAGTGATCTCGGCCTTTAGTTTCAGGCAGCGTTGCACCGTGATTGACTTCTGACAGATAGTGTTGAAGAAGTTACAAAGATCCGTGATCGTCTTGCGGACACCTGGTTCCATGATACCTCTAATTGCGACAGGCAGTATCTGTGTGATCATCACGTGGCAGTCATGAGACTTCATGCCAATCAGTCGGTGAGTCTTCATGTCAACAAGTTTTCGGATGTTCGCGGAGTAACCTGAAGAAACTTTGACACCATAGAGGCATTCATAAAACCTATGGAGCTCGTCCCTACTAAGAGTGTAGCAGGCAACAGGACAGCTGGTCTTGACTCTGATACCATTCTTCCCCGTTTTGGTCATTTCTCTGGTTGCCCACAGCTCAGGTCTTATATTCATATGTTGCATGTCTGCTCGTGCCTTCGGCCCATCCTTTGTCTTGTCCGGAATGTTGAGCAAGAGACCAAGCAAACTATCGCAGACATTTTTCTCGACATGCATTACATCAATGCTGTGACGTGTGTCTAGGTGAGGCCATAAGGCAGTTCCCAGAAAACAGATTTCTTTTCCAGACGCCCTTTACCGGCGGTTGTTTCTTTCCTTTCCCTGGCTCAAATTCATCCATTTCATTCAAGAGATGTAAGATTTCTTGTCCGGTCTTCTCGTGAGGCATTGGACGAATTTCTTTTGTTCCGTCGAACCTTTCCGTGTCCTCTCTCCATGGGTCGTTCATGGTCAGCCACCTTCGGTGTCCCATGAACACGATTTTTCTAGAGCCCTCTAAGAAAACACTCGTCGTTTCTTCCATGCACCTAACACATGCTTTGTATCCTTTGGTGCACTGACACGCGTTGTTCCCGTACGCGGGATAATCTTGCACCATTGTGAACAACAGGCCTTTCAGAGTGAAGAACTCTTCTCTGTCCGCGTCCCAGATCTGAGCCCCTTCTTCCCACAGCGTAGCTCAGTTCGTCCTTCAGTAGCCGTAGATACACGTTAAGATCCATTCCAGGTTGTCTTTGGCCCTTGAATGAGAATAGACAGGTGCATGTACTTCCGCTTCATGCACAACCATGGAGGGAGGTTATAGATCCAAAGAACAACGGGCCATGTGCTGTGTCTACTGCTCATGTTGCCGAATGGATTTATTCCATCCATACTCATACCGAACCTGATATTCCTCGGATCACTACCGAAATCTGGGTATTCAGCGTCGATTGCCCTCCACTGACAAGCATCGGCTGGGTGTCTCAACACCCCGTCCTTTCTTCTCCCCTCTTCGTGCCAACGCATCAGCATTGCCTCCTTCTTGTTACCGAATAAACGCTTCAGACGGGGGAGGACTGGAAGGTACCATACAACCTTTGCAGGGGCACCACTCGTCACTTCTTCCTCGTCATCGTCTTGGTTTCTGCCAGCTTATATCGAGATGTGTTGCACACCGAACATTTGTGCAGCTCTCTATACTCCCTGCGATAAATAATGCAGTCGTTTCGACAAGCGTGGAGTCTCTCTACGTCCAATCCAAGTGGGCAGACCACCTTCTTGGCTTCCTCGGTGCTCGTAGGCAACACATTCTCCTTTGGAAAAACCATCGTGAGGTAAGCCAGTGTCTCATCGAAGCTTGCGTCTGGACAGTTGTGGGCTGCCTTGATCCTTAGAAGTTCTAGCATGACTGACAGACGCGTGTGCTCAGGATCGCAGGTGGGATACAGCGGTTTTGTCGAGTCTTCCATCAGTTTTGCAAACTTTGCGACCTCTCTTTCATCCTCGGGGTCTTCGACCACCTGGTCCGCCATGTGAATGTCCCTCAACATTTCAGCCAAATTGTTGCCCGCCTCCCCGTCAAGTCATCCCTTACATTCCGAAATATGGTCTTCATCTTCTTCTGTGTCTCCATGTATGGCCTCTTCTTCTAAACATTCACGAGTAGCTAAAATTTCTGTCTCCTCCTCACCGTGACTTGTCCAACGTGTATAACCTTCCAAGAAATCTTTAGTCAACAAGTGTAGCTGCAGCATGCCTCTCTCCCTGAACATTATCGTGTTCTTGCATACAGAACACGGACAACACATCTTGTTCGCACCCTTTTTCTCCCTATCTTCCTCGGCCACATCTAGAAACCCATTCAGAGTATTGATGAAACTCTGTGTTGCCCTTTCACCGTACATCCAACTTTGATCCATCAATCCCTAAACAACAAACTGATTGAGTATAATCCAAATTAACAGAACAAACACAAAATTTATTCTTTTCTTTCATGTACTACATCGTACCAAAGAGAGCTCGCTAGCTAGGGCCGTCAAGGAGCGGACTCGAGAGAGAGGAGGGGAGGGGAGAGGAGGGGAGGAGGAGAAAATGGGTGGAGAGGAGTAGGGGGTTAAAAGAAATCTAGATATAGCTTGAGGAGGGAGGGAGGGAGGAGGGGAGGGGGAGAGAGAGGGAAAAAGGGGTGCAAATTAAGGAGGAGGGACAAGAGATTGATCTAGGGGGTTAAAAGAAATCTAGATATAGATTGAGGAGGGAGGGAGGGAGGAGAGGAGGAGGGAGAGAGGAGGGGGAGGAGGCCAAAGGGGGAGAAGAGGGAGGAGGCTAAGGGAAAAATTAGGGAAAAAATGGGGAGGAAAGAGGCAGCAAATGGCCGGAGCTTGCAGCTGGCCGTTTCAGGCGCGCGAGCTCAACAGCCAGCTGCAGGCGCCGCCAAGCACAATTTATAGTCGCAGACACTTTCACTGACGGGCACTACATAATAAAGCCGTCAGTGATAAGCATGCCACGAGGCATTCCTGGGAACACACACCTTCACTGACGGGCACTACGGAACCCGTCAGTGGAAAGCCAACAATCACTGACGGGCACCGTAACTTGACCGTCAGTGAAGGTATGTGTCAGTGGAGAAGCCAGGGTGGACCTCTGTTTCGACTTCTACTGACGGGCACTACATGACCCATCAGTGAAATGCCAACCATCACTGACGGGCACGTAGAATGCGCCCGTCAGTAAAGCTTGGTGTCAGTGGAGAGGCCGTGTTGGCATTCTGTTCCCACTTCTACTGATGGGTCTTTTTTGTGCCCGTCAGTAGAAGTTGGCCGTCTCCTCCAGTGCGTGACCATCGCTGACGGGACCGTGTTCGCCCGTCAGCGATTCATCTAATCAGCGACGGGCCTCGGAGTGCCCGTCAGTGATTGTCTTGTAGCAGAGATCATTTCTGAGGTAGTATCTGTCCACAACCACAAATATCAAAGCTCACCCCATTTTGGTCCTAGGCAAACCTAACAAAAAATCCATGCTAATATCCTCCCAAGGTGCACTAGGAACAGAAAGCGGAGTGTAAAGACCATGGGGATTGAGTTTGGACTTAGCTTTGAGACATGTGATGCATCGTTGGACGAATCTCTCTACATCTCATCACATCTTGGGCCAATAATAGTGGTTGGAAAGCATCAAGTAGGTCTTGTCCCGTCCAAATGTCCCATTAATCCACCGCAATGTGATTCCTGCAACAAGAACAAGCGCTACGGACGACTCGGGAATGCATAGTTTGTTAACTCGAAACAGGAAACCTTGATGAACATGATATTTCTCCCAACCCTTCCCTTCCTTGCAATTAGAGAAAGGGGTAGCAAATTCAGGATCCTTGGCATATAATTCTTTCAAACTTTCCAAACCCAAAACCTGAACCTCTAGTTGGTTCAAAAGAGTCATTTTGCGGGAAAGAGCATCCGCCACAACATTTTCTTTACCCTTTTTGTACTTGACTATGTAGGGAAAGATTTCAATAAATTTAACCCATTTTGCATGTCTTTGGTTCAATTTAGCTTGGCCCTTAAGATATTTCAAAGATTCATGATCGGAATGAATAACAAAAAATTTTGGCCAAAGATAGTGTTGCCACACTTCAAGAACATGAACCAAAGCATACAATTCTTTATCATAAACCGGGTAATTGAGTTGAGCTCCATTCAATTTCTCACTAAAATAAGCAACCGGTTTTCTCTCTTGCATGAGAACACCTCCTATACCGATCCCACTAGCATCACATTCAATTTCAAAAGTTTTAGTGAAATCAGGTAAAGCAAGCACCGGTGCCTCAGTTAATCATTTCTTAAGCTCTTGAAAAGCATTTTCTTGAGATTACCCCCACACAAATTCAACATTCTTTCTAGTTAATTCATTCAAAGGGGAGGCAATAGCACTAAAATCTTTGACAAACCAACGGTAAAAACTTGCTAGACCATGAAAGCTACGCACTTGACTCACGTTGATAGGGGTAGGCCAATTTTTAATTGTTGAAATTTTAGATTCATCTACCTCTATGCCATGAGTGGAGACAACAAAGCCTAGGAAGACAAGTTTTTCCATGCAAAAAGTGCATTTCTCAAGATTGGGCAAACAAGCGTTATTTCTAAGCACAAGTAGAACTTGTCTAATATGAGAAGCATGGTCATTCAAAGTTCTACTATACACAAAGATATCATCAAAGTAGACCACAACAAATTGGCCAATGAAAGGTCGCAAAACATGATTCATTAAGCGCATGAAAGTGCTAGTGGCATGGATAAACCAAAAGGCATGCCAAGCAACTCATATAAGCCAAATTTGCTTTTAAAAGCAGTTTTCCATTCATCTCCTTCATTCATTCTTATTTGGTGATAGCCACTCTTTAAGTCGATTTTAGAGAAAAATTGTAGCTACACTAAGCTCATCAAGCATATCATCTAGCCTAGGAATAGGGTGACGATAACGCACGGTGATATTATTGATGGCTTGGCAACCAACACACATGCGCCAAGAACCATCCTTTTTGGGAACAAGAATAACAGGAACGGCGCATGGGCTTAAGCTTTCGTGAACATACCCTTTGTCAAGTAGCTCCTGTACTTGATGTTGAATTTCCTTGGTCTCCTCGGGGTTGGCGCGATAAGGAGGTCAGTTGGGAAGTGGCACTCCTGGAATGAGGTCGATGCGGTGCTCGATGCCTCGAATGGCTGGTAGTCCCGCCGGCACCTCCTCGGGAAAGACATCCGTGAACTCCTGCAAAACTCGAGACATGGCACTAGGCAATGGGGGTGAGTCATTAGTCAAAATGTCTCCATCTTTGCACACAAGCACAAAGTGGATCATAGGTGGGTCACTCCTCACTTCCCTCATCTCCGCCTTGGTAGCCAGCATCACTAACCCTCCACTCTCACTCTTGCTCTTTTTCCTCATTTTGGGCTTGTCACTACTGCAGAAAGGGCCTCTACTGACAGGCCGAAAACCCCCTCCACTAACGGCCCGGAGGCCCGTCAGCCTGGGAATGTCAGTGGAGGGGTGCCCTCCACTGACGGGCGGCCCCGACCGTCAGTAGTGCTTATTACTACTGACGGTCACACACCGCCCGTCAGAGGAGACCTCTCGTGGGAGGCGCCTGGAGGTGTCACCACTAACGGGCTCCCTTTTAGTGACCATCAGTGGTTGCGCCCTTTCACTGATGGGCGTTCTGTAAGTGCCGTCAGTAGAGGTCTTGTGATACCTCACAGTCACAGTTAATTATTCATAATCACAGGCTATAGCAATTACATTATTCATAATCACAGGCTATAGCAATTATTTATTTTTCACAAATTTCAGAATGGGCCTTCGGCACATAGTCACATGTCAGAACTCATAATCACGTAGTCAAATCTCATAATCACATAACACATTCGTAATCACACATAACAGCTGACATAACACATTCGTAATCACATAACACTTCACCTCTAATCCATTGATCACAAGTATGAAACAACTATTCTTCAATTTTAAAAACAACTAATCTATCGATTCTCGCTTAAGTTTGGCTTCAGAAATTGGGGGCCGGCGTAGAATTCACCCATTGGATTGATAACTTCAAAGTTGATGACTTTGGCGAAGACTCTTTGGATGCGAGCAAAGTCCTGACGCTAGTCGTACAAGTGATTTCCTAGCTCACTCCAAGCCTTCAGTTCTTTCATATCTTTCCAATGCTTGTTCTTGTACGGACAAAGCAGTCCATATGGGCATAGGTGTAGTACCCACATGTCACGCTATTTTTGGGCTGAACTCTGCAAGGGAACTTGTAATGGTGTACCATTCTTGTCGCTTTTGAAGGTATTCTACTATGTCCCGAGACCTTGGCTTTGAAAAAAGTTGTATCCGAAATATTAGTGATATTGCCGAAGTCCAATCTCTTTTTCTCGTCGGAGTCAAAGTAAAATGTCTTGGCCCAGCTTGGAATAATCACAATGAGGACCCAGTGGTCGCTGCGTCAATGTGAACAAATGAACATAAGCAGGCGGAGATACGTACGTAAAAAACAAAAAAATTCACACGGTGCTAAGTTAAGGACTTACAAAGGGTTGTAGGGGGCTAGTATGTAGTCCTTGTCCTTATGAACGACGAACGCACGCGTAAGTATCTTCCAGAAAGACTCGACCGTCTGGGGTCGCAGCATAGCTTTCGTTCATGCATATCGGATCGATTATTCCAATATTGGACTCGCGTAGACGTCTGCACTCTTGGGCTTGGTAGAGAGCCCATAGCCTGACCACCGTGGTGTCGAGCTATAGAGGTTGTACATGCTGAAGAGGTTCTCAAAGTTGATGTCGAAGGTGTCCTGGTCGTTCTCCATGAAGAAGTTGTAATCTCTTGGCACATTGACCTTCCAATATTGGCAAAATGTTTGCGGATCTCTAGACATCTTTAGGTAATCTTCATGCAGCGCCTTCATGTCCTCCGAAAGATTGTCCAACTCATCCTGCGGGAGCAAGTTTTGACCTGGATAGAAAACATCTCGCCAGAGGCCCATGCTCCGTGTAGATAATTTGGATGACGATGTTGAGAAGGATAAGGATTTCTTCATCTGCTGTTGCTCCTTCCTTTCCTTCTCGCCGGTGCCGGCCCGACTCTTTTTTCCTTTCTTCCTCCTGTGTAGCGGCTCAGGACTCTTGCCTACCGCCATCGCTGCTTCTATTGTTCAGGCTAGTGTGGCGGGAGAGATAATCTTCCCTCTGGGTTGATCCAGCCGGTCGCCTTGAGCCTCGGAGCGCCTTTTCGGTGGATCGTTATTGGGTTCCTCCGGCGCCTCCGGGGACTGGAAAACCAGCTCCATGCACTGGTCCCCGACAAGATGGTCTTCCAGGTCTTTAAACGACGGAGGCGTTTGGCTGAGTCCCAGCGGAGATTGTCCGGCTGATGGAGAGGGGGTCGTGCAAGGAGAGGGGGCCGTGCGAGGAGAGCCCGCCGTAGATAAAATAATTAGCTCTTCGGCCACTGGATGAAGTAGTTCTTGCACTGCCCTAGCTTCGTCAGTTCCACTTCAGGAGGGACTGGGACTAACACATCATTGTAGTTGTTGAGGACGACGTCCACCTGCACCTTCGCATGGTGCTCCCACATAGGAACACAGTGCATGATTGCCCCCTCCGGCGTTGGGAAAACCTGGCCGTGCGCAACCTTGACCTTCATGCCAGGAATTTACACCGTGAGTGTGCATCTATTGCCTTCCTGCGAAATAGAGGATAGATGTACCGTCCTCATTGGAGTCAGGACAATGGAATCATGATTTACTATAATGACTCATTTAGCGGACGAAACTTACGGTGATGCTGTCGACGGGATTATGCGAGTCGGGGCCGCCGTCCGAGGTGGGATGCGCAGCTACTCCATCCAGACGGCTGGTTCACAGGAAGCATGGTCAGATCGCCTTGCGCTGCGAGCACT
>JAGXJF010000851.1:0-50893 GCA_019208055.1 Stipa capillata
AGGACAGGAATGCACCTAGAAGGCCCAATTTAATTACTACAAATCAATCAATATAATAATGGAAAGTAGTAAACTAACCTGAGAGCCGAAAAGAGCAACCAAGTCGCAGCCACCAACAGCATTTTAGTAAGCAAAAAAATAACAACAACAGAGAAACTCCACAAAGCACAGTTAATAAATAAGAGGTAAAAATCGATAACAACAAGGGAACAATCTAGCTTTACAAGAACGGAGAATCGCAGTAGGCACTGCACGAGATCAGCGACCGCAGCCAGGCGACCTCAGCAACCCGCTCAGCACCACACCACCGCGCCGACCGCAGCCCCGGCAACCAGCCGACGAACGGATCAGCGCCACACCCCCACGGCAACCGCGGCCACGCGACCTGAGCAACCCGCCCAGCACCACACCACCGTGCTGACCGTGGCCACCTACCGTGGATAGGCCATCAGCACCTAGCGCGGCGACGCGACCTCGAAATAGAACTTGCAACTGACGCAGCCCATCCATCGCCGATGACACCGCAAGGCTGCACGCTCCGGACCGGAGGCAACGCCACGCGCGGAGCCGGCACGCCCACACAGGTAGGCAAAAGACAGGCACAGGGACACCACCGACAAAGAGAGAAACAGGCCACGGGCGGTGTAGGGAAAGGAGCAGCCGCGGCCCGCAAGCAGCCCATGCACGCAAGACCGATGCCCAAGCAACCAGGCGTTGCCCATTTTGTCTCCGAAGGGGAGGGCGCCACCAATGGGCCCCACGGGGCAGGGCACGTGTGTGTGGGGCGACGCGCGGGCACGGGAAGGCACACGATCCGGGCCGTCGAGGGCGCATAGGATGGAGATTAGGCGTTGAGGGCCTGAGAGAGCACCAAGGGCGCATGGCTTTAGTGTCTCTTAATATGTATGTGAACACATATACTTGTGTGTATGAATATGTTGCAACTACGATGGAGTAGGAATTAATTAGATGGGAGTACGGATATCCGTATGGACGTACGCATATGGAGGACATGGGCGGCGTATGAAACGAAATGATCAGCCGATATGATACGGAGTGACGTACGTGTAGACGGCACAGCGTGGCTGCTAGCTAGCTATAGTATGAGTTAATGCGTGAGAGGTACGCGCGCGCGACAAGTGTAAGCAGTTAAAACAGGGATTTTGATCAGTACCCCCGCGCGATACCGACCACCGTTTCGCCCGTCACTGTCTTCTCAACCGATGGCGTCATCGCCAGAGGGGGCGGGGGACGCTGGTGCCAGACGGGTTCACCGTGCCCGGCCCACTAGGTGTAGAGCGAGGCCGGAGCAGTGGTGGAGGACAGTAGCGGCTTAGGGGAAGGTTAATGATGTGGACGTCACTAAGGACAGCATTAGTGCAAGTCCTTCAATAAGTTTCACAATCTCAAGTACACATATGTTGGACCATTCAAGACGGAGAGCAAATGATGAGCTAAGGAAGAAGCCTTTACTACCAAATCAAGTTCTAGCTGGATACTCCAGCTCACTACTACAGTTGTTTCAGACCCTTTGGACGTCCACTGAAGAAGATGGCCGGATACTTCAGACATTTGCCTAGATACTCCGAACACTAGACAAAGAATTTATTTCCTTGGACTCTTATACCCAGAATCTTTGAATTTCTGTCCATGAACTTTGTTACTGGATACTTCGAGCATCAGCCCCGATACTTCGGCTACTTGGAGTATTCGAGTATCCCCCGAAATCTTCGGATAACTCTCTAGCACATGTAAATGTAAGGGTTTCAGCCTAAATCACTTAAGTGGTGGAGGTTAGACTATAAATACTCATTCTTCCTTTCTTAACTAGGATTAGACTTGAGTTTAGAACTAAAAGTTGAGCTTTGCTCATTCCTAGGGTTTACTTCCAAGCCACCCTAGGATTGGAAGTTTCCTCCACCTTGTTCTTACCTCTTTTCCCCTGTGAATTTGTAAGAATCAACTGCTCCAGTTGAGCGGAGACTAGAAGTTCATTAAAATATGATTGATTTGAGTTTAATTTCCCAAAGGCTATCTCATTGGAGTGTGTTGTTGAGAGTTATTTCTTCAGGAGGCTATGCTAGCTATCGTTCCAATCATGGAGACCGGGAGCCCCTCCGTATCAGGTAATTAGGGAGACTGCATTGTCGGCTGCAAGTGGTGTGATGTAGAGGGCAGAGTGAGGTGCACGGAGCTTGCCGAGAGGGACGCGGGGGTTCTCAATGGAGTACTAAAGGAGACGGTAGGGTGCAAGATATTGTTGATCGAGCCGGTGGACAAGCTTGCAAGACTAGAAGAAGAGAGAAGTAGGGAGAAGGTCCTACAAACAGCCTGTTTGGAACATATGAATTCAAAATGCACGAATCAGAATACTATAGAAATTATGGCCATATTATCTGAATTACTTGTAGATCTGAGAACACATAACTGAAAAAGTGTTCTTTAGATGTGAGATAGAAAAAACACAAAAATGCAAGAGACAGGAGAATACACGAGATGAGACCTCATGTTACTTTTGCCTTCAAATTTCTATGGAACAGCTTATTCTATAGAATCTTTAAGAAATTCTTAGAGACCACCCATTTGTTCCAAACAT
Source organism: Stipa capillata (assembly GCA_019208055.1). Taxonomy (NCBI): domain Eukaryota; kingdom Viridiplantae; phylum Streptophyta; class Magnoliopsida; order Poales; family Poaceae; genus Stipa; species Stipa capillata. The sequence continues at coordinate 2,597 of JAGXJF010000851.1, forward strand.
TCCTATGGGAATATATCTCCTATAGGATTCACATCCTCCAAAAATCGTTCTACTTAGATAATAGCTTAGATAGGAAATTAGTAAAGAGGTGAATTTTGTAAGTGCTAAGAGTGTGCAGTTGCACTAGTGCTAGCTAGCTGCAGAGAGGTATGGGCTGGAGTTGAGTGCGTCACCTAGCTTAGCTAGGATCAGACAAGCAAATATATAAACTCCTAGATCGATAGATGGGTGTGTTTACCATATAATGGTACGGCCGCCGGCCGGGGACCTAGTAACCTACTACCAGTAGTATAGATGTCAGAACAAGTTTGTGGCGCGCGTCCGGTTTTATTTGTCGCGCTGCATAGACTCCACCAGGGCCGATCCGACAAAATCAAGGGTCTTGTGCCAAACTCTAAAATAGGGTCTACATCACTGAAAAATAGAACTATAATAATGTATAGAGTTATAGGTCAAACTCTAAAATGGGATCTACATCACTGAAAAATAGAACTATAATAATGTATAGAGCTATAGGCCATAATGTCCTACATAGCAATGAGATATATCAAGAATCGTATACCTATTCAACGCTTGGTTGCATAGTCTTTGCTTGAACAACATCATTCTTTTAGTGTTCTTTGAAATGAAATCTTCAATGATATCCTCATAATCAATCTTCTCCAACACTTCACTCTCAAGTGCTATTGTGGCCAAATCAGTAAGTCTTTGTTGTGTCATTGTAGTACGCATATAGGACTTCAATAGCTTCAATTTAGAAAAGCTTCGTTCCGCTGATGCAACAGTCACAGGAATGGTCAACAGAACTCTATATGCGATACTTGCATTGGAAAAACAATCATGGCGCTTTAGAAACTTTAGAATTTCAACAGGCCCCATATTTTCTTTTGGAATGAAATCTTGAAGAAACGTCAACTCTACATACAGATCATTGGCACCAATGTCAGATTTGCCATCTTTTTTAAGGGCAGTCTCAAGATTATCACAAGAAGATTTCAAGCTCTTATTATCTAATGACTGCAATGTTTCAGAAGTAAATAAGAAACCAAAAATTTTCTGGTGCTCGACAGCCGAGGCGTAGCCGCGCAGGCCGTAGGGGGATTAATGGTTGATGGGTTGATGGGCTGAAGTGCTGAACTGCTCAGAAATTTAGGGCCCCTGGAAATTGGAGGCCTTGTTCCGTCGCACGGGCTGCACGCCCATGGGCCCGGGCCTGGACTCCACTACTCAAACTAAGGCCATGTTTTTGACTTCGTCAGGCCGGCCTCCCTTAATTTGGCTGGTGACTTCATATATAGATGTAGCCTCGCTCACATTTTAAGCTACTTACCCCCATACGCCTGCTTAAATTGAGCTCTTTTGTGACGCTCTACTTACCTTGTTATATGTAAGATAAGAATTTAATCTTGACCGTCCATTGATCAAGGATAAATCTGGACATGTGAGCTTACTACCTATGGTAAGTTATTGGCTGAGCTAAAATAGGATGATTTAAAATGAATTTAATTCTCCCTTTCCAATTATTAATGTTTTCTCAATTACTTCTATGTTTACACCAAAAGATAACTTTCCTTTTCTCTTTCATATACCACTGATACGGTTTGCAAGAACTATACCGATGTGCATGTTCTCGTATAGCATTTAAAATTAATAACAAACGCTTATACTTCTGTGCTTAATTAGCATACATTAACAATAGAATTGGAACACAAGATTGATGCTTTTATTAATTAGTTCTGTTGAGTTTTCTAAAATGTTATACTTTGATCTTGTTTATCCATCATCGAACTTTGATTGTACATATATACTCCCTCTACTTCACTATATCTATTCTCAGTCCACTATACATATAGACCAATATAGTACTAAATCTAAGAAAAAATTAATAAATAATGACCAGGTATATCCTATTAAATAACATAACATAACCATTGAATCATTTCTAAAATATTTCAATAGGGGCATAAAGTACGTTTTTTCTCCCGCCAACTCAAAATGTGACTCAGGATTTGTGCACGTGTGAATTTTCTCTAAATATTAGTACAACGCAATTTTCAGTTTATGAAAAGAGAGCAATTGAGCACGGATTTTAAAAAAAATCCATATTGCAATCTATGTATACTAACACTTCAAAGCCATTCATGTTACATTAGGAATAAATAGAAAAACATGCATTTGGAGAACAGAAGGCAAACATTAATTAGCATCATTATTTTTTTCCATGTATATGCAGAACTATAAATGGTAAGCACTATTTGCTTCCCAATTTGTATGTGTTATAATGTTTTTACTAACACTGGCTTGGTTATTAGGACAAATATTTCTTTAGTCATGTTATATAGGATTTTTATTGACATAGATGGGAGAGAGTGAACAGAGAGAAGTTTGCCTTTCGTTAGTAAAAAGAAAACTAAGAATTAAGGATACTAGAGACATAGGAAAGACAACCTTCTCTACTATTATATTATGTATTTATATTGCCATCTCTAAATAAAATAGATGGACATTAGAGCAAACTATCTTCTCTATTATTATATCAACCATTAAATTAAAGAAACTGACAGCTTATAGTAAAAATGGCGCGTCTTAAAATTTCTCTAATTGTGATGATCGATTTGGTCGCGGCAAAATGGTTGGTTGATCGGACTCATTTCGCCATGACTAGGTGTAGCAAAGTATCGTAGGCAGATATTCCCTTACCAAAATTCGGCCATGCCAAGTGCCGCTTAGCTATCTATTACGTACTGTGTTTTGATTGAGTAACTTGATGACATGGGAATCACATGGAGGCAACGATCGATGCAGCGCACCAAAGATGATCCACTCCGCTGCCACATCAACACCTTTCCCCTAGAAAGTAAAAATTTTATAGTCACGGGTCTTACGGACGTCCGGTGCAATTGTCTCAACAACCAGAATTACACTGTACATGAGTCGTGTTTATTTCCGTTTCCAATACTTAGCTAGTTTTCTAATCCTGGGTAGGAATTAAATATGACATATGGGGCAAGTGAAGACCTTGTTTAGGCACAGAATATATGCAGATGTAGATTCCAACAACAAAAGAATAAGAACCAATGCGATCATATATTGGTTCCCAAAGTTCCTGAAATGGTGAGGCGGCGAGGGTGACAATTGTCGATAGGAGCAGCCAGTCTCTGGCTCCAAATTAGGCCTCCATATGCAAGAGGAATCGAAGGATCTTCAGAGCCCCCCGAAGGTGAGAATAAATGCGTTACATCCGGCCGGCAGAGATACGAAAGCAAGTATGAATTGACGGCTTCTGCGTGAATAACGTGTCGGTGTCTAAATGTAGCATTTGGGGGCATCTAATTGCAATTATTGAGGTAAAGTGTGTCGCATATACTCGCATGTTGGAAGGGACGTATCTGGTGCATCTCGCGTTTTAGGAGAATCCGGCATCTAAAAACATGGCGCAGAACTGCAAACGATCATGAGCAAGTTCAGAAAAAAGTAAATTAGCATTGGCACCGAATGGATTCTTGTGAAATTGGGACTCCTAGGTGGGCTGGCCGGTGCGCCGTGACGCCTTAGAGGCCATGTGAGTACTTATCAAAACTCTAATGTAGATAGTTTATAAATAGGAGATGCGCACGACTATTGTTCATTTATATAATTGGAGACTTTATACTCGTGAATCTATTCTAATAAAGAGAAAGAACACTACTCTTACATCATTGTGTCGATTTTCTTTGTGCATGTGTATATGCTTGATCTACTTCTTCTTGTCAGCCATCAGATCGCTCCTAGCTCAAAAAGGAAGCTGGAAGAGTTCAGATGGATTATCAGTAGCGAAAGCTATGGCATTCCGTAAATTGATATTCTGGTCTCTTGCAAAGGAGTACAAATGGGAAACTTCCTTTGTCTCAGGTTGCCACTCTATATATCTTTCCACAAGAGAACAGTGTTGCCAATGCCTAGACTGCAAATTGCCAACCCTCTGAAGATGTCACAAGATGCATACAATCCCTCCACTACAAGGAGCCCTTGGGATTGATGGCATGAGGCGCTACATTCGAGTAGTAATCTTGCCGGAGCAGGTGCACCCATGGTATGTCTGCATAATTGTAAAATTTGCATACATTCTTCATGAGAAAGGATATGTTATGAACCTTGAGAGCATACCGAGCCCTCCCTGAGACTTGGTTCTGCAAACCCATTTCCAACTAGCCAGACAATTGCTTGATTTATGGATATCTCTATTGCTCCACAAGAATCTTCTACTAGATTTATCAATATGATCTAGAATACTAACTGGCAGTTTTATAGTGCATATGGCATATACTGGATTGCAAAAATCATTGTTGATCATGGTTACTTTGCCTCCATATGAGAGAAAAGGTGAGATACCTGACAGCCTTCTGTCAATTCTCTCCACTAAGGGAATGAAGTCGTCAATTCTTGGTTTGGTAATGCCCAACAGCAATCCTAGCGAGGTGAAAGGTAGGACCTCAATTCTGCATCCAAAAATACCAGGCAGTTCTGTGCTTCTAGCATCTGAGGTGTTGATTGGCACATTATTGTAGTTAATGAGCTGAAAGCTTGCAAAATGTTTTTCAAGTTATTTAACTGGTTAGGATCAGCAGGCATGATTAATAGAGTGTTATTCGCAAAGTGAACAACAGGGTAATCCTGCCCAAAAGAGTTATCCAGGGAGTTCAAGTTCATTTCTGTGCCAAGCATCAGTTATGACAGTTGGAACAAGATCCGCAGCTAGAACAAGGAGGGGGGAGAGGGGGTCACCTTGCCTGAGTCCCCTCTTACATTGTATCACCTTGCCAGGCACTCTATTCAGTAGGATGGAGGTTGAGGCAGTGGACAAGATACTCGTGATCTATTGGATCCCTTTCTGGCCAAAACCCTTGTGATGAAGCATTTGGAGGATGGTGCTTTATTCAACTTTATCAAAAACCTTTTCAAAGTCTACCTTGAGGATGATTGTTGGTTTCCCTGATCTCTGATAGAGGTGAAGATATTCAAAAGGTCCATGCCAGATAGTCCTGGATGGTTTTTTCTTTAATGAAACCATACTGATTTCTGTGTAGGATGGGCATAATGCAATCTGTTTGCTAGGAGTTTCGTTAAGAATTTCAAAGGAATGCTCACTGGAGAGATAGATCTGTAATCGTTAACAGTTTCAGGCTCATTCTTCTTGGGAATCAGAGTGATGAAGGCACTATTTGTGCTTTGTAAGTTCAGGAGTTCAGGTTGCCCTCATAAAAATCTTGACAAAGCTGGTAGAACTCCTTGCAGATGGTGGGCCAGCGCTTTTTCATGAAAAGGCCATTAAACCCATCAAGACCAGGTGATCTGTCTGTTGGCATATGGTTAATAACTTCATCAATTTCCTCCTTGGTGAAGGGCTCTTCCAGACAGCTCATGTCATGTGGCTAGATTAGCTGATTTAGGTTAAAAAGCATGTTGGCGACTTCAGATATCCCCAACCTATCTTTGAAAGATGTCCAAAGAATTGCACTGCTTGTGATCAGTGATCACTCTGTCATCATCTGTTTTGATAGAGGCTATGTAATTTCTTCTCTAGCTTTGTGTGGCAAAGGGGCATGGATTAGTTTAGTACTTTCATCTCCAAGCTTAGCCCATCTGATGTTGGCTCCTTTCTTTCCACTACACTCTCTTGACCTCAAGAAGTTTTAGTATGTGAGCCTTAAGTGATTCTAAAGTTTTTTCCCCACCGTGGACAGAGTCCTCTGATCCCCTAGGCCATCAAGTAAGGTTAACACATAGCTGCAACCGTCTAATAGTTTACTCAGCTGCGATAGATTATTGCTCCATGTATTGAGACCATTTCTTAGAATCTTAAATCTGGCCATGATATCTTGGGCTGAGTTTTTGTAAACTCCGCTATTTAATCAACATGGTTCAACTGTCTCAGAGAAGCCATCAAGGTCTAGCTAGAAATTTTCAAACCTGAAAATGTGGGCTTTGGCAATAGCTGTACCAATCTGAACATTGATGGGAACATGGTCAGCAGTTATTTTTGCAAGTTGCAAGGCTATGGTGTAGTAGTCCACGCAGCAGAGGAAAAATTCCAATCAAGCTTTTCCAAAAGATGATTGTCGTGCATATTACTCCAAGTGTAGGCTCTACCCTTTAGGGGGATTTCCTCAAGGTCTAGGTGTTGAATAACACCGTTGAAAATAAGCATGTTCCTGGCATCACCTCTTTGCCTATTTCTGTTGGATGGGCTTCTGATCAGATTGAAGTCACCTAGAAGTAGCCAGAGATCAAGTGTGCTGGTATCAAGATCATATAACCAGTAAAATCATGTCTTCCCTCGGAGTGAGTAGAGCCATACACATTAGTGATGTACCAAATCTGTCCACTAATATTGCAAGAGAATTCCATGGTGATCAGGAATTGGGTTTGATGTATAACCCTGCCTGTGAAGAGAGACCCATTCCATATGGTGATGATACCACCTGAGTTGCCATCCGAGGAGTATAGGCAAAGTGACTAAATCTTCTAGGACAGAAGTTGCGTAGCTATGTATGATCAAAATGTTCCAGTTTAATCTCTTCTAGGCATATAATAGAACAAGCACAGATCATCCCATCTCCGCTGGGAATTAATCCCTCTCACATTAAAATTCAAAATGCTCCAGTTTCTACTCATTATAAAATGATATAAGTGCAGAATATAACTAAATATACATAATATACCCAGGCCAATGACTGATAAAAGTAGGCAAAAGTAAAACTGGCATAACATAAGTTGCAATACTGATAGTCACTGATAGAGTAGTGCCGGCGGTAAACATCAAAGGAGCAAAAGCTAATAGTTGTCCGAGCAATAGCAAACCAACATAAAAGAGCAAACTTCCAGATACTAAAAGAACTAAGATAATGAGAGCCAGTTACACCGTTCATCCAATTCAGATGATCAGATGCTATCATACGAACTATCATAGTTGAGTGCTTCCTCAGGCAAATCGCCAGGATGCATCAGGCAGTGCTCTTTCCCAATAGCTTGAACAGTCTTCAGAGGAAGGTGCGGCGCAAGTGGTGTAGTAAGATCCACAGCAACAGCTTCAAATTTTGGCGCCAGGCATCTCCATTGCCTCTTCAGCGGCTTGGGCACTAGCAGCATCGTTGAAACCCACGCTCAGGCCAGCGAGGCGACGGCTGCGGCGAAGGAGTGATACATTAACCGGGGCCTTCTTCTTGCGCTTCGTCTTTGGGAAGCCTCGAGGCTTGGGGATTTCAAGCGGTTCATCGTCAGATAGCTCGGTGATCTCCCTCGTAGTGCACGGTGGAGCAGAAGTGTCCACTGTCTTGATTTCCAAGATGCGCTTGCGCTTGAGGGCGGCGTTGTCTTGGGCATCCACCATCCAGCACTAGGCGCCGACGATCGTCGAGGCAACGAGTCGTGGCAGGATAGTTGGGGCAGCTGCTACCACCGAGGACAGCAACCCCTGAAACGCCGCGACGGTGTCCTCAGAGGGTGCTTGGATGGATGGCACCTCCTCCGCGGGCTCGTCGTCCACCGCGGGCCCTTGAGGGGGCGTATGCACCATCGGCTCCGCCGCAGTAGGTGATGGAGGAGGGGCGGCAGCCGCCGCATTCGCCGGGGCCCCAATGCCTTCGTTGTCAGCATGCCAGACGTCAAACCAGTCGAATGGCGCCAGGGGGCAGAGGGTGTGGGTTACCGCCGTCTGGTGGCAGGGGGTCCTCATCGCCCGTCAGGTCCCCTAGAATTCGCTACTAGGTGACTTACACTGGGCAAGTCCAACATTGCCCTGCGCCATTGTTACATGTGTACTGCTTGAGCACCAAACTCAAAGGTACAGCATCAAGATCAGGAACTCGGATTTTAACAAGGATCCGAGCTCTGTTAGAGATCTCTTTGTTCCAGACAAGCAAACGACCAAAAGATTCAACAGCATTTTTCACGGTTTCGACTTCCCAGCACTCCAGGGAGAAGTTGACGATCATAATCCAACACTTATGCGTAAAGATGCAATTGCGGTGATTGATACATCCTCACCGATGTGATATGGACTTGGGCGTGTCTCGACCACAGGAGATGATGAACTGGACCAAAGCGCTCCCCATGGCCGACCGTGACATGGATATGATCTTTAGCCCGCAGTCATTCTCGAGGAAGCTTCGGATGAGGTAGGCAGCTCCGGTGTACTGCGCCGGGTCGATTGGCGGCTCCAGAATGGCAATCGCCCAACTGTCGCAGACGAAGGGAGGTTGCCTCCAATGGCCTGTAACACCGGATGGGCTGTTTTACTTCGGAGCCGTGGGCTGGGACGGAGAAGAAACCTGGGCCAGGCCATTTGATTTTGATATCCGACGGTTCCCACCTGATACGCTGTGGCTGTTATACTATTGCTGAAAACCATGATCATTCAGATGACGGCGATCATCGTGTTCTCGAGAACGTACTGGCAAGGCATGAACAACGGGTTTCCTCAAAAAAAAAGGCATGAACAACGGGCGCCCAAAGGAGTAGACTTAGTGCCTGATAGAACTGAGATCTTCTGTTGGGCAATGAGATCCTTTGACAAACACTGGAAGACAGATTTCACTAGGATTGCCTGCTGTGAGACCCCATAAGGATTAGCATGCTGGCGTGATGCCTTGGGCGCCGTGACTTGGGAACAAGAGTGCCTATTAACCGATTGCCAGGATTGAGACTACTCTTGATGCCATAGAAATTCTTCACGAGGCCAATTGAGGCCACCATTACCCCAGAGGTGGAAATAACACTTGAAGAAGTTGCACTCGTACATGACCAGTTTGTAAGTCAGAAAAACCCACTGACTTGGAACACAGACAATTTGAAAACCGATCCGATAGATGTAGGACAGCCAATTTATCCGCATTTGCACCCAAACAATTGCCCAGAGCAATGCCAACATTTTCCTCAGAAAGACAAAAAGAAGCTCGACCGAAAGAGAGCGCCAGATGGAAGCAGTTCAAAGAAGACCGATGCACTGGAGTGGAGAAGAGACAACGAACCTTATCTCAGACAACGAACCTTATCTCAGATGGCTTGACCAGGCGCATGATCGAGGAGGGCATCTAGGGGAGGAGGATCTTGCGCAGCAGCCATGGAAGATCATCCTAGATGAGATCACCTCAGGGTCGCTAAAGCCACGGTTGCGAGAGCCATGTATCGTAGCTTATCCATATATTCTCTTAGTGGTTTTTGCACTCAAAACAATAAATAATGATGTGAGAGCAAACATTCTTAAGTTTAGTTTGTGCATGTAAACATATATTTGAAGTATTATATGGTAGGTTAAGTTCTAATATTAAAGTTTTGTTATGCTGCTTATTCCTCTTCTGCATATTTATTGAATTCTTTACTTTAATACAAAACTCATGTAGCAACCACAAGGCCAACTGCAAACCCATCCAAGTCTAAGAATGATGAGAAAAATCATATGTAATACTATTAGTTATGGTGTTAGTAATAAGAATTTTTCCAACTTAAGAAGATTTTGGGTGCGGTTTGCACAGAAGAGAAACTAATAACTAGCCCTTCCGCACTGATAATGATGAATAAAAACCCAGCATTCCTGGAATGGATCTAGAGGATATATGCAGTCCTACTCGACTATTTCAAGGGTCGTCCATGTACTCTAAAATACACATTCCGTTGTAGAACAGACTCACGAAAGTAATGATCAAGAAGATCAAATACATAGCTAGGTTCCTCCTGAAAATAGAGGAATTTTCAAGCATTACTTTAGAGACATGCAGTCTTGCACGCAGCAACTCTCATCAGTCTTAGACAAACTCCTGAAAATAACATCACATCACCTCATTATTTACTGCAAGTAATGCAAATCCCGAGTTTTTCGTAAAAAATTAAATCAGTATTTATGATTTATATCTTTGATAAGGATCGATTCCCGGCATTAGGAGGAGGAAGTCAAACCCTTGATGAACGTCAGGAAATTCTGTGGGAAGCCATAGAGATCCACGCTCGGAAAGATACACTAAGTGAGACAAACAGCGAAGAAGTTTGAGAAAAATAAATGATTAGAAAATTAACTGCCCTATTACTTTATACTTTAATGATCATAAAACATTGCAATGTCGCATACACTTTCTTGAAATGCATACATTGTAAATTTCGAAAGTCTTCGTTGTTTACAAGGACATCCACGACATGTAATTATCAATATAACATAAGTAACACAAAATACACATAGTTAAAAATGGCATAAGATTCCAACTAACATATAATTCAAAGTACCAACACAAAGACCACATAATATGTCATATAGGACCTAAGAAACCGAAGGCTCACACAACTAAGTATAGGACTCCAACAATGAAATATAGAACCGATTAAAGGACTAAGTAACTTTAGGTGAATGAGCTAGCATGTGAGAATTATGTGAATTAAGTGATGTGTCCATAAGAAGGTGAACTATTTCCTCCCATGCATGTCGTTACTCAGTGTACCTGAAAACCAAATAAAAATCAACCAAAGAAAAACAAGAGTGAGTAAAAGATACTCAACCATGTACAATTTAGAGCCGGAAGAACAATAACCTTTATTACAAGTAGAACGCCCAATTGTAAACTGAAACCATTTATAAGTAATATGCATAGCTAAAGTAGAGTGCCGGACAAGAAAAACTTAGCATTTCTCACTGGTTTTCGCTGGAATAGCTGACCAAACATACTTAGCCTTTCTCAGCGGTCCTCACCAGAATAGCTAACTAGTCATTCTTAATCTTTCTCACCGGTCTTTGCCAGAATAGCTAACACATGTTAGTTTTCACCGACCCAACTAAAATAGGCTTTAGTAAATATTCACAAGATACAAAATATCGAAAGAGAAGAACACAATAGGGCATCCACACACATAAAGAGGCTTGTCATGCATTTGCCTTAAACCGACGATTTAGCCGAAAATTTACCCTCAGCCCCAGAAGCTCCCAAACATGTCGAACAAGCCCCTTATAAAGAGCTACTCTATGATAAAAGCATGAGTTTATACTAATCGTGGCTAAGCATCATAAGAAAACTTCTCGAAACGCCAACTTCTCTTCTCAATTTTTATGTTGCATAACTTTTTATTTTCTCACTGTTCTTTCCATATATTTAATTAATTCCACTTATCCGAAACGTCGATGATGCCACTAAGAATACCTAAAGAAAATTCTCTACAACTTTGACATTCTGACCATAATTTACTTTGAATTCGATCTTGCCCAAAAACTGATAAACAAATTGCTGCGACAATTAAGAACTACTAGGCTGTGAACTTGTTTTGCCTATAACTTTCTCATCGCTGATTGGAATTGCGCAAACAATATATCGCTGGAAATCTACAAACATAACCTCCGACTTTGCTTTTGGGACTAATATCAAATTCTCGACTGATTTGTACCAGAATTAAAAATAAGCTTTCTGATCTCCAACTAGGTCATCCAAAATCTCTGCGGGCATCAAATTGGTTCCATCCATTGCATAGACACGCACTAGGGACTACCAAGAACCTTACCTTGTGGTGTAACCCAACAACTTAACTCCAATCTGATTAATTTTGACGATTTTGGGCTGAACTCACGGAGTCCTTCCCTTTTCTTCCCTCCTTCTTCATCCTCTTCTCTTCTCTTCTCTTCTTCGTCTCCATTCCTCCTCCCTCTTCTCCACTGTCTTGTTCCTAGCCTCCATCTCCCGATCTCCCACGATGACAGCAACCGAGGAGGCGAGGAACAGCGGCTCGGTAGAGGAGACGGGGGGTGAGGATAATGGCCAGTCGTGAGCGCAACTCCAGCGAGCTGCTGGTTCCAGCAGGGTGGCAGCGGCCCGCAACGTTGGCGACGGTGGGCGCTAGGTTGGCCTGAGCAGGGCGGCTAGGGTTTGGCCCAAGTGCCGCTGCCATGCCTTTTATATTATTTTTTTCGTATGCTTAGCTTAAAATGGTGGTGCCAGGAAACTAGAGCAGCAACACGCCATAGTCCAGCTGGTAAGGCTCCTGGTTTCATAGACAACATCCGAGACAGCATTAATGTACAATTCTAATTGAAGTCCCCTGGCCAAAATTTATTGAACTCCACAAAATTCGTCTGAACTCTGCAGTGGACAAATTTATAGTCTATCTCGATCGATTTGACAAGACAAATGCAACTACGATCTCCGCTCCTTCATCCAAGCTACGGTTTAAAAATTGAATTTTTGGCCTCTTTTCATTAATTTGGTTATTTCCATATTTAAAATTCCGGAGCATTACATAGACACAGTCCACAATCCATGCAAATTACAGCTCGACAATTATTACAATTGACAGTGTTCTGAACATATTACATATGACAGGTAAGTTTTACAGTATGAATTGCAGCATCTGTACTGCTCTGGTTAGTTGCATGTATGTACTACTGCTGGATGAATTGTTAGAAGTACCAAGTACTGATGCACTGCAACAAACCGCCAGAATACTTCACGAATCTGAGTGTCAGCAGCCTGGAAATCCCACTTTTAACTTCAGGACTAAGCCAATTACTAATTTTTTGAAGCAGTGGTGATGTACAGTCTATCAACATATGCAGGTCTCAATCAATCTTTGACTCTTTGGATGATTGGGGAAGGTTATATAGAATCAGGCCCATCAGCAATACCACACCACCTATGATAAAAGAGGCGCTTAACTTTGCGCCTTGAGGGATGTAGGGCAAAGGAAGAGAAAGGATGTAGATTGATATTGGCACTGCAATTGAAAACAAACAACATCAGCACGAACAAAAAATGAAGATGCAAATGTAGGAAGGGTAGGAAAGAGGGAGAAAGACCTGCTGATGTTGATGTAAGCGAAGCAACCACGGCAGATGACATCTTCACCAAATTAAGCAACGAGATATTGAAAGCCATGTTCACCAATATAAAGATCAACGGTAGGAATGGAGCTCCTCCGCAATCTACAAAAAAAATTGTAGCACAAAGGAAATAAAGATGTATAAATAAAGACTATGAAACCCCCATATAACCAACCGCAAATCGCAAGTCAAATGTAATTTTGGAACATAATCAATGTTTTTAACTTGACTAGTTCACAGTTCAAAGAGTTAGGCAAAACAAGCCCAAAGAGAGCCGTAGAGGCCCCCAATCATAAAGTATTGTACTACAAGTACTTTAGCGCATTTAAGGTTTACTTTATGATGTGTAAATCTATACATTAGATCAAAACACTCAATTTCCGGCCAGAAGCATTACCAATCGGGCTTTCCCTGACATTTAAGAAGCACTCAGCACCACCATTTAGATAAGCTGAAAGCTCAGCAAGCTTAATACCCCTCAAATTAGAAAGTAAAGGGAGAAGAAGAAAGACAAAAAGAGCCTGCAAATAAATAAATAGAAGTAAATGTAATACATGATATAAATCAAGGTTTATAGATAGAAGTAAATATAATACATGATATAAACAGATTATGTTGAATTTATAAGATTACCTGAAATCCAGATCCAAATGAATTGACCACAAAGATGTCTGGCCGCTTCCCCTGCACAAATATGTCGTTCTGCGGTTATGTTTCTGAACAAACCATGATAAACACACAAAGACAAAAGAAAATGCAAGAGAGAACCTTAAGACGTTTCGCGCCATCAATGAAAACAGACTCCTGCAATACAAAACTTATGCTTTTGATTGAAGTGTCAGAAAACTATAAAAAGGACTATTATGTAACTATCCAAGTAGCTAAACCTTCAAAATAGATGCACCGGCTTGAAATGCTGATGAAGCAACCATCAGTACTGGCCAAATTAACTTGACTCCAGATAGAAGGTGACCCTCATTTGCTCCACTAAAATAACAATATCAAGATGTTCAGTCATAACCTGGCAATAACTACCTATTGTTGAAAATAGCACAAGAACACTTGTTGGGCAAACAAGAGTCAATGCTTATGAAAAGAGAGAAGTGCCTAGCTAGCAGATTTTTCTCCAAACAAATATTGTGTAACAACTGACAAGTACCAGCAAATGTACCAGACATTTCAAAGGACATACCTTACAACAGCAATAATCACACCAGAAGTTACAAGGAAGCAACCAATGATTTGTCTCAATGAGTATGTCCTTCCCAAAAGCAAGACAGAGAAGATAAGCTGCCACACCAGGAAAGACTGCAGAACACATTCAGAAGACTATTAATCGATAACATAGCGCAAAGGTAGCAAGTTCAAACATTAATAATCAAATGGAATTGACATGTTTAGGGCATCGCAAGCTCATGTAACCATACAATCACGATTTGAAATGCTTGAATAGATGCAATTAATTGTTTCCACTAGTTATTAGAACAAAAAGCACAGAACAAAAGTAAATCCTTTTTACCAAAGACTAGTGAGAACAGAGACAGGAGAACAAGCCCATGATACATAAATGTAATGAAGCAATAACAGAGAACAGGGCACAGCTGAAAATTAACCAAACGTCATACCTGAGACAGTATAGGAATAGCAGGGCCAGGCAACATAGCTGCAATTTTCACAAATAACAATCAATTAGCACAGACAAATTAGGATCAAGAACTGTGCTAGTCCTACAAGAAATGCGGTCTGAATTGTAGCCATACTACATTAAGAGAAGCAACTACTAGAAAGAGGGCACGGAAATTACCTCCGGCCGACATGCCGGCGGCGACCCCGAGAGCCTCCAGCAAGCCGATGGCGACGAACCGGCCCTTCGGCAGTGCCAGCATGTCCCGCGTAACCACCCCCGCACGGTACCTCGCGTAGAGTATCGAGAAGTACACGGCGACATACCTGCCATGCCCAAATCGCACACACAACAAGTCACAGCCCAGAACGGCAGGCCGAGCTTGCTAAAAAACCCCTGCAGCACCTCGATGGTACGAAAGGCTTACCCGAAGGTGGTGAGCTGGGCGAGGAAGAAGGGGTAGGCCTTGAGGGGAACCAGCGCGAGCTTGTAGAGCACGCGGTTGGCGACTGCCAGCGCCACCACGGCCGCCGCAGCGGCCGCGACCGCCGGCGAGGAGCTCATCGCCACCTAAGTACGGCAAGCGGGAATTCGCGGAGCTAGGCGAGGAAGGGCTGGGATGCGGCTAGGGTTTGAGAGGAGGAAGGCCAATGGAGTTGGGAATCGGGAATTGAACACCGGCGGGCGTTGCTTGCCGTGGACGGTGGAAGTACGCGATTCTCTCCTCTTCTTCTCCTTCTTCTCCCCGTGGCATGGCTTATATCGGGTTTTTTCGATCACACCCCCGGAGTTTCTTCTTTTTGGTAACGAGGGCTTTATCTGGGATTCTAAGGTAGATAAAACTACAGAAAGGACCTTCAGAAGTTCGACATCTGGAGCCTGATCCTTTTGACCATGCACTTTTGTCCGTGTGTCCTTTCCTCTTTCTCTGACTTTGACCGTAACAGTATTTAGGGGCAATTTGAACTTAGTTTCAACTTTGAGTATAATTTAATTTAATTACCTTCAAAAAGATGTAAAGGGCGATAAGAACAATACTAAAAATCCGAGATATCACTACCAAAGGTGATAAAAACATACCTTCCTTTGTTTACAACAGAGAGAAAAAGCAGAACCAAAACTTGGCTGACAAGCTATGTATGCTTTGGATCCTCCTTTGTTGAAAATATTGCACCCACAGCATATGCTTGCAGGGTTTTCCAGTAAGTCGCCATTTGTTACACGGGACATTAAAATAACCTATGCTTCTTTCAAACAAGTTAACCTCATGTTGTATGTTTGAACCTATCACCACCCATAACCCTGCACTTGATTGGTATGCACTGTAGAACCGCAGAACAGTCCTCTTCAATAGACTAAATTATGTTCCCAACACAAGATGATTCTGAAGATGACCATCTGATTCCCAGGAAAATATTCTCTTGCAGCGCCGTTTTCTCTGTCAATTCCTTTATACATGCATGTCAGACACCACATGTAAATTACAGTTAAACAATTCTTTGACAGCGTTATGAAAATCTGCACTGTTCTTTTACATGGCAAATTTAGCCACATGTAAATTAGGAAAGGGGAAATTTATTAAAAGCAGAGGTCAGCAGCTATTTTTGGTTAGTTACATGTATGTACTGCTTGAAGAAATATTAAGAGGTAAAAGTATTAATGCATTGCAACCTCAACTGCAATTAACCGACAAAATACTTGCGAATTTGAGTGTCAGATGTTTCATAATACCCTTCAGCCCGGAAATCCATTTTAGCTTCAGGAGTTAGCCAATTATTAAGTATCTGTTGCAGTAGTTTCGTCCACTATATCACCATATGCAGATTTTAATCAGTCTTTGACTCTCTTGGATGATCTCGAGAATACACCGACAACTTTAGCTCATGAAACCAAGCAAGATGTGTGCCATGTCAGCCACTAACACCCACGGAAGCAAATAAACCAACCTAAAAATCTCATATCCCAGACCCCCAGAACGTTAAGTATAGAACCAATACCATTGAAGTGGTGCATTCTGGATGTTGCACTATCATATTCATAGGATGCGGCTGACAGGATTGCACTATCATCAGCGATGCTCAACGACTTCTAGTCTTGAAGGCCAAAATTTAAGATTTGCAGATGCTGCAACTGAATTGTCTACTCTATGACAACAAATTGATGGCAATAATTACTGGCGCTTTTGTCAAAACCTTGAATCTGATCATTATTGCAGCTCGTACCTGCATGAGTAATTTTACGTTATAAATTTGCAGAAAGAATTAAGCATAAAGTATGAACATCTATAGATAGTAAAGGCACCCAAAATGCTGCAGATAAACATTTTTACAGCTGAATGATCTCTATCATAAAAGTGGATGAAAGAGTGTTTTAACTGCAACAAAAATGCTGCCAGTACAGAAATTGAAATATTACAAGGGAGTAATGTAGAATTTCTATGGCAGAAAGAGTAAGAAGACAATTAAAATATCTTAGCTAACATTTGTGATCATCTTACTATAATAAGGAGCGAGGGTTTACTACCTAGTATAAACATTCCCAAGTGCTATAGCATCAAGAAGAATACTAGAGGTAGGCACAGGACAACAACAGGGGTTTTAGTTGAAGATGAAGCCGATCAAGTTATCATTAATTTGAACATCAGGGGAAACTATCATGCTTTTAATATGAGTTAGATATAAAAATCCATATGAGAAAATACATGATATGTACAGTTGGTTTCCACATGACAAAGTAAAAAGAGCAGAAAGAAAGTGCACCTTCAGAATAGGCCTTGATATCAACATGAGCAATGTTGGCAATCTTGCCCCAGTTCAGACCAACATCCTTTTCATAACACTTCAGAAACATTGGGTCACAGCCCCAGATTGTCAGCTTGCTAAGTGAGGCAGGCAGTTGTGGGAGTAACTGCATCAGAGGGGCCCTTTCTATGTGCAAACTCTGTAAGGCTTCAAGCTTTTCCATCTGAGACGGTAAGGAATGCAGAGATTCAGCAATTCCTAAATGGATGGAACGGAGGGAAACAGCATTCTGCAGCAACCATTCCTCAGGTAAGGACTCCATTGCACAATCGTTGCAGATATATAGCTCTTTAGTGTGTCTGAGGCTCCGAAGTGGCTCCACAAACAACAGGGCTTGGCGATCGATTTTGAGCTCTAGTAGCATAAAGGAGCAGCCAACCTGCGGCGAGTATGAAAGGTTGAGCTTGTCACAGCATAGGATTGACAGCATTCTCAGGGAAGCAACGGCTCCAAGCCCCCCCAAAGATAACAAGCCTTTGCATCTAGCTACTGACATGTCAGAAAGAACTTGCAGTGTTCCAAATACTTTCTCTGACGGAAGTTTCTCCAGATTACTGCAATGGAACAGTGTTAACTTCTTAAGAAAGGTGAGATTTCGTAGTGACATTAACATTGAAACCTCAATACTACCACAAGGATTTATTTCCAAGTTCTCAAGTGACATCGGCAGGATATTGTCTTCAGTATTACCATCCCTCAGCATTGGACAAGCAACTATTTCCAGGAATTTCAGGTGATGCAATGCTGCAAAGCCATTCCTTGGCAGATGGCGTAGACTTTCACAATGACTTATGACTAATGTCGTTAGACAAAGAAGTTGTTCTTGATGTTCTAGGAGTCCTTTATCTAGAGAAGCCAAATGTGCACAACTTTGGATGTGTAAAAGGCAAGCTCAGATTTTGATTTTACCAATGATGTCATTGATTCCCTCCCGTGTATTCCTGGAAGAACTATAAAGCCAACATGTTTTACTATCAGTACCTCAAGGCTAGGAGGTATTGTAGGAAGTATCTTCAGGCTAGGGCACCATCCAATGGTTAGAGTACGGAGAAATGGGGGTAAACAAACATTTCCTGATTCATTGATATCAGTTTGTTCCTTGAGCACCATGCCTATGTATTCTAATTGGAAAAGATGCTCCAACTTCAGATGCTTGAGTAAATTTAGTTCCTGAAGAGATGGGAGACTCTTCCATTTGATACAGTACTCTAGCTCAAGTGATACCAAATTGACAAGCAATGTGTTCGCAATCCAAGTTGGAAGTACGAATCCATTGTATCCATGAATATGCAGTATCTGAATTTCTCTATTTGGTTCAAGATTATTGATGATCCGATCATCTATATTCTCTGGATCATTCATGTGTCTGTTCCATGATAACAGCAAAAACCTCATGTCATGTTTTTCCTTTAATTTGACCTCCACAGCTTCGTTATAATTTTTGACATTTTGAAGATTTAATAGGCCAAGTTGGCGAAGGCTTCTTAAATTGCTCAATGTACTCAACCTGCTACCATCATTTTCCACTACCTCAAATCCACGTAACTCCTGAAGTGAGGTTAACCTTCCAATTTTATGGATCTTAGATGACATATTGTCAGGAATATGCAGACAGCGCAAGCAAGGTAAATTATATATGTCGCTGAACTCCACTTCTTTCGTTGCCAAGTAACTGAGCTTGAGCACTTGCAGGTGATAGAGTTTAAAGACTTTATGAAGATGGGACTCATCACATGACAGTAATGAAATATAACGGAGATGAATTAGATTGGGAACTCTGTCAAGTACATAAAATGGGGATGGCACAGTCAATTGTAGTAGACGTAAGCATTTTGCACTCTTTAGAATTTCTCCAAGCAAAAGTTCAGTTTGTTGGTCAAGACAGTACTCATTTTGTATGATAAGGGTCCTCAAACTCTTAGAATAGGAGATTTTCCGGGCTATGTCATGAGTGAGATTGCCACAGTGTGCAATGGATAGGTGTCGGGTTGTCCACATGACATTTTGGAAACCACCATTATCTACTCTTGCGCATTCACCTCGAGAGACAAGTTGTGCCAAATCATACATTAAATTATGTAAAACATAATATTCTTTCTGATCTCCACTACAAGGATCTGTTTCTAGCATATAACAAAAGAATGATTTTCTTGTCAATGCATTGAAGCACTGTTGCCCAACATCCACTGGGTTCAGAAGGCTAACATTCTCCGTTCTCGGTAAGCCAATATCACCTGGCCTCCATGAGGCAAAAGGTATTAGTCCAGAACTAACCCACATGTTTACCAATTCTTCCTTGTAAAATTTGTGCCCTCTTGGAAATAAACTACAGTACCTGAAGCAAATTTGCAGCTGTGCAGGTAGATGGTCGTAGCTCAACTTGAGAGATGGAAGAATGCTATAAATTCCTTCAATTTGGTGCCAGTCCTGTTGTAATATGGTGCTCCAACTAGTCTTCAAATCATCCCTCAGGTGTGAAACAACCACTAGGGTTAGGAAGGGGCAGGCACTGAATTTTTTTGATACTTGTTCACCAATCAGCAGAAGGTTGGCATAATCTTCAGAGTTTACATCAGTATTCAATAGACTTTTGAAGAGCAAGAAACTGTATCTTTCATGTAATTCATCCAGTTTCAGACACTCAGCTTCACACTCTACTACAGCAGCAGCCATATCTGCTACTGATTGCATTCGAGTGGTCAACAGGATTTTGCTTCCTCTCTTAGCAGACCTTAATGGAGACACCAAATCTTCCCACTTCTCCATTGTCTCATCTTCCCAGACATCATCTAGAACAAGGAGAAACTTCTTATCTCCGAGCTTGTCCATGAGAGCGCCTTGCATCGACTCCAGAGTAGAGCATCCCGGTTCCACAGCAGCAATCGATCTCAGTATGCGACTCATCACCGCCGCGGCACTAAATTCGGTCGACACTTGCACCCACACAACAATGTCAAAACTGGTTGGCACCTGTGGGTCGTCAAGAACGAGCTTAGCAAGTGCAGACTTCCCCATGCCGGCCATCCCTACTATTGCAGAAACAGAGAGTGGGTTGATTCCAGGCTCTTCGGCTGGATGCTTCCTCAACCACTGCATCACCTGTTCCTTCTCCTTGTCCCGGCCGACCACCGCTTCGGCGGCGATCCAACTCGGGTAGCGCTCGTGCTCGGAGGCCGGGGACGCGGCGGCATCGCCCGGAGCACGGCGAGCAACCGAGCGCTGGTAGTACCGGTACACAACCGATGCCATATGGTCCAACCTCACCACGGCCTCCCTAAGCCGCCCCAGGCTGCTACCAGGGACGAACCTCGCGAGAATCTTTCTCTTGACAAGCTTGGAGATGGGACCGCGTCCACGGCGAGCGGCCGCTTCCTCCAGCCTCCAGTACTCGATCTCGTCGACCGCGTCCTCGATCTCGTCGACAGCTCTCGTGAACTCCCAGATGGAGATCTCGAGGCTCGGGAGCCGCCGTTTGATCAGCCGACACTCGGCTTTG
The DNA here is from genome assembly GCA_019208055.1 of Stipa capillata. Lineage (NCBI taxonomy): Eukaryota > Viridiplantae > Streptophyta > Magnoliopsida > Poales > Poaceae > Stipa > Stipa capillata. The sequence continues at coordinate 23,344 of JAGXJF010000851.1, forward strand.
TCCAAGATTGTCAGGATCCTCCGGACACTTTCCAGCAGCTCTTCCTTGTACTCTTCTTCCGCTCCGCCACCCAGGTAGGAGAAGGCTTTGTCCAACAACGACATGGCGAGCGTCGCCGCCGACCTCCCCGCTAGCAGAGGCAGATCTTCCGCCATATCTCCTTCAATCTATTTCTTGATAGTAGGTTCTTGTCTGTGGAAGGAAAAGGGAGCAAGAGGAATGTTCCATACTGGACGGGGCGATTTTTATTTTCATCTTTTATTTAGAGAAAGGCAAAAGTGCCAAGGGCCTAATTTTCTGGATTAAATTGCATCAGAATATTAGGCAGGTTTGGTTCATATATGAGGTTCACGCCATTTTTCTTTCCAAACTTGTCGCTTAGGCAAAGTATGGCGAGATGTGAGTCCACATTAGATGAGGTACATTGATAAAACAGAAAATCTATCTACGTAATGTTCTAAAACTTGTCTTACGAGTGAACCTCGTGTGCTGTCTGATTGAACGCATGGCTAAGATCAACGCGGGACACTGGTCATCTAACCAATGAGGAAAATTTGTAGTATTGAGTGCATGCAAGGAGTATTTGCTAAGTTCACACAGAAAATGACAAAATACAATGATGCCAGCACATTAAAAGTTACTTTCGGAAATAAAAAAATGTTTTTTAGCTCAAACGGCCTACTCGATTCACAATCTGTTTTCACCTTGGCTTTGTCTCGACGAGAATTTCAAAACTAGATCCCCACTTGGGTATGTTTCGACGATATTTTATTATGACTCTTTAGTTACCACATGGTAATGCATTAGTTACCTACTCTATTATTAACGAGTTATCAATCAGTTGAACATCGTCATCCACTGTTAGCATATTTGACAAAGCTTCTCAGAGAAGTCAAACTATTTTCTTGAAGACGGTACTTATAATGCATTATTATGTGCTGATAACTAGATAAAGATTAGTCAGATAACTATAGTGAACCAACTGGATAAGTATACAGTGACGTTATTTTCCTAAAATCGAGTTTAGAAATATATCAGGATGACATTATTATATGTTGATAACTACATGCAAATAGTCTGGTAACTCACATATTATTAGCTGATAACTTCTGAACTCGAAAAAGTCATCGAAGCATGCCCAAATGGGATCTAGTTTTGAAGCCCTTGTTGAGACAAACTTAACGGTGAAAATGGATCGTGGATCAGGTACATGGTTTAAAAGATAAAACATTTTGAATCTTTAAAATTGATGGAATCTCTACTTGTTATCTAATTTGAATTGTTCTGCATGCATACACATGCATGGACTGTTCGTGAATATTTTTTGCTGTTTTATTTTATGTGAGGGTGCACATGGGCTCATGCTTGGACGCCTCCGCATGCTCGTACTCTGACCATGTGTTGGGCTGTTGGAAGCACGTGGGCTGGGTTGTCAAACCGTTCGATGATTAGGCTATTTGGGGCACTATCGTCACATAGTCAGCCTCCACACTTAACATCGTGACAGGGCGATCTGAGAAGCAAAATCACACCACCTCCTCTTCCCAACATGGTTATCGTTTCCACATATGATTTTATGGTCTCTGGCTCCTAAGCAGCCCCCTTAGTTCTATACACACATGTTGAAAACAAGGCACCAGTATTGACTTGGTCAATTATTGATCTCCAAAAGTCCATAGTGTGTTATGTGTATGTGTATATGTGTCTGTAAATTATACTGTATTTTTCAAAGATAAGAAGAACGAGAAAAAATTAAACATATGTGTTCTAAGTATCTTATTTTTCGCCGAAAAGAATCATATTATAACTATATTTTAACTTCATGCCATTGCATCCTATACTTGAAAACCAACTTCTTCTCTTTTTAAAAAGAAAATAAAAACTTACATGCACTCTATACACTACGTCTCTAGTTCACCATTTAAAAAGTTTTCTAAAAATCTAAAATAATTTGACAGCATTCACACAACAAGCATCTATCATGCTATAAAATTTTAAGTTAAAATTTAACTCATACGTTAAGAAACAAACAAGACAAATTCAACTATGAGTAGTATTAAAAACACTAGAGCACTATTCATTTCAAAATTTTCCTATTCACGGCTGAATTTATCTTTTTTCTTGATGTGTGGATTAAATTTGAATCTGAATTTGTATGCATGCATTTTGTTTGAATTTTATTATTTTAGAAAAATTGATTACTTTTTAAATGGTGAATTAGAGGTTTAATACACAAGTACACCTAAGACTTCAAGTGCATCCAAATCACCCCTTACCCCTGGACCTGGAGCTGCCTTCGACTCCACCACATGGACTTCATAGAATCTTGGCCAGTGATTGTTTTCCGTGGATTGGATAAAACCCACATCGTCCTTTCTTCGTTCGTACTGTCTCACAGCCGCTAGGTCGCTGTAGCTCACCTCCAACCGCACCGCAACCTCCCCTGAGCACTGAACTAGCACCGCCACACCCCTCACCACCGACGAGCTTGGCCGAGCCGAGCCATGGCGTTCCTCTATCCAAATGCACTTCGATTGGTCTCAGGTTTACATATATAAAATGTAGCTGCCAAACCCAACAATAAGTTTTCCAACGAGAAACTTAAACCAAACAAATTGATACTGTTGCTCGCAGGCAAATACTGCTTTATCCACCAATGATACTGATCAAAGGAACTTGGCCTCCAACCTGCCCCAATTGCCAAACCAACTATACCCCAAGTATTCCCAGCTGCATCACGCCCAAAAAAGAAATGCAAGATAGTTTCAGGTTCCTTGGCGAAACTACAAAGAAGGTCACCAGCCGATTTTCTTTTGTCGACATGGCATCATGCCAACCAACCAGAGAAAGATTTCAACCTTACTGAGACCAGAAGGATTCCAATTCCATTCAGAACATTGAACTGATTATGCAACTCCTCATTCAACCATTTCCGAAATGGTAAAGCCAGGTTCCTTGAGGCCATCTAATGAAATGTGCATTGTGTATCATTGCAAAAATCAAATAAAGCGTGAAATTTCTTGCAGAAAGGTATAGCCCCACACAGAGTATCATTCCACAAGTCAGTTAGTCTCACATTGCCAACCAGCATCCTCCTGCCCTGTCAATATACTTTCTTTACTAGTTAGGCTGTTTGTGCATCACATGAAACTTACACTAATCACCACGATACCAGATGAACAAGATTTATAGTACTTTTACTCCGATCTACAAAACATGTACAGATTGTAGGGGAAAACTGATACATTTACAGATTGTAGGGGCAAACTGATGACATACAGATGATATTCCGATCTGCCATATGAACATGATTTAGAACACAATGCACATCACTGTTGACACATGCATGCTATGCACAATTGCTGTTTCATATCCAAAGAGGCGGGCCACAACATTACAATTTATTAAGCACTGATCCAGTACGACTGGAAGGTTTGCACAACACCTCGATTCATGATTCTTCGAAATAGGGTCACATTGTTCGCAGCAGAACAGATCCTAGTATGCACATTGGTACAATTCTTGGGATTTCTCTACGTAGCAGTTCCTGACCAGTCTAACTAGGAATAATTGATCACCAAATATAGCATTGTGAACTACTGTGCCTGTTATATTGTCTGCTGCAACTCTGCTCCAGGATCATTTTATATCAATCAGCCAAGGCCTACCGTAGTTTTCCTCTAAAAACATTCGAGGTGCCTACATAAAGACATGCAAAATACTCCTCGGAGTCTTCATGTTCTCATCCGTTCAAATTGGCCCAGAACAAGTAGTCCATTTGTGGCTTGCAAGACTACATTTTCTATACGTTAATGGGCACCTTGGCTTCCTTGGACTCTCGTTACGCTTCTCATAGGTGCTTCTGATATGCGCCCATTGTCCTGCATGCACTGCAGACCTTGAATCTTGCCAGTTATCTCCAAGCTCTGGTGCTTTCAAGCCAACATGCAATTGAGCTCTTCCCACTAAAATGCAGATAACTCAATGCCTGGAACTGTACACAGAAATGTAAGCCTGTTAGGCGTGTAATCAAGGCTTAACTGCAAAAGAGAAAGAAGGCTAAACATATCCAAGAAGACAAAGTTGGCATCAAAACATTGCATACCTATCATTTCCTTTTGGAGATATGTGACGATTAGGGATCCGACTTATCTTCGTCCACTCAGAACCACCGACCTGGCATTTCTCATTCAACTCAATGTGGCAACCATGGATGATGAGGACCCACAGGTTTGGGGGCATGAACGGGAGCGACTGAAGGATGTGAGTGTTATGTAGAAAAAAACTCCGAAGGGCATGCAAATCATGCATCTTCAGAGGTAGAGATTGCAATAGTTCTGCATTGCTTATTTCTATATGCTCTAGGTGATAACTATTCTGTAACAACCATTCCTCAGGCAACTCAGCCATTTCCAACCTGCCTGATATGATGAGCCTTTTAGTTAGGCGCAAATTCCTTAATGGACTCGAAAGAAGTAAGCGATGGTCATCAATTGTGAGTGTGTCAAGCTTTAGATAAGGACTTTCTACTGATGTTGGCAGGGGACTCGAGGATGAAGTAGTAATCAGATTGCCGCAATGCTCTATTTTCAGTTCTTTAAGAAAAGAAAGGGCTCCTAGCCCACCCAGGGAAGACAAACTGTTACACTCAACAATTTCAACACTCTCCAGTTTAGATATTCTTTCAAAATCTGCTGCGACTGGAAGGGAAGTCAACGCATGGCAACGGAATAGTTTTAAAACAGTGAGAGCTTTGTAGTGTTCCTCTTGTAAGAAACACCCATTTAGAGAAATCAAAAAATCACAAGATTCTACATGTAGAATAGAAAGCTGCGTCTCTACTGTAGAAACATCTCTTAATCCCTTGTGATCACACATGGTTGGCAGATTAGATATTCCAACTGCATCTATCCCCAAATGCCGCAGGCTGAAAGGTAGGTCAGTTATCTCTTCTAGGTCTGGGCAATCTTTCACAACAAATGTAATTAGATGAGGAGGCAATCCATCAGGACCAATATATTTCAATTTTGGGAGGTTTTCCAGAAAGACATGCTTCAGTGTCCATAGTCTGCCAAGAGGAGGGAGTTTATCCCATTCCACGCATCCATCAAGCTTCAGATGTACCAAATTAGAAAGGTATGGAATTTCCATCCACATTGGAAGTTTAGTGCCGTTATATCCAGAAATAATCAAATGCTTAAGATTGCTGTCTGGAACAAGCTTATTAAGGATCCGATCATCAATTCTAGCCTGATCAGCGGACCATTTGAAAGACAATACCTTCATATCCATCTTCTTATCCAATTCAGCGGAAGAAGCTTCATTGTAATCACTAACATTTTGGACATCAAGCACAATGACTTTTTGGAGCTTCCTTAAATCCCTCAGCTCAGATATTTTGTGGCCATCTTTTTTTCTTACACTGAACCCATTCAACTCTCGAAGAGTAGTCAATCTTCCGATGTGAGGTATCCTGGACAATACATTTTCGGGAAGATGCAGTTTCTGCAAGTGAGGTAGGTTACTTAAATCAATGGAGCTCACCTTTTCTTCTCTCTCTATCTTTAGGATTTGAAGGACCTCCAGGTGATAGAGCTTAAATAAATTACAAAGATTGGGTTCATCAGTTGCCGACATAGAGATGTACCTCAGGTGCTTCAGTTCAGCAATAGCATTGTTCATTCCAAACAAACCATTTCCACATAACTTTAAGAGCCGTAAGCTCGTTCTGCCTTTTATAGCTTTCTTAAAATCATGCACAAGTTCTTGCTGAATGAAGTTTTCCTGATTTGATATGATAAGAGTTCGTAGGTACTTGGACTGCGAAATAATGTTAATAATATCAGAATTTACGCCTTCAATGTATAAGTGACGCACTTTAGGGAATATGTTGGTTTTGTGGTTAGCAGCTTGAAACCTTGAACATTCCTCGCTTGAAACAAAACAGGCCAAGTCATACATCAAGTCATGCATGACATGGTAATCTTCAGAAGGATCGCCATGCAGTTCTCTGGGTACCACTGAAAAGAAAGATTTTCGTGAAAGAATATTGAAGTGCTCTCTAGCAATATCCTCCTGATTCTTTAGACCATTCTCTCGGTGCAAAATTAAACCTGAACTCACCCACATCTCGATCACTTCTTCCATCTTGAACTTGTAGTGAGGAGGAAATATGCTGCAGTATCGAAAGCAAAGCTGCACTTCATAAGTTAGATTTTGGTAGCTCAACCTGAGCATCTCCATAATTCTAGGCGCAATTTCATCGAACTGGTGGATATCTTGATTTAAGATGTTCTTCCATTTGCTATAATCTGTGTTGTCTCTCAGTTGCTGACCAATTACTTTTGCTATAAAAGGACAACCTCTGAGCTTTCTGGCAATCTGTTCACCAATCAATTGTAGCTCTAAGCTATCATTGTGAATCGAGTCACCAAACGCATGATAATTGAAGAGCTTCAGAGTTTCTTCCTGATCTAAACCCCTCAGCTCCAAACATTTATATCCAGCTGGCATTTGGCGTTCGACAGCATCAGCCACCGATCCCATTCTGGTTGTGAGCAAGATCCTGCCTCCCATTGGGGCAATATTTTTGAGTGGACCTAAAAATTGTTCCCATCTCTCGTGTACCATATCCTCCCACGCATCATCCAAAATCAGCAGAAACCTTTTAGTCACCAACTCTTTAGTAAGATCAGATTGCAGGGGGTCCAAAGCCTCGGCACTAGCTTTCTCCCGATTGATTGATCCCAAGATCCTTCGCACCAACACTTTCGGATCAAAGCGCCTAGAGACATGTACCCAGATAATCATGTCACCAAAATGGTCCTGAACCTCATTATCTTGGCAGACAATCTGCGCAAGGGTTGTTTTCCCCATACCACCGTCACCGACTATCGCACACACCGACAATTCGTGATCTCTAACCTGTCGAGGGGCTCAGACACCTAGCCATTCAACTATCGCGTCCTTTTCGTTCCGCCGGCCAAAAGCAATCGTTGTTAACTCCCTCGTGGTCTCGCGCCTGCTGGCTAGATCTTGGACGTGTTCTTGATCATCAGAGCAACAAGATTGGAGCCGATGCCCCATGGTCGCGAGGAATTTCTCTGCATTGTCAAGTACGGAATCCAACCTCTTGAGAGCATCCTTGAGGCCCTTGGTAGTGCCGCCGCCGCGAGCCGCGCTGAGAGACCGCCGGAACCCCGTGCCGATGCTAGGGAGACGGGAGGACACTCTCACCCTCCAATCTTTGGCCTCCCTGGCTCTCCGGTCCCTGGCCTCCCTCTCCAGATCCAGGAACTCCAGCTCGTCGAGCGCGTCCTCGGCCTCCTGCACGGCGTCCCGGAACTGCCACAGCCACGGGCCCAGGACAGGGTCCTGCCAGATTTGCGGCTGATCGGCCGCGCCGTAGACCGCTTCGATCGCCGGCAGCTTCGCCCTCAGCCTCCCCCGTAGGTCTTCGTCCTCCACCGAGAGGCGGCCCAGGGCTTTCTTCACCAGGAAGGTGATCGTCGCGTGTGCAGCTGTCTTCCCCGCGAAAATGGCCGCGCTCTTGGCGAAAGCGGCGGCGGCCGCCGCTTCCGCCATGCCGGAGAGACGGAGACTGGAGTGACCGAGAGAGGAGACTGAGGTGAGGTCAATGCCCACCAAAGCAGTTTTTCCAGACGGAGAGATTAAATACTAGGCCAATTTTTGAGTGGCACTCGATCTTATTGTCCGTTGTTCTTTTTAATTAATTATATGTATTTTTTATTATTTATTTATTTATATGTCTCATATAATATATTCTATTTATTTTCTTGGTGATTAGGACAGAGAGGATAGTGAGTTGGCAAAAAAGACTAACTAAGACATTAACTGCCTAAATTGCCCCTGTGCCATTGCATCTATCGAATACCTCTCTCCTCCCTGCGTATTGCTCGCTGCTGCCTGACGGTCAACAAAAGAGCGACCCTCGCTGTCTAGCGGCGATTCGGCGAGCAAGGACACGTGCAGGCACCCGTGGCCACTGACAACACCTGCAGACAGAAGTTGAGGTTCAAAGATTATCTTGAATAGGGTAGCAATGGGAATAAACCATCAGATCGGGTAGCAAACATTGACGTAAACAATAAGAAGAGTTGGGACATAGGAGAGCTGCTTGCCCTCAAAATGGTATAAAAAAAAGGTAACTCTTGTATTGGTTTTCGTTTGTATTACTTTCTCTGCCATTTAACTTACTAACCGTTGTATTATTTCAACACGAAGAGAAAAGCTAGATCTTATGTTCATAGAAGTGAAGATCAACAATCTATCACACTGCATACTATCCTCCAGGACAGTCTTGGACCTATTACAAGAAGGTGCCCCATTTAACCACGTACTCGTTGCTTCAAAAGTTTGACAAATAAGTTTTATAATTATTTGTTACAATTGCAGGAGACTAACTATGACAATTACAGGAGATGCATCACAAGACAATTATGTTTCTCCAGCAAAACATGTTGACATGCCTAAGAGCTCCAAAGAAAAATGTGCCAAGAAATTAACCCCAAAGAAGAAAACAAAGCTCTGAACTAGTTGCTTTATTATGATATGTAATCTAAGATGTGAACTCAGAATATTTTATTTGACTCTTAGCCTATTTTCTAAGATGTGAACTCAGAATATGAAAATTTGGTGAGATGTGAACTCAATATATCTGTTATGTGACATGTGTGTGAACTATTGACAAGTAAAATGCTTTTGTGAACTATATGTGCTGTCAAAATTGAGATTATCTCTACGTTCAGATCATATACTATTAAAATTTTATCTCTATATTCAGAAATTCTCTGTATATGCTATCAAAATTCTCTGTAATCTTGACTGCATGTGTGCGAATATTAGAAATAAGAAAACATGTGCCCAAAAACTGTGAAGAAAAATGAGTTAAAGAAGAAGCATGCATTACAACTTGTTGATTTCTTTATTGAATCTGCTATAGGGCTGACATATTAACTGAGCTACCCTGAACCAGTGGTCTAAATGGACAAATTTTTAATCAAAATCGAAAACTCACTATTGTTTAATTGATGTTCAAATGGATTTCTAAAACCTACCCGGTTTGGTTAGTTGCTGGCTCAAGAAAAGCCGGCCTATTTGCATCTAGATATCACATTCAAGGTAGATGTTACATGCAAAGTAGATATCACATTTACAGAGAGAAAAAATAAACATTCAGAAGACAAATCTTAGAAACCTAAATCCAAAAGCATGCATAATTGCTCCATCCAAAAGCATCCATCTCACATAGAATAGGACATATTGTGCCATCCAAAAGCATACAATACTACTTCACTAGCAGAAATAAAGGACCAAACTACAGCTACAACAATAAAACAATTCAGTAAGAACTGAAGATCCACAGTTTTGCTCAACTTGTTGATTGTTCCATTCATTCTTGGTACTTCAACCCTCATAGCCTCAATGCTCTGCCAAATTGCCTCTGATCCCATACTCACAGCCGCAACATCGAAGGTGGGCACATGCTCATCTCCATTTAACATGCCTAACTCTCCAATGAATTGCTTGTATTCCAACCATATAAAAGAGGTGCAATCGTTTGGCATCCGTCAAAAGATCAAAAATTGGGCCAATTGCTGAATCAAATGGAATCCTAAGCATATGAACAACATTTACAACGAAGGGATCGTTCAGCTAGCCTTCTTTCGATCCCTTCTCATTCCTTGGGCACTTGACAAAAAACTTCGCCGGGTTGTCAACTGTGGTGGACTATAGGAGGTGCAACTGCTCCCATTCACAGCCAGGACAGTCAATTAGCGGGAGCCCCCTGATCAGCTTCACGCCGGATTTGTACGACGAGCTACCTTGCGACATCTCTCCCTCTCCGGCTCTCCCTACCTAGGGTTCATGCATCACAAAGTCATCACCGAATTGGGAAAATTGGACAACCCAAATGCCAAATCATGAGAACTAGGGTTTGGAGGAGAGCAAGCTTACCTACCGTGCGCGTGTGCACATGGAAGAACTAGGGTTTCAACAGTGCATGACTAGATCAAATCGATGAAATTAGGAGGGAAAACCATCGATTGGAGAGGGAAGGAGGCTTACCGAGCTGGTGTGGTCGTCGCTGGTATGGTGCTTCGCTACTGTGTCCGCTACCACGCGTGAGAGACAAAGAGAGGAGAGGATCAGGCCTCCCATGAGCCGCATTTGAGAGACAGAGAGATGGAACCTCTAGTAAGCCGCGCGTGTCGTTGGTGGCTGCTAGTGACTATACGTGTCCTCAGTCGCCGAATCGCCAACGGGCAGTGGGGAGTCACTGAATCGCCATCGAGCAGCGCACGATACATAGAGAGGAGAGAGGGATTCGTTCCAGACTTCTCTGTATCGGACGAGGGTGAGAGATAGATGCAATGGCACAGGGGCAATTTGGGCACTTGATGTCCCAGTTAGCCCCATTTTTAATAGCTCACCATTCTTTTTGTCATAGTCACTATAAAAATGAATAGAATATATGAGATGAGGCATATAAAAGAGACATATCATCAAGTAAAAAAAAAGGAGCATATGGTCAAGTGCGGACACATGATCGATTCCTCTATGTAGCGAACCAACTCTCTCCCACAAGCCACCAAGGTCAATCGGAGCCAGGCTCCACCAGCGAGGTTGCCACCAACTACTCCCTTCCCAGAGGCAGATCTATATCCGGACGGGAGCGGCCGTCGTCTTCCGGTAGCAACCCCTCCTCCCCACCCCCCGGCAGTGTTGGTGCTAGTGCTCAATCGCTGTCCTTCATCTCCTCTCATCTTCCACTTTTTCGTCGTCCCCAATCGTGGCGTCATTGGGTCCGTCATCCTCGAGCATGATGCCATTGTGCCACTAGGATCTCCCGGATCTGGACCTAACTTCTTCCCACTGATTTGTTTTCCATGGCTTTTTTATCTGTTCTTTTTACTATGTGAATGCGTTGAGAAATCCTTAGAGTGAGATTGTTTTGTCTATTGACAAAAATGATAATGAATCAAAAGCTGGAATGGTGTTTTTTTGTTTGTTCATGAGATGGTACGGATCTGGATTTTAGTTTTTTGGTTTGTTCATATGGTCAAGAACTGCACGGTGGAATGGTAAAATTTCTGGTGATTCTCTTCATGATTTTTTTTATGCATGGGGTGGATGCACATACGGATAGCTTCATGGCTTGATCAACTTTTGTTTGATTTCATGGCTCCAGATCTATTTCTTTCTCATGCTCCAGCCTTCCAGGTTCATTCTTCATGCAGCTTCAGATCCATTCTTCAGTTCATGAATGAATTAATGATCTGTTCATAATTATGTTAGAGAGCAGATTTTTTTCATGATTTTTTAATCCGAAACATGGTGGAATGCTACAGATTTTTTTTTGCATGATCCGGATGGTACCTATTTGTTTAGATCTGAATGGATCATTTTTAAACAATCTGAATCATAATGTTTGTTAAATGTTTGAAGAAATATTCATGAAACCGTTTTGTTCATGATCTGAAACGCAGAGAAAATATGCACGAAATTTTTGTTTGTTTATGAAACGGTGAAGAGAGATGGTGAAGAAATATTTTCCTTCCTTAGTAATCCGAAATGTGGAGATATCCATGAAATTACAGTTTATGATCCAAAATGTGAAGAAATAATGCATGGAATATTTATTTGATGATGAAATATAGAAAAACTATGCATACATTTTTTCTTGACTGTGAAGAAATATGCACAATATTTTTGGTCATGTTCATGGTCAAAAGAGAGAATATGTGTGCGGATAACATTTGGATAAGGACTGTTCATTGAGAATGTGGAATTGGAGGGTATTTTGTGAAACGGAAGGGACTGCACACTGAAAAATTGATGGCCTTAGAGTGTTATTTTACAAAAGATCAACACATATCTTGGAGCATAATTAAAAACAAAGATGGCATGTGGACCTCCACATACGAGTGGGATTGTATTTTCACAATGCCCACGCATGTACTGACTAGAATTCGTCAATAGCAGCAACCATGCTGTGGGTGCCCACGTGTCAAATTTGACCCAAATTATCCAAGGCAGAATACGATGCCGGTTCATTGGTTCTTTTAGGCACTCTGCCAATTCATATAGATAGGAGAAAAAGTTAAAATTTACGAAGGACCTTCAAACCAAAAAAAACAACTATCTTGCCCTTAGTGCTGGACTACTAGCCGTCGGAGCTTCTTTGTGAAGCAAAAACCATGTAAAGATCTTGTATTTTGGTTTAGCAACATTCCTCCAAATCTTCTAAGCCTTAAATAACAATACATCATCCATATAAACCGACCCCGTAGAATATATCGCATTAACCGTACAGGAAATCAGAGACATTGGGGTTTAATAAGTGTACGTCCTGAATAAGGATCCACGACTCATTGGTTTGTAAGGTTCGATAGCTGGTCGATTGTTGAACCGTGAAAAGTGATATCTGTGAAGATCTTGTATTTCAGTCACATTCAAATCCGTGGTCCAAAAAAAATAGCTCAAATAATTTTAGTGCACAGTGACTACCGTCAACTTGTCAAAACGTCGCTACAGTAAGCATTTAAAGAAACTTTTGGAAACTTAACTTGCAGCTTTCGTCGGTTTCAAAAGGAGAAAGAGAAAAGGTCTTGCAACTTCCTGTTCTGGTGGTGGCGGCTCACCGGCGATGGATTTCGACGAGTTTGGGTTCAAGTCTCACCTGTTTTGGGGGTTTAGGCTCACCACAAGTCCTTGGTTTTCAATTTCTTTTACTCCAAATTTTATGTACGTAGATCCATTGATCCGAAGCAATATACATAAGATTCTTCGGTACAAAGCAGTTCTTAAGACCTTCATATAGATTACACTTAAGACTCGAATAATCAATCAATTAATTCCCTATGTACCTGAGTACATCAAAATATATCTCTTTAAAGAACAGTTTCTTCACTCCTATAGCTGGTCCCTCCACAACCAATGGGAACTGGGAAGATCTTCCAGAGCTGGTGCATGCCGTCAATCACCAGCACTTGTCGGCGTCCCTCCACCTGAGGTACTCGACGCCGCCGAGGTAGTGCACGTAGGCGCCGGCGACGACGAAGAGGTGGAACAGCTGGTGGCTGTGCCCGACGAGGTCGAACCGGCCGGGGAACCACCGCTCGGGCACCCGCGCGGCGTAGACGCCGGCGCCGAGCCCGTAGAGCACGCCCATGAGCGCCTCGTAGCACGCCGTCACGACGGCCTCCCTGCGTCCGCCGTAGAGGGCGAGCTTATGCAATACGGGGACGAGCCCGGACACGCCCATGCAGGAGAAGAGCGCGGCGCGGAGCGGGCGGAGCTCGGGGGCCTGGAACGCCGGCACCAGCGACGCCGTGACCGCGGCGGTGCCGAAGGCGGTGATGAAGCCCATGTAGAGCCGGCGGAGCCCCGGGTGGCAGAGGAAGGAGTAGTAGACGACCGGGTAGAAGGAGGTGACGATGAGGGCGGTGATGCCGGCGTAGTCCAGCCGGAGCGTCACGTACGCCGTCCGCTCCGAGTGGCACAGCACCAGGTGGCACGCGCTGCTCGTCAGCAGGCACACCATCGCGCCGCACAGGTACGCGAACAGCGGCCACCGCGTGATCGGCTCGTCGGCGTCCACGGCGTCGGCCACGGCGACGTCCGCACCGGCGTCCTGCTGCATGTGCAGTTCTTGAAAAAGATTCAGTAGAGTAAATACGTAGTGGCAAATCGTACAAACTGAAGCTTAAATTTGTCGCACTTAGCACAGTTGCTACAGTTAATTAATTTAACACTGAAATTTTTGGTGGTTTAAGTGGGAGCTGTGTAAGTAGTGAAAATACAATTAAGTTTATGAATCAAACCAAACCAGATCGATACCACTTGATGTCTGCTTACAAAATTGATGAACTATACAGTACAAGGATTCAAATGGACAATGGATTTGTGGTCCAGGACATGCCAAATCAGGGAAAACATGTATGTATCCCTGCGACTATGTATCGATCCCCAGAAGAATGCTCTGGATCCTCCGTCTTTTCCTTCCTTCCTTTTCTCACGAGGATTTATTTAGCTGAAATGCATTGTGTGCGTGCATTTTGGATATTATGTATCTCCTGATCGAACATTTGAGATTACTGAAGTCGAGTTCGGAAGAGAGATATGCTCAATTCAGTCCAGAACCACTAGAAACTATTCTTCTATACTCCCTTCAGTGTCAAAAAACTTGACATTTTGGACATTGACACGGTCTTCAAAATACAACTTTAACCATTAATTTCTATTAGTATAGAACCCAACAAATTATGATATTATGAAAATACTTTTCAAGATGAATCTATGTATATGATTTTCAAGTGCCTAATCCAAATATTTAAAACGATATCAGTAGTCAAAGTTTTAAATGTTTGACTAAAACTATGTCCAAAACGTCCTTTTTTTGACACTGAAAAGAGTATATATTTACTCCTATAAAGATCTGAATTAGTGATGATTCATTCACTCCGCCAAAAATATTTGTTAAGTTATCAAAAAATTATCGTAATTATCATTCATTCAATATAGTAGATATATGTATTATAATCTTTTGATTATAGTTGATTCGACTGATATACATTTTAAGCTAATTATTATTTATCAATGTCAGAAAATAGCTAGTCTAATAATTCACTACTTAGCCAAGATATAAAACGGTTCTTTTGTTGACAAATGCTACCACTACGAGGCTTGCTCTAACGGTGCTCCCCTACACAGCTGCACGGCAGAGGGCACGAATGTAAAAGCAAAATGCAGATGTTGCTATCTCTCAACTCATGCAGCAGATAACTAACGTGATTAGATTAGTTGACCAAGATGAGCTCAAGGCTTACACAACCAAATAAGTGGTTGTACATCACAGTCATAGAAAAACAGAGTGTTGAACTACTCGTATCTGGCATTTGCTTATAATCTAATCTATATCTATATATCATATATATATATATATATATATATATATATATATATATATATATATATGTATCTACATATCAAATTTTAATTTTTTTTTATAAAATACTCCCTCTGTCCGGAATATAAGACATTCATGTTATATATATATATATATGTATTTATGTATTTACATATCAAATTTCAATATATTTTTTATAAAATACTCCCTCTGTCCAGAATATAAGACATTCATGTTTTTGAGATTTATCTTTAACCAACAATTAGTTTTAACAATATATGAATGATTGATACAAAATTGATATCCTTGAAAAGTGCTTTTAAATGCGAATCCAAATATAATTTTGAACCAAATAATTTACATATTATCAAAATAATTGTTTGTCAAACATAAACCTTCAAAAAACGTATGTGTTTTGTATTTCTGGATGGATGACGTATATTTTTCTTAAGAAAATTTAGACACGTGGACAAACCCAGCTGATTCTACCAGCTTCACATCAACATTAGCATTAATCAATCTGTTGGCAAGAACCATAACTATCGAAGCTGCCTTTGGGAAACATTATGGTTGGCACAACATGAATAGACCACCAATCTATCGAAGTATTATCTGTACTACTCTGAAGAAAAGTAAAATAACAAACATGGCATGCATGCATCAGGCTCAAGAACCCTAGCTAGCACATGAAAGTAAAAGAAAAGGACTTCACGTATAAATGCAATGCAGATGCCCTGTCACACCACCAACACCCTCATTAAAACATGCCAACCAACTCAAAATCAATACTATAGGAAATCTACCTACCTTGGATCAGTACCCTGACAGGCCCCATTAGCCAGAGCACATGAACACATGACATTGAGTGATAGAGCCATTAAACAAATTAAAGGAAGCAAAGCACTTAAATCCATAAACAAGAAAATTAAGTAGTATTAGTCGTAGTGATTAGTATTAGTCGTAGTGATTAGTATAGTACCTGGATCATGGCGTGATGGTGAGGGAGTGAGGAGGAGGAGGAGGAGGAGGAGGATGTGTTGGGTGGACAGCTTGTTGGGATCTCCTCATCTTCAGACAAATCTGCAGCAGCTGGAGGCAGCAGGAGGCAGGCTGCAGCTGCCTCATGCCTCAGCACCCCTGTCATGTTGGCCATCATCATCAGATCTACCCAGTAGCCCCTCACTGATCCACTGTATTGACTGTTGTTCCTGCTGCTGCTGCCATCTCTTGGGATCACCATTGCTGTGAAGACTGTCAGGCACAGGAACAGCAGGAACCCTATCAAATGCCTGCATGCAGAAATAACGTTTTCGGACTTAAGATTTGCGTCGAAAAGAGCGTCAGACGAGAAGACAAGAAAAACTCCACGGATCCGATGTAAGTATCTATGTCGGGGCGCACTTACGACCAAACGTTAAGGGTCTCGTTGTGGATGGAGAAGATGCTGAGTATGGTCTCCTTCATCGGCCACTCGCACCGGTAGTAGCCATGGATGAATTCGTTGTCCTTGAGCCACTCCGGCAGCGCCTCGTAGCCGATCAGCTCGCACTTCTTCTGTTCCTTCTTGTTGTCGTTGCCATCATCGGTAGCTTTGAAGGTAGCACAGGAAGTTGTAGGAGAAGCCATTGGTTCCTCCTCCGAGCTGCTCGTCACCCTTGTCTCCTCCATGCTAATTGCACTTCTTGGATGTGCCACCCAAGAAGAAGACCTTTTAGGTACAGGCTTGTCTTTTGCAGCTCCACAGGACAAGGAAATATGCAACAGAAGCAAACGACGCTGGAAATGGTGGTTAGAGAGAGAAGAGGCTTTGTGTTTGTGGCGAACTACACACTTCTGCCTCTATATATCCATCTCTCTCTCTCTCTCTCTCTCTCGATCTCGATCTCCCTCTCTCTCTCCTCTTGTGATTGGTGACACGTTGCTCTATGGAGCCAAACAAGAAGTTCAAGCAATTGGAATCACAGAGGCCATATACTAATTCTAATAATATTCCAAGTTGATCCCTCGCACATATATAGATGCGAAGATTCCAATGGCTCGTGGCATATTAGTTGTGGGTTGATGTGAGAGAGCGGGTAGTGTGGTTCATATTGCTTGTCCCATGTGTTCTTTCTTCTTTCTTTTTTATTTTGTTTTGTTTTTGGCACACATAAGTTGGTATCGCTAGCAACACTTATATTTATCGCTTAGCAGGGTTGCAATGCGGCATTTTCTCTATATGTGCTTGTGCACACTCGTGTGTGGGGCTCATACCCTTGCGGCCTCTCTCCACCCAGCTACGGCTGTGTAACGAACTATTTTTCTCGCCTTTGATAAAGATGCCTGGACTTTCTGAGATATATCCATCACAGACTGATAGTACATTCATTAAAGATATGGTATATTATCATTAACCTTTGTGTACAAAACTTATCCTAAACTGTGGAGATAGTGATTTTTAACCGTCTAAGATAGATTGTTCTGTAGTAGTATCGACTTCTGGCCCTTCGATCTACATAAAAGTTTTATGTACCAACCAGTTCATTTAAATGTCTAAATTGATGGAATAGACGGGTAATTACTCTACAACATATTATATATTAAACATTGACAAAAAAAAATTATTTAGATCGATTCTCTTTTCGTTGTTAGATTATGGTTGACAGATGATGGAAGACAAACATCTCGACCTCTATCATATATATATCATACAATGCACGCAACTATAATTTATTACAAACAATATCAAATACAATTAACTTACAAAAGAGAAACAAAACAAAAAAGCGTGACAAAACAATTGACACCCTGTGTATTGGAGGAGATCAATCAAGAAAGGTTAGCCTAAAGGCACACGAAACAAACAAAATTGGTACTATACGAACAAAACGTGTTTTCTGTCTTTGCTGCAGTTAGGTAGTTGTCATTTTGTTCCCATTTACTTGTGGTGTTAGCTAGCGCACGAACCATTGACACATATATTTCGCTCAAGATAAGGCTTCACACAATAACTTTTGCACAAGACTTAATCGTGTGTAACATGATCAAGTCAGAAATGAGGATATCTTTTGCGATTGAGACATAACAGATCTAAATTTCTAATTATGTTTCATTGGCGTGCAAAAGAGAACTTTACAAAGATCAACCAGCCTCCTAGCTGCGCGTACGGTCAGTGATGGCTAACTGCTTTATCTACAACTTGACTGTATCGTTGACAATTAACAATCTCCTCGGCCTTCTTGGTTGCAGCTCCCAACTGCTTTCTCTTCATCTCAGTCATGAGATGAGACACGGACAGATTATGTTCCTCAATTAGCTTGGTGTGGATGAGCATACAAATCAACAAACAAATCAAGCAACATATTGCTATATGTTTTCTTCTTCTTCCCTTATTTGAATGGTTAATTTTGTAATTATAGTTATCCTTGAGGCCTAGCAACTGAGATGTCACATGATCGAATTCTTTCTTTCTTTTGACGAATAAGGGAGACGCTCTGCTGATTTTATTAGAAAGGTCAAACAAAGTTCGGCATTTACATGGAAAAAAGGAAAAAGGAAAACAGTTCTGAAAATCTACATTCCTGAAGAAAAGGCCAACCAATGTTGAGAGGTCCTCTTCAACTCTAAAAGCTACCTGCAACACGTCCAGGATTTCCCCCGGAAAATTTGGTGATTTCTTTCTTTTCACGCATTCCACAAAATGTATATGAGGAGGTCGCCAAATTGCTTTTGCTGCGCACGATTGAGAGAAGAAATGTTGAGCATCCACCACTCTTCCAGACTTGTCCGGGTATAAGACTAAGTTGTGGATATGAAGTGCCAAAAAGCAACATGTCCCAAACTCTTCGGACGAAAAAATAACCCTGAGGAAGATGCTCGTTCATCTCGAACTCCATGTTATATAGACGACATGTTTGCTCATGTGGCCAGCCGCATGTAATCAAATTCTCAGAGTCACAAACAAAACTACCTAGCACGTATAAGTGAAACTCGAATGGTGGTTATAGCATAACACAGTGTTTAGATTTAGCATGTGATTCTTATCTGTCTAGACGTGAAAACAAAAAATTACTTATGATCACTACACCACAATTTATATTTGGTGATACATGTCTGCCAGCAATAATCCACGGAAGATGACACGCTGTCTACTAGTAAAGGTTTCTGCTGAGAAAAATATTTGTGTTAGCAGTAAACTTGTCAGGCGGAGCTAGATTAAAATCAATTGGGGTCTACTAAAAGGGTGAGAGCTTCATTGGCTGCTATGGTCTAGGCTATCAGGGTGCATTCTACATAGGTTAAGATGGTACACACACTAATCTTATATACCGATTACTAATCTTAAACCCAGGTGTATATGAACCTCCGTGAGCCTATCTAGCTCTGCCCTTGGACTTGATACCTGAGTTCTGTCGGGAAAACTCTTTCCCAACAGAGAGCTGCTTTGCCGGTAGCAAATTCCAATTAAGCGTGGTGTAGGACAATGTTCGGATAGGACGGTGCACATTGAAATACTCTATGAGCTGAATCTATATATTTCTTAACTCTCGCCGTTCTCTAAGACCAGAGGGTAAGAGGTTTGACTACTCAACGAATAGGCACACGATGACCTTGGATGAGAATAGGGCACAAATGTCGAGATGATCCAGTGATGAAAGAGATGTACCATGTATGCACTCACAAAAAATTCTTTAGCTCTAGTGGTAGTTTCCTTGTTCAAATATATCGTCACCTCTGTGCAAACTCTCCTTCCATAACGGATGTTAGATCGATCAAAGATGACTTTTTTTAAATATTATTTTTTATCTAGAAATTTTAAAAATATTATCACAATCAAAAAAGTTATAAAACTGACCTCAATCGCCATGACACATGACGATTAGGGAAAAATCGCCATCACCGATGGCGATAGGGCCCAATCGCCACAGTCACCGACGGTTTTGAAAGCTATCGCCATTCGGCGTGGCGATAAGCAGCAATTGCCACCAGCCGTGGCGATAGGCAATTAATCCGGACCGGATCCTCTGCCAACTCGGTAACTGCCAGGACACGTGGCGTAATCGCCACGAGCCATGGCGATAGCGCCCCGGCTATATAAAGTGCGCCGCGGCCGAGGCAGGTTGAGGGGAGAAGTGAGGAGGGTTTCGAGGGAGAGAAGTGAGGAAGTGAGGAGGGTTTCGGGTAGAGAGGAAGAGAAAGAGAGAGGAGGAGAGAGAAAAGAGGAGGTAGAGAGGTGTTTCTGTGGTGACCTATAGGTATTTTTCTTAAATCTTTCTCTGTTTATTATAGCTAGTTTTAGTTTTAGAACTAGATCTAATAGTAGGTTTAGTAGTAGATATAGAATAAGTTGTAAATTTAGGGTAAATTTATTAGTTCTATTTAGATCTGGTAATGTGTAGAAGTAGAGTAGTATTTAAAATAGAAATGTATGGCAAAATTCGTAGATTTTCAAATAGAGTAGCTATATAATCAGTTCTGAACAAATGATACATTAGATAGATGAGATTAAAATGTTATTTTGTGTAAATCGACATAGATTTAGAGTTAGAATATTTAATCTTTTATTTTGTTCAATAATTGTTTATCATATTTGTGTAAAGATAGCAATATATAGAATTTTAGATGCACTATATTTAAAAACGAAGCACAATATTAGTTTATGCATGGGAGGATGTTAGACTACATAGTCTAAAAGATGATGTTTTGGATGACAGGAATGTCAGAACTAGTCGAATTTGTAGTTTACTATGGTATTGGTACCATTCGTACAGATGAATCTGGTACTGTCGATCTTAGTAGCTTCCAACAAATGACATTAAGTATGCAAGATGCAGACAAATACCCTATCAATGCTATTAAAAATGGTTCACACGGGCCTTTGATCTTGATCCGGAGGTCGCAAGTGTAGCGTTGCAGGCATATTTTAGCAAGTCTTGCAAGCATGTGCGTGGGATTTATTCCCGCTAAATCTGACAAAAGATTGGCTGGGCTTGGTTGAGAGCAAGTAAGGCACGCAAGGGTTCTCATTATCTGTTGGTCCAGACAGTAGCTAAGGAGGTGTCTTCTGAAGAAGGCAGAGGCAAAGAAAATAGAGTTAGACAGAACAGCCCAGCAGTAGAGGAAGTTGTTGGCGAAGAAGGCGGTGGACCTTCTGCTGGACCTTCCGCGACAAGAGCTATTGAATACCTCAGCGGTTCGGTGGACGAGGGGGAGATACGTCAGGAACTAGTACAGATCATGAAGCATGATGATGCTGTTGCTAGAGAGGAACAGATGAATGTCGAAGATGGTAGCAGCGAAGAGGACAAAGCTGAGAATGAAGAAGGAGGGGACGATCCGATTCCTAATATGTGAAACACAGACATGTCCACCATAATGAATGTTGAGGACGCAAGTGATGATAGGTATCCATACAAACCAAACGAGATTGTCCAATGCGCATTCTATGGCATGAAGAAAGAGATGAAAGAGGCGGTAAAGTTTTGGGCGATGTCGGCACAGAGGATATTTGGAGTGCAGAGAAAGTTGCAGGGATCAGTACTCAGTGAAGTGTAAGTCTACTAGGTGTGAGGGCTACGTGTATGCGTCCCTGAGGAAGTATGAAGTGCAGTGGGTCATACGAAGGGTGGTACCGCACACATGTGTAATAAACGGTGTTCCTGACACCCATCGGAATATTAGTGCTGAAATTGTGGCTAGGTTGATGTATCACGAGATAGTGAAAAATGTCCGTATTCCAGCACAGTTCATACAGTCATCTATAGAAAGCAAATACTAATATAGCATAAGTTATGCCATGGCATGGAGGGCTAAATAGCTCGTACTGGAGTGGCGGTTTGAGACATTCATCGATTCATATCATAATTTATCATACCTGCTGGACACACTTGGCCAGAAGAACGATGGGACATATGTTAGCCGTCTCGAATTGCCCTCTATGGACATGCCTAGAAAAATGATGTTGAATGGTGCTTTCTGGTGTTTTGGCCCATGCGCAGAAGTTTTCAGACATTGTCGGCCGGTTATTTGTATTGATGGGACTTTCATGGCAGGCCAGATGAAGGGGACACTGTTTACTGCAATTGGGGCAGATGAAAATGATTAGTTAGTGCCACTGGCAATGGCCTTCGCTGATTGCGAGAGCTACGATAACTGGTTGTGGTTCCTTGTGTGTCTGAAGAAAGGTGTTGTGAAGGATCGACCAAATGTGTGTGTTATTCATGACCGGCATGCCGGGCTGCTGCTAGCAATTCGCAATCTTCAGCAAGGAAGAGCGAAGACAAGGGAGGGGGAAGATTTGTCAGAAGATTCCAGTTGGTACGACATACGGAGTAGGTTGTGCATGCGCCACCTAGCTGCCAATTTCTATCGCCAATTCAAGAACAAGCAGTTGATGAACCTCTTCAAAACGTTATGCAAACAGAACCAGTCTAGGAAGTTTGACGCGTACTGGAGCAAACTCGACGAGTTCACGATGACGGAGGTTAGACAACGTAACCCTGGGGAGGTAACACACAGGCTTTGTGACCTTCTGGGAGTTGATGATCCAAACACTAGGAGGAAGGCTTCAAACAGAGTGAAGTGCTTCTCGGATTGGATAAGTAAGGAACCACTTGAGCAGTGGTCACTCCTCCATGACACAGACGGCGCTAGATATGGAATCATGACTAGCAATCTTGCTGAGGTTTACAATTTTGTTCTCAGGGGGTACGCGGTTTACCCCTGGTGGCCATCGTGGAGGGTTCGCTGCATGGCACAATGAGGTACTTTCAGGAGAGGCGTGCAAAGGCTGAACTGCATATGGAAAAATTCGGTGGAACACCTTACTGTGCTAAGACTATGTTGTTTATTGAGGAGAAGGCCAAGAAGGGGCAAATGCACAAGGCCAGACGCACAGGAAATGTGCAATGTAGGTTCGAGGTATGTTTGAAGCAGAAGAGTGGATTTGGAGTTTGCACACAGGAGATTACTCAGGAGGTTACTTTTCCATGTGGAACCGAATATCTCTGCTACGTGTACGTGCAACAAGCCCATGCTTCTTCACAAGCCTTGCTCTCACGTCCTTGCTATGGCTGCTAGACAAAGATGGACACGAGGCCGTTTGTGTCTACTACTTCACAAAAGAGGCTGTCCGTGATACCTGGACAGGCGAGCTGTATGGTTTTCGTGTGGTGGATAATTTCACGCAGGTACCTTTAGGCGAACGGTTCTGGGTCCCCGATTTCAGCCTCCTCCGAGCTTCCGTGGGACGACGCCGGACTCGCCGTATTGCTAACACGATGGACGAGGTGGAGGCTGGTGGGCCAACCAAACAATGCAGCTATTGCAAGAAATTTGGCCACCGGGTGAAGACATGTCGAAGATGAAAGAAGACCAAAAAAGAAGGGAGGACGCGTCTAGTGCTGCCTCTGGGTCAGGCCATCAGTAGTCTATGTCGCACTCTTTGTATTATGTAATTTGCTAGTGCCTCTGTACGTCGTGTCGTATTTACTTCACGTACTTTATGTATTTCATCTATCCGTGTTATATGTACTTCGTTTACTTTGTGGACTCTTGACTTCATGTATTTCATGTATTCGTGTTATCTTTACCTCGTGCACTTCATATACCTCCATGTTTTTTTGTATCACATGAATAGGTATGGCTGGCTTCGAGCTTATAGATGATCGAGAGGACCGAGAGCACCGGTCTAGGCAGCTGGCTTTAGGAGACCGTGATCTCGGAGTGTTTCGTACTCGTACACCTGAGCACGCGTGGAGGATTCATGAGTCATGGATCGAGAGGTACATTAGTTGATTGTATCTATATTATCGTGTTTCAGTACTAATTAGACTTCTTTTCTGTTCTGACAGGCTGGCTTGGTCCGATTTACTACCACTCGCACGGATGGTCGAGGCGGTGGGCGACGAGGACATCGGAGACCCGGCTGCTAGAGTGGGTCGTTTCAGGAGGTTTCCTTTCGATGCCTCGTTGCTCACCGCACTTGTAGATAGGTGGAGGCCGGAGACCCACACCTTCCACTTTGCTTGGGGGAGATGACGGTCACGCTCCAGGACACGGCCTGCCTACTTGGCCTACCTGTGGCGGGAGCCGCGGTAGGTCCGCTCCAGGCTCCTGCCGGTTGGCGTGAGTCACTTGCGGAGAGGTT
This sequence comes from Stipa capillata, assembly GCA_019208055.1. NCBI lineage: Eukaryota > Viridiplantae > Streptophyta > Magnoliopsida > Poales > Poaceae > Stipa > Stipa capillata. Next base: position 47,403 of record JAGXJF010000851.1, read on the forward strand.
TGCCCCAGCTCTACCGCCGGGTCCACCTCAGGTTGAGGTGGCAAGGGCGGCCCAGAAGCACGGTCCCTAGATTGATGTGGCTTCATCAGTTTGAGGTACGTATGTCATTTAATGATGTTCGGCATATTCGTTGCGGAGTCAACCTATTTTTGTTGTCTGACATATTCGTTCAGCTGGACAACAAAAAAAAACAAAAGACATACAAAACATAGAACACACACACATAAAATAGACAGACAATATAAAGAGAAAAGATAAAACACACACACACATAAAAGAAAAAAGAAAATAAATAGAAAATAATATAAAACATAAAATATATATAGAAAATCATAGATATAAAATAAAAAAACAAAACACATAAAACAGAAAAGAAAAAACATAAAATAAAACACAAAACAAAACACATTACAAAAACACAAAAAAAAATAGAAAATATAAAAAAGAAAAAATAGATAAACAGAAAACATAGACAAAATAGAAACATAACAGAAAGACAAAGAAAACAAAATAAACATAACAAAACATACACACACACACAAAACATACAAAACAGATACAAAAAAAATAAAAGACAAAAGAAAAGATATAAAAAAAAATAAAAAACAGATACACAAAGAAAACAAAAAAAAAACAAAAGACACAAAACAGAAAAAAAAACAAAATAAAACAAAAAAAACAAAAGAAAACAAAATAAAATAAAAGACAAAATAAAACAAAACAAAACAAAACAAAACAGACAAAACAAAAAAAAACAAAACAAAACAAAAGAAAACACAATAAAACAAAACAAAACAAAACACAGATAAAAAAACAAAACAAAATAAAACAAAACAAAACAACACAAAACAAAACAAAAAAAAAACACAAAACAAAACAAAACACAAAACAAAACACAACACAAAACAAAACAAAACAAAACACACAAAAAACAAAACACACACACACACAACAGAAAACACAAAACACACACAAAATATAAAAAAAAACACACACACAAAACAAAACAAAACAAAACAAAACACACACAACAAAACAAAACACACACAAAACAAAACACAAAAAAAACAACACAAAACACACACAAAAAAAAACACATACAAAACAACAAAACACAAAACAAAACAAAACAAAAAAAAACACACACAAAACAAAACACAAACACAAAACACACACACAAAACAAAAAAAAACACAAAAAACAAAACAAAACACAAGAAAAAACACACAAAACACAAACAAAAAAACAACAAAACAAAACAAAAAAAACAAAACAAAACAAAACACACAACACACACACACAACAAAAAAAACACACAAACAAAAAAAAACAAAATAAAAAAACACACACACACACAAAAAACACAAAACACACACACAAAACAGACAAAACACAAAAAAAAACACACACAAAACACACACACACACACACACACACACACAAAAAAACACAAAACACAGAAAACACAAAAACACACACAAATAAAATACACAAAACAAAACACACAAAACACAAAACAAAAAACAAAAAAAACACAAAAAAACAAAAACACAAAACAACAAAACAACAAAACATACAAAACACACAAAAAACAAAGCAAAAAAAACAAACACAAACAAAACAAAAAAAAACAAAAAACAAAAAAAAACACACACACACAAAACACAAAAACAAAACACAACAAAAACAAAACAAAAAAACACCCAAAAAACACAAACAAACAACAAACACACACATAAAACACACAAACAGAACCAAAAAACACACAAAAAACAACACAAACAACACAAAACAAACAACAAAAACACACAAACCAAAAACCAAAACCACACAAACCACACCAAAAAAAACAACCAAAAACAAAACACCAACACAAAACCAACACAAAAACCAACACCAACACAAACAAACAAACAAAAAACAACCAAAACCCACAACAAAAACACAAACCACACAAAAAACAAACAAAAACATAAGACAACAAAAACAACACAAAAAACCATACACACACCCCACAACACAAACACAAACAGTAAACAACACAAATCACACACAAAAACTAAAAACAAAAAAACAACCAACAAAAAACAAACACCAAACTACAACACAACACAACAACACACAAACACAACCCAAACAAAAACTCCACACAAAATACACCTAAAAAAGACACAAAAACAAAACAACCACCAATACACAGAAACAAAACAAAAAACAAAAACAAAGGATAAAACAAACACAAAAAGACAAATACAAATACACAACACAAACAACAAACAAAAAACACTAAAAAACACAGTAAACAACAAGACACACACAAAAAAACAAACAACCAACAGACAGACACCAAAAAACACACAAAACAACAAAACAACATAAACAAAAACACACACCAAACACAAAACACAACAAACAACCCAAAATACACAAAACACAAACAAACGACACAAACAACAAACAAAACACCAGCAAACACACACCCACCACCAAAAACAACAACAACACACACAAACACACAACACACAAAACACAACACACACACACCCACCACAACACAACAAACACCACAAAAAACACAAAAAATAAAACAAAACAAATACAAATACAACAAACCAAACACCCAAAAACCACACAACAACAAACCAAGAAAACAGACACAAAACAACACAACAAAAAACACACACACCACCCAAACAAAAACACCAAAACAAAAAAGAAACACACAGCAAACACCACCACACAGTACACAATAAAATACACAGCATACAAAACAAAACAAAATATAACCACACCCACAAACAAAAGAAACATAAAAAATAACACACAAAAGAAAAGAAAAAAAAAAAAAAAAAAAGAAAACAAAAAAAAAAAAAAAAAAAAAAGAAGAAAAAAACAAAAAAAAAAAAGAAAAAAAAAAAAAGAAAGAAAAAAAGAAAAAAAAAAAAAAGAAAAAAAAACAAAAAAAAAAGAAAAAAAAAAAGAAAAAAAGAAAAACAAAAAAAGAAAAGAAAAAATAACCAAAAAAAAACAAAAAAAAAAAAAAAAAAAAAAAAAAAAAAAAAAAAAAAAAAAAAAAAAAAAAAAAAAAAAAACAAAAAAAAAAAAAAAAAAAAAAACAAAAAATAAAAAAAAAAAAAAAAACAAAAAAAAACAAAAAAAAAAAAAAAACAAAAAAAACAAAAAAAACAAAAAAAACAAAAAAAAAAAAAAAAAAAAAAAAAAAAAAAAAAAAAAAAAAAAAAAAAAAACAAAAAAAAAAAAAAAAAAAAAAAAATGAAAACAGAAAAAAAAAAAAAAACAAAAAAAAAAAAAAAAAAAAACAAAAAAAAAAAAAAAAAAATAAAAAAAAAAAAAAAAAAAAAAAAAAAAAAAAAAAAAAAAAAACAAAAAAAAAAAAAAAAAAAAAAAAAAAAAAAAAAAAGAAAAAAAAAAAAAAAAAAAAAACAAAAAAAAAAAAAAAGAAAAAACAAAAAAAAATAATAAAAAAAAAA
>JAGXJF010000853.1:0-236009 GCA_019208055.1 Stipa capillata
CTCTAACATCGACGACGCATCCACCCGTATATATGTTTCGCAGGTAATAACTCTGTGCCATCTCCAGACCCAAGTGCTCGGCTCGATGGTGACGGTCGCATACGGTCGAGTCCACCCAATAACACCGGAGAACAAGATGCACTATGTGGATTTACCACCAAACTTGGTGAGGGTGGAGTTGACTAAGGTGGTCGGCAACTTTGAGGACTTGGTTTTGAATGACCCCCCTGAAGGGGATACGAAAAACTAGGAGCCTGCAAGGGGTTTTTTCTTAGGTGGCCGAAGGACGCGATAAAGTTGATTGAGACCTCCAATCGTTCAACACCGTCGCCGAGCCACCCCACAGTCCATCAGCAAGACCATCTCCTTTGGGTCTTTGCGTACCTCTATCATATAGGGATCTGGAGATGGAGGGCGCCGATGAGGGCGCGGAGCATGGCATGCCTCGTGATGAAGAGGCACAAGTATTTGTAGATACGCCACCACCCCAGCATGACGAGCAAGCCCAGACGAAGTTGACTCCTAAAACACTCATGGGCGCAGCCAAAGAAGCGATGGCCGGTCAAAGGGCCGTATCTCTGGAACCACAGCGTACAAGGAAAAAAGGGGCGAAGAAGACACATGCTAGCACCGGTACTTACGATAGACAGGGTGAGGCGAGGTTGGAAAAATCCTTAACCTACGCAGCATCTTCCCAATCAGGACAGCGAGCAACGGGTCGTCAATGGCGGGTCTATCATGTCCCGGGTCACCCCATGGTACCAAGGGATGAGTTCAACATCCTCCCAAATGAACTGAAGATTCTGCATGAGAACATTCGACAGCTGGAATTAGGACCTGATGAAAGTAATGTCTCATATTACACGGCGAAGGTGCCAGAGGGTTTCCATTTCGTCGAGCAGTATCCGCGGACAAGTTCTATCTGGACTTTGCGGAGATCTTCGCCATGTTCAACCTTTATCAGCTTGAAGCATCCTTAGTCAGGCTATGGGCGCTGCACCAAGCCAGAAAGACCAGACGCCTGAAGGTTCTTGATGTTGGAATAGAAGATCCGTATCACATGCACGAGAACAACGTTTGCTCCGAACAAGGTAGAGAGATTATGAAAGAATACCTCGTGAGTGCGCTGGTAGCGCATAAGGGCAAGGAATACCTACTCGTGCCCTACAATCCCATGTAAGTCCTTCTCTACTTTGTGCTTTCGCAAATTTCTCTTTTGCTTGTGCACCTAGCCAACTTCGTGGGTTAATATTGGTTTGTTCACATGTTTGCGCAGCGACCACTGGATCCTCTTAGTGCTAGTGCCGGAGGAAAGCAAGGCTTATTACTATGATTCCATGAAAAGGGTGAAGAAAAACTACACCCTACTCAAGAAAGTTTTGGATGATGCTCTCTTCGACTTTGCACACAAGGGAGGAACTATGGTAAAAAGAAGTGGTGGTCCATGCTTCAAACACGTGACTGATTTCTGTTGCAGACAGCAACCGGAGAATAGTGTGACGTGTGGCTACTACGTCTGCTCCCACATGGACGACTTTATACGGGCATGGAACACGTTTTGCAAACCTGACAACTTACGCAAGTGGAGTAATAACCTCGAGCACAAGCCGTACGACTGGAAGCAAGAGTTTGCACGCCTCCAGAATGTGTTTGCGAATATCATCAACATGGATGTCGTCTCGCATACCGGGCTTTTCTACGCCGGCAATGACCCAAGGGAGGAACATGCCGCTCGCTCAGAGCAGCAAGTTCGCCAAATCCCGACCCAAGAAGACGCAATCGCCTACATGCAGCTAGGCCCTAGAGGAGGGAAAAAAGAGTGAAGATAGACCCTAGAGGAGGGAAAAACATTGCATATGTATTGTGTCTGTGGTCGTGTATTCCCAAACTGGTCTACTTTATACGCTTGTGGACATATTTACGTCTTGGCACTTGTTATTTTCGTAGTCGGTTTGAGACATCTACATATATATTGTGAATATATTGTGTTTGTGGTTTTAAGTTGTATGGATATATACTGTGATATACGTGTGGTGATCTGAATATTAATTGTTGATTGTACATATAAGTATAATTATGAATTATTAATTGCTGATTGTACATAAAAATACAATTATGAATAGGGTCTGGTCCAAGTACCAGTGACGTGCGGCCTAGAGTGATCGTCACTGCTGTGGAGCTCAGCAGTGACGGGCGGATCCGGCAGCACGTCACTGGTAAGGTTTTTAGCAGTGACGGGTGGATATCTGAGCCCGCCACTGATAACCAATCACTAGTGACGAGCTGGGTGCCCGTCACTGGTAACCACTTACCAGTGGCGGATTACCAGTGACGGGCCGGCCCGCTCGTCACTAATGGGCAATTTTGGCCCGTCACTAGTAGGCTTTTCTACAGTAGTGGGGCTCTGCTCCAGTGCTCCTCCATCCTAGAGTTTGGACCCTCCAAATCAAGTTCAGATTTCAGTTTGCTCCTGTAATTGTGTAACTAGTTGATTTTTTTTCCTGTAGTAATTTGCTATTTGTAATGTTTATATGGTAACAAAGTAGTGTACATTACTCTAGGTCAGAATTTTTCTATTTTGCAATGATCTGCCTACAGCTTAATTCCATGTAGATATGCTTAGCAAACAAAATTATATACTTGTGGTATATCTGAATTCCTTATGATATGATTTTTAGCATTTCTCTTGAGATAATTACATACTTGTGGTATATCTGAATTGAGTAAACTCCATACAGCCATTGTCAATAGTAACATGGAATGGAATGCATGTGATAGGTGAAACTGAAATCTGATATGCTTTTTGTCCCAATACCATAACATAACACATGCTGATATGCTCATATTTTGTTCAACTTCAACCTTTATCATTTTTATCTATATGAAAATTATGACTATTGTCATTTATCTATGTTAAACATACTACTATTATTATTTATCTGTGTGGAACATATTATTATTGTTTATCATTGATTTATATATAGTATTATCATCCGTCCATCATCATGTCTCTTGTATTTTATTTTTTGTTTTACCATACTCTGTCGTTAAAGTTATAGGATATTCGTATCCGATCCGAATTGAGTAAATATCCGATCCGTATTCGTATCTGACTAACATCCGATCCGTATTCGTATTTGACAACATCCGTATTCTTATCCGTATTCACTTTGAAAATATGGAAATAGAAGTGGGAAGGGCACTATCCGATTCGTATCTGATCCATTTCCACCCTTAGTTGGATGTACCAGCGAAGTATGCAAAATATTGATGTGATAAGTGCAAAACCGAGTGCCTTAGAGGCTAACAATTAAGATGAAGTGGAATGTGTTGGAAATATGCCCTAGAGGCAATAATAAAGCTGTTATTATTCTATTTTCATGTTCATGATTAAGTTTATGTTCTATGCTAGAATTGCATTGGTTCTTGGATATGAGATTCAGAGGAAAACCTAATTGCATGTGTGAAATAATAAACACCATTCGGATCCCTAGTCAGGCCTCTGGACTAGCTCATGTATTGTTGATGGTCTTGTTTTCCTATCATGGGCATTGTTAATGTAACAAGGATGCCGGCAATAATGGGAACACATTGTTAGGGTAACAATGGTGTTGGATAGACCCCCTTATGAGATACTGCGAGATCACTTCGTCAATATGTTGTCAGTATCTTCTCATTATGTGTTAACGTTTACTTGCGTCCTTAGACCATGAGAATATCGTAGACCCGGATACCGGATGGTTGCTTTGGGGTCATCAAACGTTACTCCGTAACTGGGTAATTATAAAGGTGACTTTCAGGTACACCAGAAAGTATATCGTGGTTCAAGATATGTCAAGACTGGGATTTGCCCATCCGACGATGGAGAGATATACTCTGGGCCCACTCGGTATTACGGTGTCCAGCATCGCCTGGCCAAGTATTGTGACTAAAGGGTTAGTCACGGGGACACCGGAATACGGAAACAAGAAAAGAGTACAAACCGGTAACGAGGATAACTAGGTATAGTGATCAAGGAGTTGATCACAGGGATACCATAAAAGTCTCGCCTCGGGTTGTGTAATGTATCGTGAGGCAAAATGATGATATGCGGTAATACGAGGTTCGCTCAATAAAGATCTTCGATGATATGTGGGAGTCGTTATGGGTGTCCAGATCCCACTGATGATTATTGACCGGAAGGTGTTCCGGACATGTCCACATATACTCGAACCTATAGGGTCACACGCTTAACGTTTTAGCGACATTTAGGAATGCTACGATTTATGGAGAACGAGAGAGAAGGGTTCCGAAAGTGTTTCGGATGATCTAGAAAGTGTTCCGGGAGGTCCCGGATGGTTCCGGTGATGTCCGGAAGTGTTCCGGAAAGTATCGGAAGGTTCTAGAAGGTTCTGGAAGATTCTAGAAGGTACTAGAAGGTTCTAGAAGTTCTAGAAGGTTCCAGAAGTTCTAGAAGGTTCTAGAATGTTCTGGTGGAGTTGGATTCCAACTCCATCAGGGAGTTCCTGCTGGAGTAGAACTCCACCTTCCCAGGGAGAGCTGCCCCACCCCCTTTAAATAGAGGGGCAGGGCACCTCAAAGGGCATCCCAAGCAGCCCCAAAGGCAGCCTTAGCCCCTTGGCCGAAACCCTAGGCAGCCGCCACCTCTAGATTGGCCACAGCCTCCTCTTCCTCTCTCTTCTAGATTGGATCTAGTTCAGCTGCCGGCGCGCTGCTGCTTCTCCTTCTCGTAGATCCCCGCTGTTCTTGTGTGCTGGTCCACACATTACCGCGGTGTTGCTTATCCGGTACGCGCGGATACCTCGGAGACGTCGTACACTTTGGCGTTCGATCGGGTGAACTATTCGCGAGGAGATCACTCTCGCGGCTGGGATGTATAACCTAGCTGCGGGAGTCTGCGGACTTCATCGATATCGTCAACTTCTCCGCTGCATTGACGTGATCAGCGAAGGTATGATATCGTTGCCTGCACCTCGATAGTGGATCTTGGTTTGGTTCGTGTATGGTAAATTTTTTGTTTTGCGTAGCATGTTCCCCAACAGTGATATCAGAGCGGTACTATGCGTAGTTGTAGGTACAACTAGAGCATATGTGATATGCGGCATTGCACATATGATGTGCGGGGTGTTAGATGAGATCTACCACCGGATTTTCTTGTTGTTTCCCTCTCATTGCATAATTTTGATCTCAGCGGCGTCGTGAAATTTTCAGAGGTCCGGCGAACCTTACGATCTTCGGATCGAGACATGCTAAGGATGACTTTGGTTTCACTTTAGTTGAGAAAGATAAATTTACAATGAGCGGGCTTGTAGATGTGATCTACACGGGGGTCATGCGTATGATGAAGTTTAGTATGGGGTTCGAGATTTCTGAATCTCCAATTCCATACACCCCGACAGTTACATAACTGCAAGAGCAATCGTGCTTATTGTAACGTAGGTAGCAAACGGTTTGCAACGTAGCCATAAAGCCACGTATTGTAGCATAAACGTTAGAGGCGTCTAACTTGTTTTTACAGGGTATGCATGTGATGTGGTATAGCCTATGTAATGCAATGTGATTGTATGAGATGCAAAGTGTTTGTAATTTTAATTTTGTCATGACCTGCGTGTCGTGAGTACGGCAATCGGCAGGAGCCAATATGATTTTTATTATTTATTGTATTGACCTGCGCATCAACTAGAAAACCATGTAATGCATTTACTTTATTAGCTATGTGATAGCAAATAGTTGTAATTGCGAGGACATGGTGGTGACAATCTTACATCGATGGACCTCGACGCTACGCCGTACGCGAAGAAGGAGTTCTCCGCCAAAGGATGTTGAAGAAGTATTCTTCAACAAAAGGGGCTATACCATATCACAATAATTTGATTGCATGTGATGTTAATCCCTTTTATGCACCTTGTTTGATGCGTGGGTAGACGTTGTTAAATAGGGTGATCCCTCACACAAATATCAAGTAGTTAGTGTTCTTCCAAGTGTAGCACCATCTAGAATATTTGCCATTCTGAGGTGCGCCATGTCACATGGGTACGATAGGTTTGACATATATGAGGTGGGCGCGAACCGTTCGCGCAGCAGGGCACTCGGTTGTCTTGACGAGCTTGGCAAGATCGTCTTGGGTTCGGAACACATCATCGGAAGATGAACAAGAGTCATATGGGGATATGATTGGCACGTTGACCTACCAGTCTCGTTATTCCGTCATCAATGATGTCACATCAATGGCGGAGTAAGTGAGTCGTGTATCTTGAATCAGTAATAATCAATTATGAGGGATATTGGTTTTAGTGAGAGCTTACTCTAATTAAGTGTTAATTTGAATTGCTTTAATCATGAACAATGTCTAAAGTGTATTTGTTTTTAGTTGTAGATCTATGGCACCCGTAACCACCTTTCCACTATGCGCGTTGCTTGAGAAAGAAAAACTGAATTCATCTGGTAACAACTTTACGGACTGGTACCGTAATGTGAGGATTGTCCTCAAGAGTGCCAAGAAGGACTATGTCCTATCGCAAACTCTCGGTGAACTCCCCGCTAACGCTACGGATGATGAGACTCGTATCTATCAATCTAAGAGTGATGATTCCATTGCAGTACAGTGCGTCATGCTTGCCTCCGTGGAACCTGATCTTCAAAAGCGTTTTGAGAATTGGGCTGCTTATGAGTTAATCTAGGAGCTGAAAGCTTTGTTTCAGAAGCAAGCAAGGACTGAAAGATATGAGATATCCAAAGCCTTGTTTGAATGCAAGATGGCTGAGGGCAGCTCAGTAAGTCAGCACGTACTCAGATTGTCTAGGTACGTGCAAAGGTTGGATGTACTAGGTTTTCCAATCTCCCAAGAGTTGGGCACTGATCTTGTTCTCGCTTGCCTCCCTCCGAGCTACAGTAGCTTCATCATGAACTACAACATGAATGGGATGGAAAAGAGTATGGGTGAATTGTTCACTATGCTTAAAACTGCTGAGAGTGGAATCCAGAAGGACGCCAATCATGTGATGATGGTGAATAAAACAACCAACTTCAAGAAGAAGGGCAAGTCTAAGAAAAAGGGCAAGTCCAAGGGTGCTAGTGTGACTGACATGCCTAAAAATTCCAAGACTGGCGCCACTTCTGATGTTGAGTGCTTCTTCTGTAAAGAGAAGGGACACTGGAAGAGGAACTGCAAGAAATATCTGGCAGAAAAGAAGAAGTCTGGAAAGTCCAACTCAGGTATGAGTGTCATACATGTTATTGATATATTCCTTGCTAGTCCACAATGTAATTCTTGGGTATTGGATACTGGATCGGTTGCTCACATTTACAACTCGATGCAGGAACTACAGAGGCCTAAGCGACTGGCAAAGGATGAGGTGACGATGCGCGTCGGGAACGGAGTAAAAGTTGCTGTGCTCGCCGTCGGCGTCCTACCTCTACATTTATCTTCAGGATTTATTTTAGAGCTTAGTAATTGTTACTATGTTCCAGCCTTGAGCAAAAACATTATTTCTGGATCATGTTTGTTGCAAGACGATTATTCGTTTAAGTCTGAGAACAAGGGTTGTTCGATTTATATGGATAATATGTTTTATGGCCATGCTCCCGTTGTGAATGGGTTATTTATTATGAATCTTGACGGTAATACACACATCCATAACACTGACGCTAAACGTCGCAAGACAAACGATTTGAATTTCACTTATTTGTGGCACTGCCGTTTGGGTCATATTGGAAAGAAGCGCATGAAGAAACTCCATTGTGATGGACTTTTGGAGTCATTTGATTATGAATCATTTGACACTTGCGAGCCTTGTCTAATGGGAAAAATGACTAAAACGCCGTTCACAGGCCACGTAGAACGGGCGACTGACTTATTGGAGATCATACATACGGATGTATGTGGTCCAATGAGTATAGCTACACGTGGTGGATTCCTCTACTTCATTACCTTCACAGATGATTTGAGTAGATATGGGTATATCTATTTGATGAGACATAAGTCTGAAACCTTTGAAAAGTTCAAAGAATTTTAGCATGAAGTAGAAAATCATCGTAACAAGAAAATCAAGTTTCTGCGATCGGATCGCGGAGGGGAGTATTTGAGTTACGAGTTTAGCGAACATCTGAAGAGTTGCGGAATTGTTCCACAGCTTACGCCTCCCGGAACGCCACAGAGGAATGGAGTGTCCGAGAGACGTAATCGAACCTTGTTGGACATGGTAAGATCGATGATGTCATTAACTGAACTGCCATTGTCTTTTTGGGGTTATGCTTTAGAGACTGCCGCTTTTACACTGAATAGAGCGCCATCTAAATCCGTTGAAACGATACCATATGAGATATGGCATGGAAAGAAACCCAACTTGTCTTTTCTTAAAATTTGGGGATGCGATGCATATGTAAAGCGTTTACAACCAAACAAGCTCGATCCCGAATCAGATAAGTGTTTCTTCATTGGTTATCCCAAAGGAACTGTTGGGTATTCCTTCTATCACCGCACCAAAGGCAAAGTGTTTATCGCAAAGAACGGTGTGTTTCTCGAGAAAGAGTTTCTTGCGAAAGGGGTGAGTGGGAGGATAGTGCAACTCGATGAGATTGGTGAATCTCCGTCATTAGGTCAAAGTGATGAAATGCTGGAAGTGGTTCTGGAGTTTCCCACAATGATTGATACGGAAGCCCCTACATGTGATGCAGAGACTTCGGTCAAGCCAGCAGCTGAACCACGAAGGTCTGGCAGGATTCGCACGAAACCACAGTGGTTTTCGAACGAGGTATTATTGTTAGACAATGATGAACCTGCGACCTATACGGAAGCAATGATGGGCCTAGACTCTGTTAAATGGCTAGACGCCATGAAATCCGAGATGGAATCCATGTACGAGAACCAAGTTTGGAACTTGGTGGACCCTTCTGAAAGTGTGAAGCCTATCGAATGTAAATGGATCTATAAAAAGAAAACAGACACGGATGGGAATGTATACATCTATAAGGCTCGACTAGTCGCAAAGGGTTTCCGACAAGTTCAAGGAGTTGACTACAACGAGACATTCTCTCCCGTAGCGATGCTTAAGTCTGTTCGGATTCTTCTAGCGATTGCTGCATATTTTGATTACGAGATATGGCAAATGGACGTCAAAACAGCATTCCTGAATGGAAAGCTAACTGACGACGTGTATATGATACAGCGTGAGGGTTTTGTCAATCCAAAGGATGCTGGAAAGGTATGCAAACTTCAGAGATCCATCTATGGACTAAAGCAAGCATCACGGAGTTAGAATCTTCGCTTTGATGAAGTGGTCAAAGGGTTTGGCTTCATCAGGAACTGCGAAGAGGCTTGTGTTTACAAGAAAGTAAGTGGGAGCGTAATAGCATTTCTAATACTCTATGTGGATGACATATTGTTGATTGGGAATGATGTATCTTTTCTTGACAATATTAAGACTTCGTTGAAAAATAGTTTTTCAATGAAAGACTTAGACGAGGCAGCATACATATTAGGTATAAAGATCTATAGAGATAGATCAAAGCGCCTAATAGGGCTAAGCCAGTGTACATATATAGATAAAGTACTGAAGAGGTTCAGTATGGAAAACGCTAAGAAGGGGTTCTTGCCGATGTCGCATGGGAAAAGTTTGAGCAAGAATCAGTGTCCTTCGACAACTGATGAGCGAGAACGCATGAATAAGATCCCATATGCATCCGCGATTGGATCAATCATGTACGCCATGATATGTACACGACCAGATGTGTCCTATGCTCTAAGTGTTACGAGCAGATACCAGAGTGATCCAGGTCATGATCATTGGACAGCAGTGAAAAATATCCTTAAGTACCTGAAGAGGACTAAGGACATGTTTCTCGTATATGGTGATGACGAAGAGCTCGTTGTAAAGGGTTACACCGATGCTAGCTTTGTCACAGATCCGGACGATTTTTTATCTCAGTCAGGCTTTGTGTATACACTGAACGGTGACGCAGTGAGCTGGAAGAGTTCCAAGCAGAACACTGTGGTGGATTCTACAACGGAGGCTGAGTATATCGCCGCTTCGGAAGCGGCAAAGGAGGGCGTTTGCATTAAGAAGTTCGTCACCGAGCTTGGTGTGGTTCCGAGCGCGCTGGATCCTATGGAGCTCTATTGTGACAATAGTGGCGCCATAGCTCAGGCCAAGGAGCCAAGGTCCCACCAGAAGTTCAAACATATACAACGCCGATTCCACATCATTCATGAATTGGTGGAGCGTGGAGACGTAAAGATATGCAAAATACACACGGACCTGAATGTGTCAGATCGGTTGACGAAACCTCTACCACAAGCAAAGCATGAGAAACACCTAAAGATATGCAAAATACACACGGACCTGAATGTGTCAGATCCGTTGACGAAACCTCTACCACAAGCAAAGCATGAGAAACACCGGAATGCCATAGGTGTTAGGAGCTTAAGCATTGGCTAGATTATTGACTCTAGTACAAGTGGGAGACTGTTGGAAATATGCCCTAGAGGCAATAATAAAGTTGTTATTATTCTATTTTCATGTTCATGATTAAGTTTATGTTCTATGCTAGAATTGCATTGGTTCTTGGATATGAGATTCAGAGGAAAACCTAATTGCATGTGTGGAATAATAAACACCATTCAGATCCCTAGTCAGGCCTCTGGACTAGCTCATGTATTGTTGATGGTCTTGTTTTCCTATCATGGGCATTGTTAATGTAACAAGGATGCCGGCAATAATGGGAACACATTGTTAGGGTAACAATGGTGTTGGATAGACCCCCTTATGAGATACTGCGAGATCACTTCGTCAATATGTTATCAGTATCTTCTCATTATGTGTTAACGTTTACTTGCGTCCTTAGACCATGAGAATATCGTAGACCCGGATACCGGATGGTTGCTTTGGGGTCATCAAACGTTACTCCGTAACTGGGTAATTATAAAGGTGACTTTCAGGTACACCAGAAAGTATATTGTTGTTCAAGATATGTCAAGACTGGGATTTGCCCATCCAGCGATGGAGAGATACACTCTGGGCCCACTCGGTATTACGGTGTCCAGCATCGCCTGGCAAGGTATTGTGACTAAAGGGTTAGTCATGGGGACACCGGAATACGGAAACAAGAAAAGAGTACAAACCAGTAACGAGGATAACTAGGTATAGTGATCAAGGAGTTGATCACAGGGATACCATAAAAGTCTCGCCTCGGGTTGTGTAATGTATCGTGAGGCAAAAGGATGATATGCGGTAATATGAGGTTCGCTCGATAAAGATCTTCGATGATATGTGGGAGTCGTTATAGGTGTCCAGATCCTGCTGATGATTATTGACCAGAAGGTGTTCTGGACATGTCCACATATACTCGAACCTATAGGGTCACACACTTAACGTTTTAGCGACATTTAGGAATGCTACGATTTATGGAGAACGAGAGAGAAGGGTTCCGAAAGTGTTTCGGATGATTTAGAAAGTGTTCAGGGAGGTCCCAGATGGTTCCGGTGATGTCCGGAAGTGTTCCAGAAAGTATTGGAATGTTCTAGAAGGTTCTAGAAGATTCTAGAAGGTTCTAGAAGGTACTAGAAGGTTCTCGAAGTTCTAGAAGGTTTCAGAAGTTCTAGAAGGTTTTAGAATGTTCTAGTGGAGTTGGACTCCAACTCCACCAGGGAGTTCCTGCTGGAGTAGAACTCCACCTTCCCAGGGAGAGCTGCCCCACCCCCTTTAAATAGAGGGGCAGGGCACCTCAAAGGGCATCCCAAGCAGCCCCAAAGGCAGCCCTAGCCCCTTGGCCAAAACCCTAGGCAGCCGCCACCTCTAGATTGGCCGCAGCCTCCTCTTCCTCTCTCTTCTAGATTGGATCTAGTTCAGCTGCCGGCGTGCTGCTGTTTCTCCTTCTCGTAGATCCCAGCTGTTCTTGTGTGCTGGTCCACACATTACCGCGGTGTCGCTGATCCAGTATGCGTGGATACCTCGGAGACGTCGTACACTTCGGCGTTCGATCGGGCGAACTATTCGCGAGGAGATCACTCTCGTGGCTGGGAGGTATAACCTAACTGCGGGAGTCTACGGACTTCATCGACATCGTCAACTTCTCCGCTGCATTGACGTGATCGGCGAAGGTATGATATCGTTGCCTGCACCTCGATAGTGGATCTTGGTTTGGTTCGTGTACGGTAAATTTTTGTTTTGCGTAGCACGTTCCCCAATAGAATGATAGGATTAAAAACATACTTGACTATTGCGGACATGTGCTTATACTATTAGTTTTTTTAATGTGTTCCTAATGGCACATAAACATCTTGAAATTAACAACTAATTAGTACGAAAAGACACAATTAACATGAACCTGATACCAAATATGAAAACATGTGATAAATCTAGCCGTGCAAATGGGTGGGTGAGCTAGTTTTGATATTATTCGTGAGAGGAAATATCTATTGAAGTATAAATGCATTGGCCACCTTTCTCTAATAGTTTGAGCTTTTGGGTGAACTAGTTGGTGCACGCTATTTAATATGGTACTAGAGTCAAGAGGTCTTGAATTCAAGATCCAACCAATACACTATTAATAAAACTAGTTACCGTTTACATCGATCATACGTATAAGGCCTGGAGGAGACTAGTCGTGAGGGAGAGTTTTGAATATTGCCCGCCTTTCTTAGTTAGCTTGAGCTCTTGGGTGAGCTAGTTGGTGCATGAAAATTTAATATGGTATCAGAGCCAAGAGATCTCAAGTTCAAGATCCGGGCCAACGTATTATTAATAAGAATAGTTGCGGTCTACATTGATCCCATCTCTAAGGCCTAGAGGAGTCTAAACATATTGACCGTCTTTCCCGTTATGCTTGTATTGATCTTGAGCTTTTGAGTGAACTGGTTGGTGTATGCAATTCAATATGGTATCAGATGCTACTAATAAAAATAGTTGTGTTCTACATCAATCCCAGGTCTAAGGGCCCGAAGAGTCTAGATGTGAGGAGAGTGTTGAATATTGTCTGTATTTTTTTATCAGTTTAAGTTTTTTAAGTGAACTGATCATTACATTAATCTATACCACCTTATAATATTTGAGTTTGATTGGTGGTGGTGTCACACTTTTGATTACCCTTTTTACCCCTCTAACAACTCTCTAACAAACTAATCTATATCTACAACTCATCAACAACCCTCTAACAAATATCTAATCTTCCCCAATTATCTCTCCTAATCTTCCTCGATCAAAACAAGAAATAACAACCGTCTCGCCGGCTGCCTTTGTCGCCTTGACCTCCTCGCACCTATCTTCGTCGCCGCTACCGATGACGACAGCTGGCCGCTCGCCCCTGCCGCCGCCAGGGCCGTTCGCCCTCTGCCGCCGCTAGCGCCGCGCCGTCACCTGCGCCGCGATGACCAGCGCGTCCCGATCTCCCTCCACCGTGCCATCCTCCCCGACTCCTCCGGCCAGGAAGGAGCGGAGGATGGGTGAGGCTGACCGGGACGTGGCGGCGCCGGCAGTGAAGGAGGAGGAGATGTGGTTCCTGGCGTGGGCACGGACCGTCGAGTAGTGCGAGGCGCGATTCGAGGTGGACAAGGAGCGGGGCTGTCAACGTCAGAGGCGGCGGCGTGGCTCCGTGCGCACGGGCCCAACGAGCTCGCCAAGCACTCGGGCCCGACGATGCTGCAGCTCATCGCGCAGCAATTCGAGCTTTCCCTTGGACTCGGTGGTTGCGGTGGCGCTGGCTCCACTCCTACCAAAACTAGGTAATCCTCGCCGAACTCTAGATCTCGCCCAGCCCAATCACCCCATTCCAGTCCTGTTTGCAAACCTGCTTGATCCATAGTTTTTTAATCTGGCAGCGTCCTCCACTAGCTCCAGTTCTTGATTTGGGGGAGGGGATTGGTTCTTGATTCGGTAATGGGAGTCCATGGTGCAGTTTACACCTCATTAGCCGTTCGGCGATGCGTTTCTCGGTTCAGGCCAGTAGTCTGTTCCCAATTTGGCAGAATGTGTGACTTGTGTGGCCGAAGTATCGGAGGATCTGTGATCGAAACGTGAAATGTTGGACATTTGGTTCTTGAAATCTGATCCAACAGTTTGGTTCTCGTTTTGTTAGCTGTTCTTGTGGAGCAGATTCTCTGGAGAAGACAAATCTGAACCTTATTAGCGAATAAGTTGTCCTATCTGTTGGGATTAGTGCAGACGAAGGCAACACCTTTTGGAAGCTCACTGAAATTCGTTGGGTTAAAGCCAATTATACCTCGATAGTACAATATAGGTGCACACGTTTATGTTCCATTTGTGCAATTTTAGTTCTTCATCATTTGCTAGGGATAGTCTCATGAATCTTCAAATTAGGCGGTGATATAACGAAAACTGTCTACTTGTGTGGACACTACAGTTTAGCTCAAGGTTTTTCTGCAGGTAGATTTGATCTTCAAATATTGTCTTGGATTGGGTTTTTTAGTTACCTGATAACATGAATCTTTTTAGAAGTTTGAGTATCTTTTTTAGTAAGATATTCTTAATTCTGAGAAAATATAAGAAGTCCTCGATACAGATTGCTATATTATGTTGGCTGTATATGTCTTTGTTTCATCTCGTCACAAATTCTTGCAAGTTATAGGCCGTATATGTCTCTTTGTACGGGATAAAAGCACTGGCGGACTCAGTTTACGAAGGGACTGAAACTAGGGATCTATCTGATGCAGGGGAAGTTGTATCAGCTAATTACCAAGCTATAATAACTCAATTCATACAGTGGTTTGGCGTACGGCAAGGAATTTGTTGTAGAGTATCCCTCTCCATGATTCTCCATTTCAGATATTCAAGTTTCCATTTCTGATATTCAAGTTTCCATTTCTAATGCTTTGTTTCAGGATCTTGGAGAAGAATATGGTCCCTGGGTTTCCTTTATCAGAACTATGTTCCTTTTTATTTTTGTTTCAAATTGGTCGGGTGCTCTTTTACCTTGGAAAATTATAGAGTTGCCTCATACCATTCTATAATATTTGAGTTTGAGTTGGTGATGGTGTCACACTTTTGATTACCCTTTTTACCTCTCTAACAACTCTCTAACAAACATGTAACAAAGTGATAACAAACTAACTATTTTTCTCAGTAGTCTAACAAATCAAATCTTTATCTACAACTAACTATTTTTTCTCAGCAACCAACCCCGTGCACCTTCTCATCCCGATCCTGCTCCTCGCGTCGCGTGTGACGCCTCGGCCAGCCCCAACCGGACGCCGCCGTCGCGCCCACGCCCCCGTCGAGGCTCCTTTCCTTTTAAAATTTATACCCGTTGCAACGCACGGGCACTCTGCTAGTTTAATATAGTATTAGAGTCAAAAGACCTCAAGGTTACGATCCAAACAATACCCTTTTGATCCAAAAGCACGGGTTAACCGTACTACCTGTGGTCTGTAGATAACCATACACACCAAGTTCAACTCATCTGACCAGAGTAACAGATCGGCAAAAGAGCACCAATGATGTACATACAAGCTAGGCCTCATCGCACCATCAAACCTCAATGGTCAGACTGCACAAGCATAACCCCGACGACTTCATCTCCGACGTGCCCCACTCAGCACCTGTTGCCGCAGCAGGGTCGTACGTGAGCGTCCGATACCCAGCTTCTTCCTCCCGCGAGAAGAGCAGCAGCTTCTCGCCGCGCACCCCGAGGCAGAACCGGGTGCTCGAGCTACCCGTGAGCGGCACCGGGATCTTCCTCCAAGAACCGTCCCAAGGGCGGAACACCGCGAGCGAGCGCTGGTCCTTCCACTCGATGCAGAACAGCGCCTCGCCGAGAATCGCGTGGGAGGTGACCATCACGCAGCCTCTCTTGATCTCGCTCCAGGCACGGCGGCCGGGGTCGTAGAAGTCGACGGAACGGGTGTTGCCGATGGTGAAGCTCGAGCGGCCGCCCATTATGTACAGCTTGTCGTTCAGCCCGCAGGCGAAGCAGCCCCACCTTGGCCGGCGAAGAGTTTCGATCGATGCCCATCTGTTCTGCTGCGGATCGTATGCTTCGACGCTGGACAAGCTACTGCTGCCGGAGCCGAACCCACCGGCGATGTATATTACGCCGTTGAGCTCCGCGCAGGCGAAGTCGCGGCGGGCAACGTTCATCTTGGCAACTGCACCCCACCTATGCAATGTAAGCAGGATGAAGTTTCATGTTTCAAATCACTACTTTTCTGGGGAACTTATGGCATCAAAAGATTATTACTGTGAGCATTCGGCTTCTTAAAAATTACTAATAAGATACAATTTTTGCGAGGATACTAATAAGATACTTAATCAACACGAGAATAATATTATCATCTGGCATATGAAAAGAGCATCTATGATGTTGATCCAAAAACGTACCTGTTCAGACGAGCATCATACTGGTATACCTCATCAGAAACACACTCCTTCCCATGGTCAGCAGCATAGCCGCCCATGACGAACAGCTTTCCATCAAGAGCTACCACACCAAACCCAGCTTTGGCCAGTCCAGGCATAGGAGGAAGCACCCTGTTCTTCCGCTCTCCTAAGAGCTCCCAGCGAGACCCCTTCCCTCCTTCTTCAGCGGTCAGGACACAAACCAACTCTTCAATCTTCCCAACCTCCTTCCTCACAGCGCTGAAGTCGCTGCCCCCGATGAACGACATCCACCTCCTGGACACCGCACCCATGGCGGGGAAGTGGCTCGGAGGGACGAGAGCGAGGCATATCTTCGCCATGTCATCCGGTAGACCGGGTATCAGCCCGTTGTGTGGATCGGTTTCTTTCTTGGCCATAGGAGACTTCAGCGGCATTGTAGCACGGTGGCACGTCTGTGCTTGAACAGTTGGTTCTCTTGCTCCGACAAGTGCAAGCATTGCAAGCACCTTAGGGACGCTTGCTCCGTCGTTAACGTGAAATGACTCGAATAGTTTCTGTGTCTGTTTATCTTGATTATTTAATGTGTATGACGGTGCTTCAAAGAGGATAATTCATGGTGATGGACACCAATGGAAATTAGGAGGCAGGGGTTTGAATGATGCTGAAATGATATTATTCTTCAACATAGATTGATCTGTCTTTGCTACCTTTGCTGCGTCAAATGCCATCAGATAGTGGAAGTTCTTGGAATGGTTTCTCCTGCAAGAACATACAGCCTTGGTCTCGTTACTGACGAAGTACAAGCAGATTATTCCTTTGCACATTGCCCTAATATCTACAAAACATTGCAAACTATATTAATGTCAGGCAGAGCAACAACAAAATGTTAGTTGGCAAGAAGAATTAGAGTATCGATATACCAACAGCCATAGGAATTTGATTACCATTAACCCATTGGCTTCCATTTTCACTACGCCTAATTATATCTAAAAAAAATGAAGAGTTTTACAAAATTAACTCATGCCTTATGATTGAAAGAATCAACACAAGACTGTCTTTAACCCATGCCCTAACGTCAAGACCGTGATTACGCTAGTGTTGCAGAAATAAGCATCTCAGAAAGGACACAGTTTAATTAGTGTCATCCTTTCATCATGATGAGAAAACTTGGCAGAGAAAATGAGTTCCCAGTTTCCACCATTCAACAGACAAACAATTTGTTCAATTTAATTGGAAATGACAAGGTCACAATTTTTTGATTATTCATGCCAAGCCTCATTTCAGAAACACAATGACCACATTCAGTTATCCAATATACAGACCGAAAGCTGCGTGACAGTGCTGTCATGATCATTAATTCTACAAGTAACCCCACGCTGCCTCACAATACATACCTTACTGCTCTATATTTTGAATGATATCATAAGAAAATTAACTAGATTTCCAATTATAGGACAAATAGAACAACTTTCGCTCTATATCAACAGCATGAAATTGTGGAGTTGAAACTTCCAAAATTATTGTCTTGATTTTATTTTTTTCCCCATCTATTTGACCTATATCAGAAAGCAACGTGAAGTTGCTAGTACATATGCAAAACTGCAACAAGAACATATTTATTCAAGTAAGCCACAGGTACAATTATTGTTACTAAAATCCTAGTTATGATAACCTCCAAATTGTAATACAACAACCTTTTGCGAATTGCCAATACCATGTTAAAACCTGTTTCTTCAGAAACAATGCAAATAAGCTATTGACATCAGCCCACCTCATGTCACAACTCACAAATAATAGAACAGCGGCAAAACAAAGAAAACACAATGGTTGTACCACCTCATGCATGTCATATATTAATTCAATATACATGTTTAAATGAAATTAAAAAATGGTCGGCTAAATTTTTACATTATAAAGTAATTTAATTAATTGATTATGCCCTGCATCTCGTAGCTGGCAGTAGCTAACTATCATGGCAACTGTGATATGCAATCGTCTTGGTTCAGGAAAAAAATTAACCTGAAAATTCTCAAAACATTGTAGATATATTTCTCACTTTACTGCCTACGTACAAAATTTCTTGTAAGAGTAAAAAGGTGAGAGAAATATATAAATGGTAAATCAAAAGAAAAAGGAAAAAATACAAATGGTACCATTGACAGAAAAGTTATCTCTTTTCGTGTTCAAATACATTTTTAATTTGAAGTTGAATTTTTCTGGGTAACAGAACACACTACGTACGACCTCATCAAATATTATCAGATTTTACTAATGTTGATATGGTGCCCATCGGGATTTTTGTGTCAATTTGGTGCCTAAACTGGGAGTCAGTTACACGAGTGCACTGCAAAAGTGAATGGGTAACTATGTTGACCCTTAACATAGCATTAAACACTAGAACACAGGAAACAAACTAATCATATTACAGAACTCCAATTCGTGGTGGAAAAAGTCTATATACCTATAAGGTTTGTTCACTTGACTATATCTCCTCTGAAGTAAAACCAGATATCCTATGTCTAAAGTATTCAACACAGTTCGAATAACTGCTGGACGGTTTTGCCACCATGGCGTATGACATAGCCAAACATATCGCGATGACTCAGCAAACTTAATATATATAAATTTCTTACAAAGTGGTCCCACATGTAAGCTTCTTTGTCTCTCCTACCCTCTTCTCTCCATCTCTTTCCTCAGCCCTGTATAACCCCTGTATCTTGAGCTCGAGCTTCATATACTGAATCCATCTGAGCCCGATCCTAGCAGACTACATAGGCTACTTGCGATTTAGGATTGAAGACAACAACTATTTAACTAAGGAGCCCCAGAAAAGAGAAAATGCAACTTTGGATTAAGAAATGGGACATTCATTCCTCATCGAACAGCTTTGAATGATGAGATGGGAGAGAAGCTAATTGAGATAAGCTTTGAAGTTATCCCCGCAAGAAAGAAGAGAGCGAGCTTAGAAGTTAGAATACTCGTGAATCTTGATTACCCTGGAAAGATTCGGTATTTCCAGCCCATACAGCAGGCAAGAAACGGTTTTCAAATCCTAAATTCGTTATACGGCAAACTAAACCCCAAATCACCCAGGAACAAGGCAGAACGCGTATACTGGGGATAAAGGGATTACCCGGATTAGGAAGTTTTGCCTCGACGCTCCAAGTTCTTTATGTCGGAAGCCAATAATGGCGTAATTCTTCAGAAGCAAGGGGGTGAGTGAAACGGATGGGGGACGACGAAGTGTTGGTGGGTTCGCACCTCCTTGCTCTTTTTATATAGCGCCAGCTTGGTGTTTTGAAATATTGTATAGTAAAAATCCTCTCTATTGTCCCCGCTCCTAGATCAGTGCATCTCTCTAAGAATAAAAATCGACATCCACCGTATCCAAAATTAATCCTCAGCATTATCTAGCAACAAAAGGTACAGACAATCCAACACTATGTATATTAACACTACGTATATACTTCTAGAAAAGAACACTACATATATAACTGACACGTAACTCTTCTTTGTGCTACCAAGCTCACCAGTTTTCACACTACATATATAACTGACACGTAACTCTACTATTTGTTGCATTTATCCCTTAATCTCTGTGTTTGAACGTACTCTGCGGATACATTTCTGTGTTATATTTTACTTCTTGTTATGTGTGAAGATGCCTAATCACATACAAGATACGGGTTTACTCTCCCTGGTCTCTACTCTCCTTGAACTAAACCGAATAATGGCATAGATAGGATTTCGATATGTTCCATCCACTGCAAGCTGATCGGATCTTAGAGATCCTGGTCTTGAAATATATTGTTCATTTTTCCTCAACAGTTCAGGCTTTTTGTTAACTCAATAAGATATTTTAGCCTACAAGTCCTGAGTTATATCCATCTAACGTAATATTAATTTATGAAACATGGGTGAGCTTGTTTTGCAATCTAACACAATATTCGGGGTTTCACATGGAGCCCTATTAATCTTTGAGTACAGACGAACATTTTTAAAAACTCTTGAAGAATAGTGCACCTTTATTTGTCACCTTGTATCTTGCTGATGAACAGAATTTAGTCCTACCGGCCAACAAATTGAGCTTGTTATTTGTGAAAATTTTCCACTACATTTTTCTAGGATTTAAGCGTGACATGTGTGACCAAATTTAGGATAACTGCAAGTTCAAGAGAAATATTTTAAGATTATTGCCAGTTGTTCCCCGTATATAAAAGAGCGTACGTCATGAGAAAGTAATATGGAAGAAAAATCCCTACACAGAACGAAAAGGCAATAGTACATTAGTCAACTTCTTTTCGCTGATACTATCATCTACTCCATTAAAGAAGGTAGGGTTAGATAAACCTTCCAGGAAGTGAAAAGACGAAATGTGCAAAGTCAGAACCTGCTGATCAGCGTGATCTGCGCACTTTTATTCTCAAAAATTAATGGTCGGTCAGTCAAAAGCTCCGTAGGATGATTGCCACGGCGGCATAGCGTAATCTTATCTGAATGCAGGAGTACTGTAGCCGTACGGCATGTACTTTACAAAATTATAGATAAGCTATGGCTACATGATCAATTGCAAACTAATCTAGTTTATTGTTGACTTAATGCCTTGCTCACCAAAACACGCTAAATATTTTCTCATTTGGTAGTTGCGTATTACAAAACACACAAACTAGAGATAAGTTCCTTTTTAAAACACTTCTTTTGCCAAACCAATCTGGCATTTAAAAACAAGTATGAACTGCAGTTGCTGTTGCAGTACAATCCTGTTGATAATTTGACTTCTAGTTTGTTGGATAACCATCTTGTCAATAGTCTTATGTGTTTATATCCACAAGGAGAGATAAGTTCCTTCCAAGCGACGCTCGGGAGGACTTTGGCTGATGTGGAGTGACGATCTTCAAGTTTCTGTACATATTTCTAATTTTTATATTATCTTAGCTTCGGTAGTTAATATAGCTACTAGGGAGGAGTTTGGTTTGGTTTGTATCTATGGCGATCCCTATCATCGCCAAACAAACCAAATTTGGGATTTTGTGGCATCTTTTGTATATAATAATGCCGGCAAGCCAGTAGTTTGTATGGGAGATCTAAATAACATCTTATATGATATGGATAAAAGTACTTCCTATGTTAATACTAAGTGTGTGCGTGCTTTTCGTAATCTTGTGAAAAATTGTGGCTTCTTTGACTTAGGTTATAGCGGTCCTGCCTACACTTGGACTAACAGGCGTTATTCTTCTTGTCCTATTTATGAGCGCCTTGATAGGTGTTTGGTAAATGTTGAATGGTGCGCTCTCTATCCAAACACTAATGTTTACAATTTTTCTATCATTATGAGTGACCATGCTCCTATCCTTATCTCTACTGAAGGCCAATTTCGTAAACCTAGACAAAGCTTCAAATTTGAAAATTGGTGGCTTCTGGAGAAAGACTTTAATTCTTATGCTAAATCTGTGTGGACTAGCACTGCTCATAGGCCTTTCTATGCCAGAACTAACCATCTTGCAGGTGCTCTTAAGAGGTGGTGCAAGAAAAAAAACCAATTAATCAGGAGCTCAACTTTCTTGAAGGACAAATTAAAAACATACAAATGAAACCTGTGAACGAACTAAACCAGAAACTTGAGGCTTCGCTTATAAACAGGTATGAGGAAAATATGATTAAGCTTACAGAGTTCTATCAACAGAGGGCTAAGAAGCACTGGGCCACAAAAGGGGACAGGAATACCAGTTATTTCCATCATGCTGTCCTAAAGCGCAGAAGGAAAAACCAAATTGTGTCTATCAGGGATAACAACAATATCACTCACTTTGATCCTGATAAAATAGCTTTTACTTTTGTGAACTATTTTAAGAAGATCTTTGCTTCAACTGACATAGATTATGGCAGGCCTTTTATAAGTACAGAGCCCCTTGCAGATCAAACTGATTTCACTTATAGTATCCCAGACAAATAGGAGATATGGCAGACTTTGAAGGAGATGAGGAGGAATGCTTCACCAGGTCCAGATGGCTTGAATGTGGAGTTCTTCTTGGCAACTTGGGACTGGATAGGAGATGACGTTTTGGCTCTGGTAACGAAATTTTATGAAACAGGTATCATGCCTCAACATATTAACAATACAAACATTGCTTTGATACCCAAAAAACTTGTATGCATTACTCCTGCTGATTTTAGACCTATTAGCCTTTGTAATGTTCTGTACAAAATAATTGCTAAATCTTTGGCTAATAGGCTTAAACCTCATCTCCCAAACTACATTCATCCTTCTCAGCAGGCTTTTATTGAGGGTAGAAGAATTAGTGACAATATCATTATTGCTCAAGAAATAACCCATTCTTTCACCCTCAGTTCTTGGAATACTCCTGCTTTTATGATTAAAATTGATCTTGCTAAAGCCTTTGATCGCTTAGAGTGGAACTTTATCATTTTGCCTCTTGCTCGTAAAGGTTTGCATGGTCATTTCATCAACCTGATTCATGCATGCATATCAACTCCCACTTTTTCTGTTATTATTAATGGCCAACCATATGCTAGA
Source organism: Stipa capillata (assembly GCA_019208055.1). Lineage (NCBI taxonomy): Eukaryota > Viridiplantae > Streptophyta > Magnoliopsida > Poales > Poaceae > Stipa > Stipa capillata. Next base: position 22,864 of record JAGXJF010000853.1, read on the forward strand.
TTCAGGAATAGCAGGGGTATAAGGTAGGGTTGTCCCCTCTCCATATTTATTTGTCCTTGCCATAAATGAACTCACAATCATGCTTCAGGAAGCCATGGCCTCCAATCATCTAACTGGTATATCTCTTGGACCAAATTGCCCTCCTATTCACTCGCTCATGTTTGCGGATGATCTTCTTGTCTGTGGGCAAGCTTCCATTCAAGAGGCAGCCCATATTAGTCATCTCATTCAAATTTTTTGCAATAGCTCGGGTCAAACTCCAAATTAGGGAAAATCTGCCATAATTTTCAGCAAAGGTGTTCAACCAAATGTCCAGGAGGCAATCAAGACTATTTTTCCTGTTCCTGATATTGATGAGAACTCTATCCATCTAGGTCATCCTCTTATTCTTCCTGCCAAAGATATATCTTCTGCTTATAACTTTGTCATAGATAAATTCAAAGCAAAACTCCCAAGTTATAAGGCCAACAAGCTTTCTCATGCTGCTAGACTCACTCTTATCAATTCTGTTTTTGCCTCTATCCCTGTCTATTACATGTCTAATATTCTCTTCCCCAAAAAGTTCTTGGCTAAGCTCACTGCTATCATTAGAAACTTTTGGTGGACAGGAGTCAGAGAGGAATCCAAGTCTAGATCCTTGTGTCTCAGAGCCTGGAAAGATATTTGTACACCGAAGAATCAAGGAGGACTAGGCATTAGGAATATGCAAGCAACCAATAGAAGCTTGATTCTTTCAGCTGCTTGGAGAATAGCAGAGAATCCAAACAGCCACATATCTAAAATTCTTAAATCCAAATATTTCCCTGATTCTTCTTTTTGGAGAGCTAAAGCTAATATTCCTAAATCTGCCTTCTGGACAGCCATTCTTAAAATGAAGCCCATGTTGCTTAACAATTCATTCTATCAGCTTACTAATGGCAACATTTCTGTCTGGAGCTCTCCCTGGTACCATTCTTGGGAATCCATCTATGATCATCTCATTTTCCAAGAAAGAGGCTTCAAGTATCTCGCTCTAGTCAAAGATCTTTGGCTTCCAAGTCAAAAGGAATGGAATAATGATATTATTGGTACTATTTTTGATAATGAAGCAGCCTCAATCATGAAACAAACCCCTATTATTCAGTCTAATGGCAACGACCTCCTTTGCTGGAAGCTAACCCCCTCTGGAAAATTCAATTCAAAAAGTGCATATAGACTGTGTTTGCAGGTACTACAGTAGGAGGGTGAACCACAACCAAGAACAGTCCCAACAAATTCTTGCAATCTATTAATGCAGGTGTGGAAAGCTAAGGATTTTGCACCCAGAGTTCAGACCTTTGCATGGAGATTAATTAGAAAGGCTCTTCCCACAGGTAAAAGGTAAAAGAGCAGGAGCATATACTACTCATATCAGCAAGCTTTGCTCTAGATGTGGAGTTGAAGAGGATGAGGTACATATATTCTTTTTATGTCACTTTGCTAGGGCAGCATGGTTTGCTCATCCTTGGTATATTAGATCATAAATTTAACTCAAAACTTCGCCTCCATCACTGATATAATCCAGAATCTCGCTACCTCAGGACACCCACATGCATCGCTTAATAACATTCTAACCTTTCCGTGGTGTTTATGGAAGTCCAGAAATGACAGCCTGTTTCAGAGAAAGAAAAGTACCCCTTTGCAGGTGTTCTACGCAGCTCAGGCAATTTCAAATTGCCTTTCTCTGGAGCTACTGGCAGTAGGCAGGGATGAAAACCAGAGAAATACAAAAAAGCACAAAACGCAGGCCATACCATGCCAGGTTCAGGGAATTACCATAGACATCAGTAGGTTATCAGCAGGAATCAAGATATTTACAGATGTAGCATGGAGAGAGCAGGCCTTCTCTGATACAAACCAAACTTACAGAGTTGGGCTTGGAATTCTAATCCAGATTAATCAGGGACAACAGAACATGAAGGCAAAAATCTCAGCGACATGTCATAAGGCAACATCCCCAATACAGGCTGAAGCTCAAGCTATGAAACTTGCTGCTCTTTTGGTTCGGCACTTCCATCTACAGGAAGCAGTTTTTCTCACTGATAACATTACTCTTCCAAAGGCTGTAGCAGCAAGAACACCAAGAACTGATCCAGGTCATTGGGAAATTAGAGTATTAGTTGCAGATTTCTGTGCCCTAACAGAGACATCATCAGCCCAGGTATTTCATGTTCCCAGGAACAACAATGAAGATGCGCATGCTTGTGCACAAATGGCGATCAACCAGAACTATGCAGTTTCTCCTACTTTTAGCTGTAATAGTTCTGCTCATGACAGGATGCATTGCCCTTTCATGCAAATGTTTACAAATATAAACTCTCAGGGTTTTGTAATCCTCCATGTAAACTGTGCTTAAATTAAATGTATGGCGTCTTTGACGCCTTAAGCTTGTTCAAAAAAAAAGATGCACGACTCCACTGCTACCACGTACTTCTGATTGCCTTCCAAGTCTCATCGCATACTGGCTAGCCATACCAAAACCACCTAAAAGTTCTTTTGCATTAGGCACAAATCACAATTTTTTTGTTTACTTCGTGTTATTAGAGTTCAGTTGGGGCCTATTCGTGGCAAAAGTAAACATTATGGACAACTGCATGGTTCAGATAGAAACGTAACATTTACCTAGCGTATAATTGGATCTCAGGCTCCTTCCTCTCTCAATAGAAGGTAAAAAAGCATATAAGGTAGTGATAGTCTGGAACAGATTAATCAAATAAAGCTGGCATAAAGTCTTCGAATACTAATTTGGCCTTATTTTTTTGCACTATGTCTAGCTTAAAATTTATTCAGCTCACTTTTATAATACAAGAGGACGCACGCTGCATACACACTCAATTCACCTAGTCATGCTATCGCGCAAGTACATGCGTGCACGTCCACTACATACATTGCAAATATTAATTGCGGAGGAATGAGTGCATCATATAGCACCATGTCGATTATATGGATTATATGGATGTCACCAAATGCATAAACATGTATACTCATTTAAATACTGTACACCATGTCGATTATATATATGGATGGAACTCACTTTGAAAATGTCACGCCCGAGACCGTCTCGGCGGGTTAAATGATCAGTCTTGGGAAGTTCAAAGGTGTTAGATACCCTGTGTTTTTATACTCGCGGTGTTAGACTGACTTTGAATAAAAAGTTGATGGGTTAAATGGGAATTTCCCATGTTATAATAAGAGTAAACTACAGTTTACATCAGCTAATTTGACATTGTTGCGCAAAATGCCGGACTAGATTGTGTTACATTTAGGGTCCGTTTAGTTCAAAGCTACCGGTGCCACAATTAACCTTAGATAGAGTGTGGCTTACCACAAAGTGTGGCTAATAAAATTTTAGCCATAAGTGTGGTAAAAGTTAACAAAAAATAGAGTCTATAACAGTGGATCATATGCATAATAAAGTATAGTAAACCACCACTACAATACGAACCAAACATATACCAAAAAACTGTGGCGCACCTAAGGTTAGGCGTGGCAAATTGTGGCTAGGAACCAAACAGCCCCTTAGAACCAGCTTTCGATTTTGACCGATCAGGCTCATTCCTAGCGGAAATTCTCTTTACAATCAACCACCGCAGCAATCAACACGACTCACTTGCGCACACATTTTCTAGTAGGGCCCGCACACTGTCTCCTTACCTTATCTCTTCCTCTCTCCCAACTCATCCTTCCATCTTCGTTCTCTTCACATAGCGACAGATTTGACATGTCCTCCTTCTCCTCCATATCATGTTTTGTCGTAGGAAAAGGGTGGGTAGGCGCATGAACTTCACGGTGGTCGAAGAGGCATCAAAGTTGGCGAGCCACTGCAGTGGGCACCCAGTGCCAAGCATACTGCGTGGCTGATCTGCAAGAACCCGTGGTCATCTTCCCGGCCTCTGGTGACACCCAATCTGCTGCTACAACACCACCGTCGCCATTGACAACGGCAAGCGGGGAGGCAGAGTTTGCCAGGTCTGCACCATCACTATGTGTCAGAGTATTATTCCGGCAATACTGAATATGGGGCAGCGTGAGCACAGCAAATCCAGATGGGTGCACACGGGAGATAAGATTTAGACAGGTTCAGGCCCTCACAGAGAGGTAATACCCTACGTCCTGTGTTTGGTGGCTGGTATTGCTTGAATCCCGAGTGCCGCAAACCCTCAAGACGAGATCTCGAGGTTGCTAGGGCTATGTGTATGAGAAGATACTAAAAGCATATGAAAGATGATCAAGAGATTATGGCTATGGCCTAAGAGAAGATACTGATCGGGAGATCCCTACCTGGCCTTATATAGGTGACTAGGGTAGGGTTACAAGAGTCTGGATCGGTTTATAGATTGATTTCCTAATTAGTTACAACAGAATCCGGGATTGCCGGGTAAGTGTTTATCCCTGTCTTGTACTCCAAGTCGATGAGGCGCCCCTGTGTAGAAGTCGGACTCCGAGTAGTCGGCCCAGCCCATCCCATGTCCGTAAGGCCGGTATTGTCCTCCTTGACGATACCCGGGTGCCATGTCATCTTCACTATGTGACATGCCATCATCATCTCGCATCCCAAAGGCAAGCAGGAGATAAGGGATCAGAAAGGGGACTAGGGCTCCTGAATCTACAATTTCTCATTTGAAAGCTCTTGGTCACCAAGTTGAAATCTCTCCTTATGTGGATTTGATTTTGGTTTTGGAGGTTGAAAGCTTTCCTTCTGTGGATTTGATTTTGGTTTTGGAGGTTGAAAGCTTTCCTTATGTTGATTTGGTTTTGGAGGTTGAAACCTTGATGAACATGAGTCGGAAGTTGGTATTGCTTTTAGTAGAACATTGAATTTCTTGTTTGGTTGAAAGCTTGTATGATTTCAGTTGAAAATTATAATTTTGGGGTTGAAATCTTGATGAACATGATTAGGAAGCTATATTGCTTCTAGTAGAAAGTTGATTTCAGTCAATTGATAGTTGGATTATTGAAACAAGAAGCTGTTGAACATTTAGTTGATAGTTGAATCCTTTCAATTTTTTGTTCTTCACTGGAGGAGGGGGTAGGGGAGGGAGATGGGGCTTGGGCTCATGGATTCCCAAGGGAAAGGGTGACATTCCAACAGTCACGATGATTGTTGAAAACTAACCGTTCCGACGGTCATTCACAAATTAACATCCCCCTATCTCAAATGTAATAGATAGCGTTAGTATTTACTTTGCACATAAGAAAAATGGATAATGTCTCAAACCTTTCGCAATCATTTTAGAATTTACCACTTTCGTCATTGTGTGTTGAAAGGATTTGGCGCCCTTGTGTTCATGCAAGATACACCCTCTAGTTTACAAAAATATGATGTATTGAATATTGACACAATTGCTCTGACCACTAGTTTATATTGTAATATGTTTACAAAACCCAACAAAATCATAATATTGTAAGCATATTTTTCAAGATAGTTCTATACCTATACTCTCAAGAATCTGGTCTAAATATTTAAAATGATTTCAATGACTTGTTGAACTCTACAAGAATTGTATACACATAAATATATAATAAAAATTATTTAGTTGCACCACGGAAAAATGCACATGAGTTTTCTAAGGGGTTGCATATATTCCACTATTGTTATAGGCACAAATAAAATTTCCAAGAGGTGACCTCATGCTAAGGATTTATGGAATTGGGAGCATAGTAAAGCAATCCATGGTAATTTGGCGTAGCCTCATTTCTATGATCCAATTAACTCTATGGATTCAAATTGTCCAAAAATATAATAAAAATCATCTAATCCAAAGACGTCCCTGATGTGCAAAGAACTAAATATGAATCTAATGCCACCACCAACCACTATATATCTATTTATATAACGAGATGGGGGGATAGACTTCATCTACAATATAACATCGCCACCTTTTCTAATTCTATATATGGTCATCAATAGTTGGTAGATGGCAGTTGGAAAAACTATGGAAGAGAAAAAGGCTAGAGTGTGTGAAGCAAATCAAGGGACCGGAGGCATTGAGAAAGAACTGACAGATTTTTACATATATATAGCAGCATTTAGTTTTTGTGCCTTATCTGGAAGGAATCATTTTGGTCTTTTTGGTCTTTGCAAGGTTCAACCAATAATTGTACTCTATGAACTTGATTCATGTCCCATGGATTTTCCCGTGACGCGATGCGTTACGAGCAGCATCCTCCAACAACACATCCTCATTGATCTTTTATGGAAGCAAAATAGACCCGGACCAAAATGCTGTTGGACTAGAGTGCAAAGGTTGGGTATATCTGAGCTTCTACAGATGAGTCAGATAAACGACAAAATTTAAAAGACAGTCATTCGGGTTTTCTCATTACAACGAGAAACACTATCCACTCCTTGTGAACGAACATCTCACAAAAACTAAGACGAAATTGACGTCAGTGAGAGCCTACTTGCCTAGGACGACCGGATCTAGAGGCGGCAAATATTCTGGCAGGAATCGATCTACAAAGACACAAAGTGTGTAAGACGTCTCCGGAGCTCTATCTGAGCAAGTGGAGGTTGAGCGCATCCAGCACATTCTCATTATGTAGCAACCCTTGCCCATCGAGCAGATCTCACCTCAAACTAAACACAACGTGATTTTTTTTTGACATGGCAAAAACTAAACACAATATAATTTACCATAATAGTAGAAATGCCGGTACAAACGTTGTCGACGTTCTTATATGTGCTTATTTGGATACCCTTTCATTCGACTCGATCTCTTTGGATGGATAGGGATTTAAGTCTCATTCGATTCAATCCCTTTGGATGGGTTGAGTTGGGTTAAGCTAGCCGGTCCTGGACGATTTTCAGTAGAAATGTCACCTTGTTTTATCTTGTACATGTTGATGTAGTGCAGCGAATGTTTCCTACGTGTTGTCACCACACTCTACTCATAAAGAGCCATAGAATAACGGTGCGTTTTAGATCCACTGTTTTAAATAAGAGAAAGCGTTAGAGCCTAGCCACCCAAACCACAGGAACCTTCCAATACACGTTGCATGAGGGATACAAAATATGGACCTTCTAAATTTATGATAAGTATACTCCGTAAGATTAAAGTAACGGTTTCTACTTTTGATATTTATCCATTCCGCATGAGATTTATTGGTTGAAAACCACATTAAGCTGTCGGAAAACGCGTCAAATTTTGCTCTTGCACGAATTTTTTGGATTTAACAGCTAATTTCTGAAATAAATCATGTCAGTCTTTTAAAAAATAGTTCCAAAATTTCAAAAACCCCCTACTCTCAAATTAAGTGTCCAAATCAAAATCCATTCTCACCACCATCTTTGTTGCGACAAGATCTTCAAAACTAGATCCTGATTGGATTTGTGTTGATGACTTCTTTTGTGTACTACATTTTATATACTGTCTACTGCATTATTTGGTGCTACATTGTTCTCCGCTTTCACATCATACTACACCTACACTACATACTTTGATTTGTCTACTACACTTTTTTGATTGTTTTCTACATCACATATTTCTCTATGGCAATTTTTTGTGGTTTTCTACTGCATTTTTGTCAGTTGTCTACTACATTATCTATCAGTTGTCTACTATACTTTCTAATAGCTATCTACTACGTATTTATCTACTGTAATTTCTGTCAGTTATTTACTGTAATATTTGTTAGTTGTCTACTACTAACGGTTGTCTACTGTATATTTGTCTGTTGCACTTTGTTAACATACAATTGTTTGCTGCATATTTATCTCTTGTATTTCTCAATAGTTGTCTACTACATATGCATATTTTTCCTTAGTAAACTATAGTGGAAGAAACAAGAAAAAATTTAGTAAAAAAAGACGAAACATGAAAGAAAGAAAAAAAGAAAAAGATGACAACTGCTAGTAATAGTCTTAAGTGGTGTTCAATATTACTACTACTAATAGTCTTAAAGCGAAAACAAAATTGATAAACGAAAGATATCCAAAAAGACAAAACTAATAAACGAAAGATATCAAAAATGAAAAAAAAAGAAAGAAGGTAGATACAGAAAAAACAAACTTGATAGCGCTCACGTGCCGTAATGCTCCGTACCAGTAGTATCTCTTAGGCCTTGTTTGGTAGCCCATGATCCCTCTGGGATCCCAGCCTATTTCTGGGCCCAACACCCATGCGGCTCATTAACTCGGGGCAGCCCGCAATCTCGTTTGGACGCCCACGACCGGGGAGAAACCCGGCCCTATCCGCGGCCATTCTCCGGGAGGCAGATCCTGGCCTCGGGACACTGGGGAGGAAACCCTCCGCTCTGCGACCTCCTCTGCGCCGCCCCTGTCCCGTGCAACCTTCTCCGCACGACCTCCACCCCATGTGACCTCCTCCACCCCGCGTGACCGCCTCCGTCACGCGACCTCCTCTGCGCCGTCTCCGTCCCACGTGACCTCCTCCGCCCAGCGCGACCTCCTTCCCGCGCGACCGCCTCCGCCCCGTGCGACCTCCTCTACCCCGCGTGACCGCCTCCGCCCCGTGCCCCGTGACCTCCTCCGCCTCCCTCCGACGACGACAACTGCGATGACTGACTGAGCCCTTCAGTTTGTCCTTGTCCTTCTCCTCCCATCTGTTTTGATGTTTGATGCGTGATGCTCGGTGCTTTTGATTAGTATAATTTGTAGTAATCCTCCTCCCGTACGGTGAATAATAATCCGTAGTTGTTAATCTTGATGCTTGGTTAGTAATAATCTTGATGTTTGATGCTTGATGCTGAGGGACGGATAATAATAGTTTATGATTGTTTTTTTTTGCGAGAAAGCAAGAACTTTACTGCATATTACCAGGATTACAGTCCGCTCTAACCAGCGGCAAAACACAATCCGGACCATCATACAGCTGGAAATTAGAACAATTTTGAACTCTAGCCAAATTTGCTAACTGATGAGCTACCCTATTCTGAAAACGAGTGCATTTGGAGAAACGAACTTCCCTCTCACCAGAAGCTAGCAGCTGAATCTCTCTGATAATGAAAGCATGCTGGGAACTGCTACCAGTTCCATTTAATGCTGCTTGAATGAGAGCAGAACAATCAGACTGGATGACAACAGGGAGATTTGTCCATTGTAAAGCTAATCTCATTTCTTCTACAGCTGCTATCAGTTCTGCCTCCAGTGGTTCAGAGTAGTGATCTAAGCATCTCAAAGCAGAAAAGATTATTTCTCCTACTGAGTTCCGAAGAATCATGCCAATGCTAGCAGATCCATCAAGCGGGACGAAAGATCCGTCAATATTGAGAGCCGTCTAGCCATTATCAGGTGGGTGCCACGCCTGGTTAGATAAGGAGGGATCTCTCAATCGCGTTTCAGATTCAGTCTTCCGGAACACATCTGCTGGCTGTTTTCCTTTCACCGGATCCCGCAAATCCTTTTGTCGGATGGTGAACAGGGTATCAAAGTAACTGGTGAGGAATCTGCGGGATGCCTCAATAGTTGGAAGAGAATTATTATGAATCACCTGATTGCGTACGAACCAAATACGTGAAAAGATTAGAATGACCATCATCTTCACCTCATTGGAGCAGTGGCAGAGGACACCAAGGATCCATTCTGGCCCAGTATTCCGGAAATCTTCATATTTGGGCAGAGGCCAAAGCTTCTCCATAGTCTTCCAGATGTTCTTGGCAATGTCACAGAGCACGAGCGCATGGAAAGAATCTTCAGCACCTTTACCACATATCAAGCAAGTATCATTTTCAGCCAGCTGCCTCGTCTTCTTGTTCGCCATAGTAGGAAGACCACCAACGATAGCTTTCCACGTAGTTAGCTTCATCTTCTGAGGGACTGCAACCTTCCAAACACAGTTCCACAGCGATCTTGAACCATCTGACCGTGAACTCGACGCACCACTCCCCACTGATTGCATAAAAAAAATAGTTTATGATTGTTAATTGTTGGTAATTCTATGGGTTAATTGCATGCATATTTTGGCGATAGATAATAATAGTTGCTGTGATAGATCTCTGAAGAATATCTTATGACAACTTTAGATTTATTTGGTATGCAGCGATCACCACCTAGGTAGCATACTGCATTCATCTTTTCTGATCCTCCTGTTCCTTCTGGTTTATTAGTTCGCTAGATTTTTTTCTCAAGTGAATTAGCTGTCTAGATTAATTATTTTGGATGTTATTCTTCGGTAATGTTTCTTTGTTGAGATATATTCAATTATACATATGAGGTCTCCAGTTAAGAAAGAAAATGAGATTGAAGTTTTTTTTCCCCTGAAATTAACTAATAACATTAGCATTGGTTGAGTGAAATTGTGTATTTCTGTTAGCTAGTTGGTGGAATAGTTCAACCGTGCACATGTCAGATCTAGCTTAGGATGAGGAACATGATAAGCATCCATTTGAAACAGTAACAAAATTATGAAGAGAGAAGTGCTGACAAAATTAGTTAAAGTAGGGATTTTGTTGTTTCTCTAACTATTCCTCATACTAAGCTAGATCTGGTTCTTGTTACCATACAAAAACGTATGCGCTGTTTCAAAGACATATCCTATACTGATTGATAGAGGTTAAAGTTATGTTTAACAAGTCAAAACAGAATCTAATAATCACTTGACAAAACAAGTAGGTTTGGTCTTGTTTTCTACATGTAAATCAACACTGATATTTGTACAGAGAACGACTTTTTCCTACTGAGGGAAGGGTGCACGGTGGTGTTAGTAATAATCTTGAGCGAGATACATGTGCTGTTAGTAATAATCTTTACAAAACAAGTAGGTTTGGTCTTGTTTGCTGTTGTACATATTCGTATATCATAATCCTATTTTTGATGGTTGATAAATTGTGCATTTCTTGTCAGTTGAAGGTGTAGATGGAGATGCTGCTTGTGTCACCTTCTTTCCTTTAGAAGTTTACTTCATTTTGCACTGTGTGAAGTTCTAGGCATATATAGATTTAAGCTGAAGAAGAATCAAGAACTCAGGATGATGTTGCATGAGGAATTTGTCTGTTTATTATATATGTTATAATTGAATTTTTATAGTGCCTATTTGTACCTATAGTACCTTTGAGCTTAATTGAAATTTTTATGAATTTTTATGCTATATATTCTCAGCTGTGAATTTTTGATATATTGGATGTCACGAACCTGCATAGTAATCACCTATTCCTTTCTTTTAACTCCTAATCAACGTACATGCTAGTGACCGGGATTTCCTCCCCCTTTGCTGCCAAATGGTCACAGGGATCATTTCCCGGATGGAGAGATCCTCCCCATGAGAGGAGGGGGATTTGCTGCCCTGGAATTTTCTCTCCTAACAACCAAACAAAGCCTTAAGGGTATCTGATAACCGTGAGTCCGGCCATTCTAATTAATGTGACCATGTTGCTTATGCGTTTTGCTAGCCGGTGCACGTGTATTAAAAAAAACGGGTAAACACTTTTTTTCCTTTTGGTCTCCGTCGTCCCCGCGCTCTGTTTAGTGAAAAACATGTCAGATGGCCTAAAAAACAGGTGAAACTTTCTCTCCACGCTCTTGTTTCTGAGTTTGACAGCAGACCTCCCAAAGTGATGACGTCACGAGATTCCTTTTTAGTTTCAAAACTTCTGCTGCTCTTTAAACCGTGCATTCAAATCATAATCCGTTTACAGACTTGTGTTCACGTCAACGAGAGTTTCAGAATTAGATTTTAATTAAATATATTTTGAAAACTTCTTTTTATACCACATGCTATATTAGTGTCTGCCATACTTGTACCAACTAGTACAAAAGTCTTTATAGGTGTTAAGAGACTACGAAGATGATTTGTCCCTCCTCTAAATGACATCAAGAAAAGACGATGGGTGATTTTATGCACTTATCATAGGAAGACCGAGTCATTACTTGGATTAAACACGAGTTTGGCTTACGTCCCTCAAAAGATTATTGAAGTAGAAACTTGAGGTTGGCTTAGAGCATTAGTTTGCTTTATTTCTCTTTTTAAAAAATAAGAGTAAATTTTACTTTTTTCCTTCTAAGTACGCACGATTAATAACGAATATTGCATTTAAGAAATTTGACATAAACTAATGTATTGGTTTAAAACATTTATTTATATTCTACCTCATTTAGCCACTTCTTCCCACTAACAGCTCGGGCCGCCTATCCGGTTGATGTGACGCTCCACCTGGCCACTCAGATGGCACATCACACCTGCCATGTGGGCTATCTCTCTCTCTCTTTTTTTCTTCCTTCCACCTCCCTCTCTCTACCCTCTCTTGCCATGGATGACATGTCCCTACACTAGCGTGAACTGGGAGCTAGCTTACCCGCTCTCGTGCACGGAGGCCACCGTGGTCATGGACAGTAGCAGCCCGAAGCTCTAGTCAGTGGATCCGCCAATGCTAAGCCTCTGATTGGTGCCACTTGTTCTACCACTGATATTGCGGTTGGTCAGAGTCCCACACGGAGAGCCCCAAGGCCACACGTCTAGATGACCATGTGTGGCGCAGCATGAGGCTGTGGTGGCATGGTGCTGAGTGCTGCTGCTTGTAGTCCTCTAAGTTGGCAAACTTATGGGGGAGATCGTTTGAGGAGGCCTTGTTACATGCTTCATTGACACTGTAATGTTGTCGCTCTATGACTACATTGCCGGTGTCGCCATTGTTTCGAGAGATTGGATGGGTCAGAGGAGGAAGGGAGAATGGCATAGTACCCATTGGGGGATAGGGAGAGGAGATGGGATGTGGAAGAAGAGAAAGGTAGAGTAACGTGTTGTGTGAGTGGCCAGGTAGAGTGCCACTAGCCTAGTAGGTGGGCCAGAGCTATCAGAGCAGGGAAAGGTGTAGGGTAAAATGTGGAATGAAGGTTTTAAATTGGGTGTATTTGTGTTAAAAATAATGAATTAATGGGGTATTCATTATCAACCATGTGTACTTTAGAAGGTTAAAAGTGGAATTTTTACTCCAGAAATAATGTACCAACGAAATCCACAATAGGACTAATTCATGTACTAAATAGTGAAGAGCAAGATCTATCGGCTATACAAGATTGAAACTATCCAAAACTATCTAAATGGATTTAGCATCTTCCTGACGGGATTGTTACATTGCTCTAGACCAGGTCATCACAGTCTGGTAAAAACTATCATTAGAGATGGGTAAGCTAGCCGTGGTGAATCCAACTGGCCCGTCTAAGATAGGCCTCATCACAGACGGTTGCCTATAAAGGGCCCATCTGTGATAGGGATCATCATAGACGGTTGCATTGGGTCAACCATCTATGATGATAGGAATATCACAGACAGTTTTGGTCAATAAAACCAGCTATGATACATTGTCTAGAGGGCATGATTTTTCATGATTTAGAACTAGACTCAGGAATGCTAGTCATCCCCTCTGAAAAACATCACCGAATAAATATTCATGCACATATTACAATTACAACTGAACTCAGATCACATATTCACATCACAATTGAACTTATATGACCCTACTCACATATTCACATGACTGTTGAACTTATATCACATCTCATTAACATAACAAAGGAACTCAAAGTTTAAAGAATTTTCTAAAAATATTATTCTTTTCCATAAATCTCAAATCTACAGCACAGATCTCATAATTTTCAAAAATGGCCACTATCAGCTTAAAAAAGGCCAAAAAGAGGCTATCGGTAGAGAGCGAGCCGACTACGTTCCAATCAGTAAACAGCCAGCCGAACTGGACCCATCGGCTCCAACGTAGTCGACGGGACCCAACCATTTTTGGTAGGAGCGTCTAGTTGGCCAACCGTCGGCCGATAGGGCCAAAAGTCCCTTGCAAGCCTGCCGATAGGTCACACTGCCTCGCTTGTGACACCATCTGCTACTGGTTGGCCAATAGGGTTCAAAGTTAGCTGCAGGTTTGCCGATGGCCCATATTCTGCCCCATGAACCCGCACATCACCTATTTAGTGACTTTCCATCCCCCACTCTGCGTCCCACAAGCAAAATAGACAGAGTGAGAGAGGGCAGTGACACGGAAGAGAGAGAGAGAGGAGAGGGGTTTAGGGTTTAGGAGGGAGTTGAGGAGAAAGAAGCTCTCGACAGGGGGTGCAGGAGAGAGAGGGCATTAGGGTCTCGGAGGTGAGGCGCAAGAGGGCTCTCGCAGTGGCGTGCCTGTGAGGTAAACCTTTGTGTTACTCTTTTGTTTAGTTTCATGGAAATAGTAAGTATGTCCGTATTGCAATATGTTAGGAATGGCTTCATCAGGTTGTGATGACATGCCAAAGGAGAAGGTGAGGGCTTCTGTGCCCCCAAGGAGTCGAGGTTCCCCTTTGCTAATGCCAAGATCCGTGCAGACTCATGTAGTCGCAAGAGATGTCGTACACCTTCGAAAGAAGGTTCTTCATGTGTGCTAACTAGGATGAAGAGCCAGCAAAGGTTGGCGTGTTCCCACAGCATCAAAGGGTAAAAACTCGCACATACCCACATTTTTAACATGATACACAACTATACTAAATATGAGTAATGCTAACAAAACTTGTTTGCAGTCTTCCCCTACTGTCGACGAGTTGTGTGAGTTAAATCATAAGAATAATACAAAAATAAAACCTGTTCCCTTTCCCTTCTCAACCGCCTCATCGGCAACCATATATTCTTATTCCCTTCGACCCCTGTTTGGCTTAACCCTAATCTACTTCTCTGAAGCCCCAGCATCCTCTTTTGTCTCGTGCATGTGATCATACACCTCATCTCCACCCCCATTTCCCTCCAGAACCCTAGACATCAAGACCCTAACTCCTCGACACTTTTCCTTTCATCTTGTCGGTATAACCCAGACCAACGTCCAAAGCTAAGTGGTAGCAAAACACTTTGGCAATATTAAAGCATATATATGTGGCATAATCACATTTCTCATGCCATTCCCCTCCCCATTATCTTCCCCATGCCCAAAAGGGGAGATATGCAAATATATACACTACACCCTGACCGTATACGTGTAGATGCGACCTTAACTTCGCTCTTCCGAGCTATGGGATTAAACCCTAAATCCAGTTGACCATATGCTTCCAAAGTATATGGGGCATCCATATGCCCACATTTCCCCCATATGGTGTGACATCCTTGCGGCCTATCGGCACCATTGGATCTTTGTCTTATTTCTTTGATACCTTATTCCTTAAAGACCCAAACCCTAATTACACATACCCATAATCCTCCTCCACTCTAAAAATATCCCAAAAATCCCTAGAAATATCTTGAGTGTATTATAAACCCATTTCTACAAAAATATGGTGAGCTGCAGTGTGAAAATTTCAAACCATTTTGAATTTGAAATTTGGACATAATCGACCGTTGAACTACAACCCTTAGAAATAATATTCATAAAAATCCCAATAAATTTCCCGAGATTAATTTTAACGATATTAGACCAACTATGCAAAAATATGAGGACCTTCAGTTCAAAAATATTAAAATAATTCAAATACCGTTTTGAACCATATATCTCAAAACCATGCCCAGGAATATTTTTTTCTCTTTTCAAAAATTTAAAAAAATTAAAATTTCATTTAAGCCCATTTTGAATTTAGCCCAGATTTCACTAATTTAAACATCCAAAAAATTTCATAATTTTTGGAGGACCTCCTCTCCTTATATACAACCCATTTTTGCAAAAGAAATACCCTATCTTCTACTCAAATTTTGACCATGAAAATTCAGTCAAGAGAGTCACAGGCCATCCATTATTTTTCTCTGTCTTCTTCTCTGCTGACCTTTTCCCTTTTGTCCTCTTTCCCTTGGTTGATTCCTCTCTTGAGCAGCAGCGAGACCCCTATTTCCTCCTATACCTGTTCACAGGGCCCACAGCATAGCATAATGCATCTACCACACAAAACCCTAGAAATTACTATTTGCTATGTAGCTGTTTTGCCAGATCAATAAATGTTAAATCCACATCACGTGTGGATTTCTACAACCATAAATTCCTAGATAACTTTTGAAGATTCTTAGCAAGATTCCTCAACCAGCCATGAACAGTTTGCATAGTGGTACTGTACAAGAAATGACAGTTATTAATTCTTTTCCATCGAAGCCAGAATTGACCCTTGTACAGGAAGTGCAGAAATGCATCTTAGAAAAATCCACAAAATTTTTTAGATATACCCACTGATATAAAAAGCCCTGATATAAAATAAAATGGCTTGGTACAATATAAAAATTCCCAGTTATCATTATTTTTTCAATCAGGGATAAATAAGCCTTTGAACTACACCTACCCAAGGTAACTCTCCAAAAATTACTAGAAAAATCGTGCAGCCTCCCATATATGCCAGAACTTCAGATACCCAAAAATACAAGTCTCCATAGTATGAAAATTCTCAGATATCTCCTGTTTTCAAAAACAGACCAGATTTAGTTTTGAACTACAAGTACCTAAAATATTTTCCCTAAAAGTCTGAGAAAATTCTTGGACAATCTACACTCTATCCAGAGCTCCAATGCCTAAAAATCCTCCTACCTTCTGTGCACAAATTTGGAGTAAAGGTTATAGCTATTTCTTGCTCAAAACATGCAATCCAAGATTCCATCCAATCTATTCAATGGAAAATAACCAAACTCCTTCCTGATGTTCCTCAGCACCCAAGGCACATTTCCCTACCAATTCTAACTCAACGTTGAACATAGCACTAAGACACTTTTTTCCCTCCAACAGTGAGCGGTGCCCAACTTTGCTGCAACTTCACAGCATGTGCGAGCTAACTCCCCTTCCTCCTTAACTCCCCTCCTTCTCCTCTACTTAAGCCAAGCAACTCCTCTCCCTCTCAATTCCCAACCAGCCCGAGCTCATCTTCTCTATCTGTTCTCCATCTACTAGTGTCCCTTTCTTCCCCATTAGCTCCCCTCTGTTTTCCCAAGGCCAAGCTTTACTATTTCCTTGCTTCTCTCCTTCGCCCCTACTCGAGCTGCATTTTTCCTCTCTCTCAGTTTCCTCTCCTGGCAGAAACCTCAAAAGTCTATGTCTTCTCCGTTGTAATTCCGATCGAATCAATTCTTTCTCCGATGATCTCATAAATTCCAAAACTATCCATTAAGGTAACTTTAATAATTTTTGAAAGGTTTAGAATTTTAAGTTTGAAAATATTTCAAATATGTATGCTATGTTGATACATCTTGCTCAAGATTAGCCCTGGACAAATCAATTCTTTTACCTAAAAATCTCCTAAAAATAAATCTAGCATGATGGGCTTAGTGGCACTTTAAAACTCTGATTCCTTTAGGTAAAGCTAACAAAAATCATGATGTGCTTCAAAACCTTTACCTTACTAGGGCGTATATATACATGCAATCTTTTCCATAGCATCTTATATAGGAATACCAAAGTGATCTCCTAAATATTTAATACCTATAATACCAATAGACCTTGAAAACCTATAGTATTTCGATATGGACATACTAAATTGTTGTGAAGCCCTTACCATCCTAAAATATTTTCAGTAACCATATACGGAGGTGTTCTTTCAAGACTCTGAGACTTAATTTTCCAAAACCTTATAAGTTCTGGAGCCCCTCTATTTTCAAAACAAGAGGCCTTAGCATACCAGTCATAAATTGTACGCTAACCGGATAAGGACCCTTATTCCATGTGTACCTATCCAAACCCTATTCAATAGGCCTTATAAAACTTTCTAAAAATAACAGCTACCTGAGTACGTCATGAGTAAGTTGTATTGCTCTATTGCTTTATTCGGATCTTATCGGGTTTCCCCTCGTGCTGTTGATTTATTCAATGTTCCTCCGACATGTAGATACTGGCGTTGTGAAGTCTCGTGCGGAAGACCCCGGACGATTGTCATACCAAGCTCAAACTCGGGACCCAGCAATATTGCCAGGCAAGCATACCCACTTTGATCATATTGAATCTTATATATGTCAAACATTAAATATTTTGTTTGTAACATTGCATGCTATGTGAGTATCAACAATACTTTATGCTAGACCTAGCTACACCCTGTAGTTGCATATGATTTAGGTCCGGTGAATCAATCCTTGTAACCCTAGCAGTACTAGCCTGTCATCGTATAACCAACGGATTATTAAGAATATAGGCAATAGACATGCTTAGAGCTGCTATAGAGAAAAACTAAATTTTGTTCGATTCATGTGAAACCCCTTTTGGTTATGGGAATAAAACCCCTGGGAAAGCATGTGCCTTTCGAGGCGAGAGTTTGAAAGTAATGTTTGCCAAAATCCCAAAACAAAATGGAGGATGATTTTGATTCAGGTGAAAATGGTAAGGGGAGATCAGAGGAATGGTTGTAGCATGTAGGGACATGGCTAAAAGGGTGATGATGTGTAGTATTGCTCGAATCAATTAAGGATCGAGCCTAAGTGCCGCTCAATCAAGTTCACTCCATACATCCATATGTCTTTTATGGGAAGGACTTAACCAAACACCCTGTCGAGTGCTAGTGTCTGGACCCGTGGGCAGTAGGAAGTAAGTGACTAGGTGGATTGTTATCCCTATAGGACCTCCACGTGGCTACATAGGGAGTTGTTGGACACAAAGGTGAGTCCTCTTTGGGTTGTGTGTCTGGGACCGCCGAACATAAATGAAAACTAGGTAGATCTCATCTAGCGGGTCTAGACCTGGTACGAAAATGGGGGAACAGACTCGTTGTAATAACCCTATCGACACCCCTCGTAAAGAGTGCTCATATGGCCAAGGCAACAAGGGGGACTTATATCTTGTGGATATAGCCGTACAACCTCTACAGAGTGTTAAAATCTATTCAAATAGCCACATCCTCGGTTATGGAAACAACTTGGAAAGGCCACACACTGGTTAGACTAAGTTTTGGTTATGAAATCTGGGAATGGGATTAAGGGCGTGGGCATGATGTGTCCACAGTGTGCAGTTTGAGCTATAGGCAGGTAGTGAGAAACTGTAGAAGTGAAACCTAGCCCGTGTTGCGAGGCCGTAGCACGGGTAGGCTTTAAGAATGGCCTAAGACGATACAAGGGTTATCGGCCTCTAGTTGACAATTTTCTAAATATAACTTCCGGCACCAGGTACTCACCCGTCAGAGACGGGCTTGTTTTTCAGAAATGCTTTTGAATCTACTACTATCATATTTCGAATGAGGACTTACTTTTCCGCTCAACATTCAACTTAGGGTAAAGCCACTTTCTTGGTCAGGCCTTGCATGAAATATATCTGTTATACCCTGTGGGATACTTGTGAGTACATTCAATGTACTCAACTGGCTTGTTGATTTGGCCAGACGAAGAAGACGTCAATTTTGAAGATATAACTATGTTCGCAAAAATTAGGGCGTAATCCCAGTTAGTTGCCTATTGGATATGGCATATTGATAGGCCACATCACCGCTTGATTTTCCGCTGAGTTTCTAACCATTGGGCTACAGGTATAAGACTATCGACCTTGACGGTCTATGTACGTACCGTATGATAATATGTGTGTGTATGACAATGATATACAGGTTATCTTGTGTGTATCAGCTACTGATCATGGGACCAGTATAGTAAAATAAGGGTTTATCCGGCCTTAAAACCGGGTATGCCATACTACATAAAAGTGGCTAGACAGTACCCAATCAAAGGACATTGAAGAACAACTCATGCTTGAGGCATCGTGGAGGCAAGATTACGTTGAGCGCCGCATGTAGGCAGAGTAGGAGGAGAACTGAAAGCATTGGCAGGAGGCGCGACGCAACAAAAAGAAGGAGGCGGAAAATCAAGCTGTAGAGGCATGTAAGGCTGAGAGGGCAAGGAAGCGCGAGATGGCGTGTCACGCCAATGAAGAAGGAGAGGAAACTCATGGTAGTTGTATGAAGAAGGGAAAATACCCAAAAGGTCCCGAGTAGTGATATGTATGTTCTATTAGGTTGTTTGCTGTTATGCTTGTAATTTCCAAGTGTTCTTCTACCATATTGCCGCCCCTTGTTTTGTGTTCTTCTACCATGTTGTCACCCCCCTTGTTTAGTGTTGTTCTATCGTATTGTTGCCCATTGTTTAGTGTTCTTCTACCGTATTGTCACCACTTGTTTAGTGATTTGAATGTATCGAACTCTAGATCCGCTTTCAATAAACTCAGTCGTTCATGGGAGCAAGATACAAAATATGAGAAATGAAATGCTCCTAATCTACTCTAATCACTGATCGTGCCCATCACCCTAGTTAGGTCCTCCTCAGCCTCCCTATGCACCGCCTCGAAGCACCACCCTCGAGGCCTCTTGCGAAAGTCAAAGTACGTCACTGGAGCATGGTAAACTATAGTACGACACTCTTGACCAAGCAAGGGCTCACCTGGCTGAGGAGGTGTAGGCTCTGTGTCTAGCATGGCTAGCGGCGGCTTTGAGGGAGTTAGCAAACCTCCTCCCCCGTGACACGTAGGACCAAAACCTGCATGACATAAAAGTGTAAGGTTGTATGAACTACGAAAACTCAATTACGGAAGCAGTAATAAGACATACTAGGTGTCAGAATCATGGACGAGCGAAATGGCGGTGGCTGATCCCACGGAAATAGCTGGCTCGTCTACTGGTGAGGCTGCTGCCAAGACGACCCACCCGCATGTGTAGGTCCAAGTGGGCACTGCTGCGTAGAGTGTTGGCCTAGGTCAGTCGGACTAGTCTGTTGTTTAGACTATCTGGGAGGGAGGTGACCTCCACGACCTCTCTGGTACTCGACCACGTCAGAAGATCAGCCACAAGACAGAGCATCCAACAATCTGCGGCTCAACTCCTCTACACGGGACAACAATGAGGAGTCCTCTCTCATCCTCCGTGGCGAGTTCGAGCTCGCCAAAATGGTGCTGACCTCGTCGTGAATGTTGGGTGCCAACTCAATCTGCGCGTACATAATGATTCAGTGAGAAACAAAAATTGTTAGCAAAATAAAGTTCGAAATGCATAGTAGTACTTACCGCATGGCCCCGTAAGCGAGCAATCTCAAATGAATACAAGTCTGTCGTCTGTGCCAGGTGGATCTCCTGAGGCTACATATGTGGTACAAGAATAGGCAAGTACGTGCAACATACCACTGAAGGTAAGCCTCATGGGCCTAAAGGTCGAAGGCCCTAACCTCCTGCTAGTGGTCCATCGTAGCCTCCTCCTAGGCGTGCACGTACTGGTGCAAGAACTGTGTCCACTCTTGTGCCTTGACAGAACCCCCCTTTCAGGTCCACCTGCAGAAAGTAATGTTGTTTATAGACAAGTAAGGCTGCATGAAGTGTAATTGAAAGGACAATGATGATGTACCCGTGTGTCGTATGATCCACACAAACTGCAGCTGCCGGAGGTCCATCCTGGTGTCTGTCAAACTGTCACATCACATGATGCATAGCGTAGTACTCAACGAAGATGTCGAAGACAACCTTCTTCCTCGTCATCCAGTATGCCTCGTCCTTAGTGCACAAAGGGGGGAAAGCCCATAGGGAGCATGCCGGAGCAAAGCCTCCTCGGTGTACGGCTCCCTTGTGACCTTCTCATGCGGCAATGAGTCAAACTGCTTCGTGAACGTGGGGCAGCAGTTCTTGACCTGTCCAGATGCGAACAATGATCGTAACATGAATGTAAGAACTGTAATTAGCAACAGTCAGTTCGATAGGACAAAAAGTGATATTGAATTATATAGAGACTAACCCGGCACTGTGTCCACAACGAATCGAAAGTAGGACCTCCTAGGGGGTTGGTGTGGTAGAAGTCGTTGTCGTACAGCTTGTAAATGCTGCAAGCACATGGGAGCATGGCTTGTGTAAAAGGAAAGGCTTGTTGCATGTGCACCTATAGGCCGGAATATCTTCACCTCCAAAAGCAACCTCAAATGTCCGAACTTCATTTGCGGTTCCAAAACCAGTTTTATCCCTTAGTCTTACCTCGTACCTATGTTGCAAGTTGCCAACTCTTATGATTGTGTGCATCTTCCCCTTTTCTATCTTCTCCTCCATGTACTGCATGAACCTCGCTCAGAAAGGGGTTTCAGTAAATGTACTCATGTACAACAAAGTAGTCTGATACCTCTCTTGGAAGTACCTAATTGTCCCATGAAGCATACCTCAACGATTGCAACTAAGGGTAAACCATGCTGCCCCCATAGTCTCCAATTGTATACCTCAGCGAGGTCGCTTGTCATAATACCGTACCTCCCACCGTGACTGTAAAAGAGCTAGGACCACATCTCCTTCAGCTAATTCTCGATCCACTCGAAGAAGGTCTTGATCCGTCCAGCCTTCTTCCTCTTCAAGCCAGGAGGGTCAATACCTGGTAGAGCGCATAATTCTTTTAGCTCCTCTTGCGTTGATACTGGCATTGCCGCAACTTTCTGTCTCTGCTGAGTTAATTCCTTTTTCTAAACTCATTAAGCTTACCCCATAAGGTACCAAACTTCTTTTGTTGATTCTGTTTGCATAGCCTCTTAAAAAGATTCATAAGACACTTGTTTCTGAACTGTCGGCAATAATTAGTCCCTAGATGTCGAATGCACCAACGACTTCGCATGTCAACCCAGGGTTTAAGCTCATCCGCTCTGGGATTTGTTAGATTCTTCACAACCTTCAATATATCAGGATGCCTATCATGGAGTATGCATACATTGGGTCTTTCACAACACCACATTTCTATCTTTTGAAGAACCATAGCCAGCTTGCGTAGTTCTCATCTTCAACGAATGCAAAAGCCAGTGAAAGAATTTGGTTGTTACCTTCCACAGCGGTAGCAGTCAGGACCTGTTCCCTATACTTGCCCATTAAGAAGGTACCATCAACACATAGCACAGGCCGACAGTGGTTGAATGCTTCAATGCATGCCCTGAATGAGAAAAAAGCCTTATTCATCTCTTTATGTCTAGGCGATTCAGATGACAAAGTGTACTTGATGTCCACGTATGTGCCCGGGTTCCTCGCTTGTAGTGTCCATAGCAGGTAAGGCAGGTTGTGATATGAATCTTTGAAATTCCTAAATCACATCTCCATGGCCTTCTGTTTAGACCTCTATGACTTTCCATAGCTGATTGAGAACTAATAATGTTCTTTATTGCTACTTGAATGTGATTTGCTTCCATATCCTTCTTTTCCACTATCTCAGCAAACATCAGTCTTGCAATTAAGCTCGAAGTCATGTTGCGGTGCTCGGTGAGGATGTTGGATCTAACATAGTTATGCGGCACTACTCTATTGACAACCCAATTCACTTCATACTTTGGCACATGAGCATGAATAGAATAAGGACAACCATTAGCACTGCACTTTGCAGTATGCTACGTCGAGGTAGATGCATGAACATAGAACGTCATTTGCATGGAGATTGCATGGAGATTCCCCAAAGAGCTACCACATCCTTCAGTTCAGGCTTGTTGCTATACATAGTGCCGTGTTTTTATCTCATTCGTCTGGAACTCCCATGATGACTCGTGACCATCTATCACACATTCCACCCAATAATTTTTGGTTCCACCCACTTTTAATATGGCAATGAAAAGTCTCTTCCTCACCACTTTCTTCATGATGAACCTCCTCATCTTCTTCTACCATGTCTGCTAAATCTTCCTGCTCCATAGCCTCCACCAACTCTTTGAATTCCTCATCTTCATCTGCCTGCCCAGTAGGACCACTATTATGTCCCATTCCTCCAGGAACATCTGCTTTTGGATGATCATCCACTTCGTACTAACTCTCCCTTGGGCCAATGCACTGCTCTAACCCTTTCGTAATCTCTGCAAAATGAACATGTTGAATCTTTCACAATAGTCTGCACAATAGCCAGCTCATCTTTATGAGCTCTACACACCCTTAGCCAAGAACTCCACTCCTTCATTCTTTCAATAGACATCAAATCCCAGCACATGCTCATTAAGGACACTATAAACACTGGTTGAATGCTGACACTACACTTATCCATATCAAGAGCACAGCTACGAGTGTCGGTGGAATGGGGCCCAGGGTCCCCCGAACCGCCGGCGCAGACCAACCAGAGGCCACAGGGCGTGACACGTGGCGGCCTTATCGGCAAAGGCCCCGCTGGAGAAGCAGGTGGGCCCGGTGGTCAAACCCGGGCACTCGGGGGATTCCCCCGAGTGCCACGTTTGTGCGAGCCATCTAAGGGCCTTGCGGTCCCGAGGGTCCAAGGCCCAAGAATCAAGGAAGCGCTCGGGGCCCTCTCCCCGAGCGACCGGCATCCCGCAAGGCGTGGGCCCAGAAGAGTGCTCGGGAGGGTCCCCGGGCGGACCCCCCGAGCACCTCCCCCGAGCGGAGTCCCGAGCGACCCCCCGACGGACGCTCCCCGAGCGCCCGGGGTCGGCCAAGGCAGTCCGGGACAGCTGGCGCTCTCCGAGGCCGAAGGGGCTGCTTGGGGGCGGAAGCGCTCGGGGGTCGTGGGGCCCCCCGGTGGGGCCCTCCTCCGGGCTGCCGCAGCAGTAAGCTGGCTTCTTCCATAAGCCTTAGTCCCGGCAGAGGCATTTAATGCCTGTCGCTCAGGCATTAAATGCTAAAGTCCCGTATGGGCATGATATCGGTCAGGCCGGTCCCATCCCCGCAGGGCAAATCCCTTTTTGCCATAGCCCCTGTCAGGGGATGGGGTCCGTCTGACAGGGTTGTTGACCGGCCAGGCGCGCTGCCCCGCGCGCCCGCGTCGCTGTCACCCCTTTCCGCCCCTTTGGGTCAAATCACCGCGCGCCTCGTGGCCCGCGTTTGGTCGCTGACGCGCGGGGCCCAGGGGCGGATACTTCACCGCCTTAGTCAGGAGGGGCCCGGCAGCCTCTCTTCGCGGGTCCCGCTGAGCATAAAGCTGTCAGCCCCCCCTGGCGGAGGGCATGGCGAGAAGACATGCGGCGCGAACACCGGCGCGGCGCATTAAATGAAGAGGTAGGCGTTTCCTTAGCGCTCACGATACCAGGTGCAATAGCCTTTGCTTGGCCTCTGTGGTGAACCCCCGGCTATATAAGGGGAGTTCCCAGACCATGCAAAGGGTTCAGATTCCAGAGAGAAAAAGGGGCGCTGGTTAGATTTCTTTATTCGGTATTAGAAGATCAGCCAGCCTGTTTGTAAGGAAGAACACCCCTGTAATCTTGATAGAATCAATACACCCACAACGAAGCAGGACGTAGGGTATTACACCTCCGGGTGGCCTGAACCTGGAAAAATCCCCGTGTCTCCGGCATCAAGCATCATAACCGCCCTCATCCTTGAAACGCCATCACCGGCTCATAAGAAGAACTCTATATCGCCCCAGGCCGAATCAACAAGGGGGTCCATTCGGACCACCGCTAGAGACGTTTACTCGTCGACAGCTGGCGCGCCAGGTAGGGGGCGTCTAGAGTTTTTTCGAGCCTGCTCCCATGGCGAATCCCGATCTGCCCCAAGATGATCTGCCTCAAAATGAGGTGAGCTTGGGCGGAAACGAAGCATCGGACGAGTCGGACCCCGCCGGCCTCGACGATCTGCTCAACAACACCGGCGGGGCGTCACCGGCTGCTGCCCGCTTTGAGTTCCGGCCACGCGCGCGGGCCTCTGGAGATGTTGCCGGGCCTTCTCGGCCGCCTCCGCCTCGCCGTCGGCTGGACTTCGCGGATACCGGGGAAGGAAACACGCTGCAGGCGGCGCAATACCTCCTCCGGCATCCTCCCGTCCCGGTGCCAGCGGCGTCCCCCGTGGGCCCGTGGCTCCCGGACCTCGCTAACCTGGTCGACACCGCCCGACGCGAAGCGGCGGCCAGGAGCGTCCACGCTTCTTCCGGGCGCGCCGGTGCCCGCACCGTCCCCTCAGCGGCTTCGCCGCCGGTGCCAGCGCGTCCGCCGCGCGCGCCTGCCGGCGGTCGGCGCGACGGATCTCCACCCTCGGTCGCCTCTCCGGCACGGGGGAACCCTCAAGATCTTCGCCACCGCCTCGGTAGGCGCGAAGTGGAGGACGCACGCACCGTCATCGAGCGCCAGCGCGAGCGCGACAGGGCGGACGAGGTCCATTCCTCCTCCGGCCCTGTCGCCGGCCGCGCGCGCTCCCGGGCGCATCACCGCGTCCGGCAAGACGAGGAGACCGGCAACCCCCGTTATGGGGCGGGTTGCCAGGCCTTCACGCCCGAACTTCGACGCGTCACCTGGCCAAGTAAATTTCGCCCAGAGCTGCCGCAGAAGTACGATGGGTCTTTCCACCCTGAGGAGTTCCTCCAGATCTACCCCACCACGGTGGAGGCCGCTGGAGGCGACGAGAAGGTCATGGCCAACTGGTTCCCGATGGCCCTCAAGGGTTCGGCCCGGTCCTGGCTCATGAACCTCCCCTCAGGATCCGTTTCATCCTGGGAGGACCTCTGCCACCAGTTCGTGGCGAACTTCCAGGGCACTTTCGAGCGTCCTGGCACGGAGAGCGATCTCCACGCTCTCCGGCAGCGAAAAGGGGAGACGTTGCGGCACTTCATTCAGCGTTTCAGCCAGGTGCGCAACACCATCCCCAAGATATCTCACCAAGCAGTTATCGTCGCTTTCCGACAAGGAGTCCGCGACGAAAAGATGCTGGAGAAGCTGGGCACCTGGGACGTCCAGTCCACCGCGGACTTGTTCGCTATCGCGGACAAGTGCGCTAAGGCGGTGGAAGCCCGTGCTTGGCATGACCCGCGCCCCGACCAATCGACGGTCGAGGACGCCGGCCCTTCTCGCTCCTCCGGGAAGCGGGATAAGAAGGGCAAGAAGCGTAAGTCCGAGCCCGTCGCGGCGGCGGAGGCTAAGCCTCGTAAGCCCTCGCGCGGCGGGCCCAGCGGCGGCAAAAAGCCACCCCGAGCACCTCAGCCGAGTTCGGGTCTGTGGTGTCCCATCCACGAGACCGAGCGGCATGACCTCTCCGAATGCCGGACGGTCAAGTTCCTCGCCGAGAGGAACAAAAAGCAGAGGGAGGAGCGCCTCACCGAGGGCGGTGACAACCCCGGCGGACAAGAAGAAGACCTCGGTTTTTAGGAGCCGCAGGCGGTGGCATGCATCAGCGGGGGCGCCTTCACGCCCTCTTCGCGCCGCCAGTTTAAGCTTTTGGCGCGTGAAGTGTGCTCAGCGACCCCGAGCTCCGACGCATCCCGAGCGCTCAAGTGGTCGGCTTCCCCGATCACTTTCGACTGTTCGGACCACCCCGCGAGCATCTCCGGCGTGGGACGCTTCCCGCTAGTGGCCTCCCCCACCATCTGCAACATTAAGGTAACCCGCATGCTGATCGACGGGGGCGCAGGGCTTAATCTCCTGTCCCCCGAAGTATTTAGCAAAATGCAGGTGCCACCTGGGGACCTGAAGGCGACGCTGCCGTTCTACAGCGTCTCTCCCGGCCTCACCATGCCTTTGGGCCAGGTGTCCTTAATGGTCACCTTCGGCACCAAGGGCAACCATCAGACCGAGAACATCATCTTCGATGTTTCTGAGTTCGAGCTCCCCTACAACGGCATCTTGGGGCGTCCGGCGCTCGCCAAATTCATGATGGCTTGCCATTATGCTTACTTGACGATCAAAATGCCGGGCCCCAACGGCACCATCACCGTGCCAGCCGACATCCAGGGCTCCGTCGCCTGCGCCGAGCAGCTTTTCTCCAAAGTCGCTGCTGCCTTCAACGACGCCCCCGAGCTCCCCGAGTCCTCGGGTCCGCCTCCAACCAAGGCCAGAGGCGCTGCCAATGACTCTGTCCCTGTTAAGGAGGTGGCCCTGGGGGAAGACGCGTCCAAGACCGTCAAGATCGGCGGTCGCCTGACCGCCAAATAGGAAGGCGCGCTCGTCACTTTTCCTCCGGGCAAACGCTGACGTGTTTGCGTGGCAACCGTCCGACATGCCCGGGGTCCCTAGGGAAGTGACTGAGCACCGTCTTGCCGTGCGTCCCGACGCTCGGCCCATCCGGCAGAAGGTGCGCCGCCAAGCACCAGAACGACAGGAGTTCGTCCGAGAGGAGGTCGACAGGCTCCTCGGGGCCGGCTTCATCCGGGAAGTCCTGCACCCCGAGTGGCTCGCCAACCCTGTCGTCGTGCCCAAGCCGAACGGCAAGCTGAGGATGTGCGTGGACTACACCGACCTCAATAAGGCTTGTCCTAAAGACCCTTTTCCTTTACCTCGCATCGATCAGATAGTAGATTCCACCGCGGGGTGTGATCTTCTCTGTTTTTTAGATGCCTACTCTGGTTATCATCAGATTAGTATGGCTGTAAAGGATGAAGAGAAAACTTCATTTACAACCCCTGCGGGGACCTTTTGCTATGTCCGCATGCCTTTCGGGTTAAAAAACGCTGGCCCGACCTATCAACGGGCCATGCGTATGACTTTGCAGTCGCAGCTGGGTCGCAATGTGGAGGCCTACATCGACGACCTCGTCGTCAAGTCAAGACGCGAGGAGATGCTCATCGAGGATCTCGCCGAGACTTTCAATAGTCTCCGCAGTACTCGTATGAAGCTGAACCCCGAGAAGTGCATCTTCGGGGTCCCATCCGGCAAACTTCTCGGCTACTTGGTCTGAAGCAGAGGCATTGAAGCCAACCCCGAGAAGATCCGGGCCATCGACCAGATGCGCCCGCCAGCTCGCCTCAAGGACGTGCAGCGCCTAACGGGCTGCATGGCTGCCTTGGGACGATTCATTTCCAAGCTTGGGGAGCGGGGCCTCCCCTTGTTCAAGCTCCTCAAGAAGTCGGGCCATTTCGAGTGGACCCCTGAGGCCGAGCAGGCCCTCGAAGGCCTCAAGAAGTACCTCACATCACCTCCGGTCTTGGTGGCGCCGAGACCCGAGGAGCCTTTGCTCCTCTATCTCTCGGTGACACCCCGGGTGGTAAGCGCCGTCCTCGTCGTCGAGCGGGAGGTCGGGGCCGAGCTCGCGGCACCCCTCGACCCGGCGCAAGAGCTCGGGCCTCTGCTCCCGAGTGGTGACCCCGAGCAGCCAGCAGAAACCCCCGAGAGCGAGCTCCCGAGCAAGGCTCTCGGGGGAGCGGGCGGAGCTCTCGGACCCGAGTCCCCGAGCGCCCCCAATCCCGAAGGCTCAGCCCATCACCCGAGCATATCCCGAGCAACCCGTCTTGCTCGGGGATGAAGTCAATCGCTCGGGGACTGGGCCCGAGCAGCCTTCTACTCGGGTGCGCATACAGCAGCATCCCGTGTACTTCGTCAGTGAAGTATTGCGGGACGCCAAGACGCGCTACCCTCAAGCGCAGAAGCTCCTCTACGCGGTGCTCGTCGCGTCGAGGAAGCTTCGGCATTATTTCCAAGCGCACGAGGTCCGGGTGGTTACGGCCTTCCCCCTCGAGCGAATCCTCCGCAACCGGGAGGCCACTGGACGAGTCGTCGAGTGGGCCATCGAGCTCGGGGAGTTCAACCTCCGCTTCGTCAGCAACCATGCAATCAAGAGCCGAGCTCTGGCCGACTTTGTCGCCGAGTGGACGCCGGTGCCAGAAGACGAATGCGAGCAACTCCCCTCCGACCCGGGTCAGGGAGGGACCGAGCACTGGACACTGCACTTCGACGGTTTCCCTCACGCTCAAAGGCGCGGGGGCTGGAGTAGTTCTCACCGCTCCGACCGGTGAGACCCTCCAGTACGTCGTGCAGTTACTCTTTCACGCCACCAACAACATGGCCGAGTACGAAGGCCTCCTTGCAGGGCTGCGCGCCGCCGCATCCCTCGGGATCCGCCGTCTGCTCGTCAAAGGCGACTCCCAGTTAGTCGTCAATCAAGTGTCAAAGGAATAGCAGTGTTCGGACCCCCAAATGGCAGCGTACCTGAGCGAAGTCAGGAGGTTGGAACGGCGTTTCGATGGTCTGGAGCTCCAGCACATCCCTCGCCGCTTCAACGACGCCGCCGACATTCTATCGCGACTGGCCTCTTCTCGGGAGCCGGTCCCGGCTGGGACCTTTGAAGAAAGGCTCTCTCGGCCGTCCGTCGAGGCCGCCGACCAAGACGAAGGGGGAACCTCGCGCCCAGGCGAGTCTACCCAGGCGGCACCTTCAGTGGGAGATCCTCCCGTCAGGCCACCGCCGGGTGAGCACCTCGTGCTCACCATCTGTCCTCAGGTCGTCCCTTGGATCTCCGAGATCCGGGCATACCTGAAAGAAAATATCCTTCCCGAAGACGAAGCCGTTGCAGAAAGAATTGCGCGGGCAATCAACAAGGTACGCGCTCGTAGATGGGGACCTCTATCGGCGCGGCACCAATGGCATTCTTATGAAGTGCATTTCTTGGGAGGAAGGCCACGATATACTCGTGGATATCCACGAGGGCGAGTGCGGTAGCCATGCATCGTCTCGCACGATGGTCGGTAAAGCGTTTCGGCAAGGATTTTACTGGCCGACAGCCCTCGAGGACGCCTTTGAGCTGGTTCGATGCTGCGAAGCCTGCCAATTCCACGCCAAGCAGATACATCAGCCCGCTCAGGCACTCCAGACCATCCCCCTCTCGTGGCCTTTCGCGGTCTGGGGGCTGGATATATTGGGGCCGTTCCCCCGAGCAGTCGGGGGCTACGAGTACCTCTACGTCGCCATCGACAAATTCACCAAATGGACGGAAGCCGAGGCAGTCGTCAAGATCAACAAACAATCGGCGATCAAGTTCATCCGAGGCATCATGAGCCGGTTCGGGGTGCCCAGCCGCATCATCACCGACAACGGCACACAGTTCACGAGCGATGCTTTCCTCGAGTACTGCCAAGCCCTCGAGACAGAGATTTGCTTCGCCTCTGTCGCACACCCCCGAGCCAACGGGCAGGTTGAGCGTGCGAACGCCCAAGTCCTTCGGGGGCTCAAGACAAGATCTTTCGACAGACTCAAGAAATGCGGCGCTGGCTGGATAGAAGAGCTCCCCGCCGTCCTTTGGTCCATCCGGACGTCCCCCAGTCGGGCGACCGGCGAAACCCCTTTCTTCCTCGTCTACGGGGCAGAAGTGATGCTTCCTTCCGAGCTCACCTTCCGCTCCCCTCGGGTCGCGGCATACTCGGAGGAAGATCAAGACCGGCGCAGACTCGAAGACGTCAACTTCCTCGAAGAGCATAGATGCCGAGCTGCCCTTCGCGCTGCCAGATACCAGCAAAACCTTCGCCGCTACCATGAGCGTCGTGTCAAGCCAAGGTCTCTCGAAGCCGGGGACCTGGTCCTTCGTCGGGCACAGACGCGGGAAGGCAAGAACAAGCTCTCCCCTATGTGGGAAGGTCCATACCGAGTGACTCGAGTCACTCGGCCAGGCTCGGTGAGGCTCGCCACCGAAGACGGAATGGAGCTGACCAACTCCTGGAACATCGAGCACTTGCGCAAGTTTTTCCCGTGAAATAGCCCGGATAAGTTTTTGCTTTAGGGTCGGCTCCCCGAGTGCCATTTGTGAGTCATGGGAAGTTCCGGGTTCGTCACCCCAAGCCCCGGTCGCTCGGTCTGGTTCCCGAACCCCGAGCACCGGTCCGGCCGAAGGTCACCCGAGTATCCCGCACGCTCGCGCCCTCGCTCGGGGGCTCCCTTGTATTCCCAGCTATTTTACATAGCGTTATGATCTATAAAGATGTAATCTTTCCTTGATATGAATCCCCCATGCAAAATTTAAATTCCCTATGCCAGTATCAATATCAGTATTTCCTCCATAATTAGCAAAAGTGGTCTTTTCGCGCGGTGCGGGGCTCCCGAGCCCCCATCTCTCGGTGCGAGTAGGTCCCACCACTCCGAGCCCGAGCAGTCGGAGCTTATCCAAACATTTGTCGTCGGGTCGTAAGATGTTCGGGCAATTAGCTGTACCCCGAGCGCGTCCAAGTCAGGGCAAATAAGCCCCTGGCCACCGTGCTCTGCTGGTCAGCAGGACCCGAGCACCATCCCGACTTCATGTCAGTCGGATAGCTCCACTCCTCGTGCTCAGGGGCTGGTCGGCAGGCCCGAAAACCCGAGGGCCGCGTCAACAGGCAAACCCCCCGAGGGACCTGCGGAAAACACCCCTTTTGCTAAGAAAATCATGTAATCGTTCGCAAAGTGAACAGGTTCACCATTATGAAGTTCCCGGGCACCGCCCGCTGGATCAATGCTAAAGTCACGGGGTGCCAAGTCACCCTGAGGCCCGATCTCTAAGCTAAGCTTCTAACCGCATTTCTATGTTTTCAAAGCTCCCGAGCACTATATATGAACGACTAGCTTTTCCTCGCCAATTTTTCCAACTGCCTCCTGTGCTCGCGATGGGTTTATACCTGAAGGCAGCGATGAAAGTCATGGGGAGTGCTTCGGGTTGTCCGCTTAAAGCCCTGGTGTCCTGCCTGGTTCCTTAACCCTGGACATCAGCCCTGGTAAATAAGCCGCCCAAGTACCCTACGCGCTTTCACACGCGCCCGGTGGTGTCTTCCAGTAGCGTTTCCAGAGACATAAGGAAGCATTGCCGAGTTAAAATGAAAGTTCTCAAAGTTAGGAAAAATCATGTAGATACAATGATTAACGCAATACATATCAACAGTTAATTGTTGCGATAATTGTCCCGAGCGCAAAAACTTGGGCAAATTCTGCAGGCAAAGTCAAGAAGATAAAAGAAGCTCGGCTCGGGGACACCCTGTGTCCCAAGGGCCGGGCCTCCGTAGCTTCAGTCGCAGTGCGTCCAGCTCTCGGGGGCTGGGGGCTTTGGGGGCCTTCGGGGCGTCCCGAGGACCGTCCTCCGTCCCTCTCCGAGCAAGAACCGGACGCTTCGCCCGAAGCAAGCAAGAAGTGAAGCCATTTCCAGTACAAGTACAACAAGAAAGAAAAAGCAAGGATCAAAGGGCTTTCGGGCCAAAGATCTCTTTGCATATCAGAAGCTTAAAAGTTCTTACAAAGGGGTCAAGCCCCGGGCTAAGAAAACAAAGACAGAAAAAGGGAGGGGAGCTACTCTCCGCCGGCGCCGCCGTCGCCGTCGCCGGTGCCTTCGCCATCGCCGACGCCATCGCCTGTGCCGGCATCCCCCGAGCGGGAAAACCGCTGGGCAATTTCATCGGCCGCCCTGCGGACTGCCTTCCGGGCTTCCTCCTCGGCGGCCTCATCGATCACCTCGAGCCCCTCCAAGGCTGGCGTCAAAGGAAAGTTTGGGTCACGGCCGCGGTAGCACGCCAGTGTGTGCTCCGCCACCACGACCGCCAACTCCCGGCCTTCTTCCTCAAGGCGGCGGCGCACGGCTTCGCCGAGCCCCTCGAGGCGCTCGGCGATCCTCTCGAAGCCCAAGGCGACGTTCGCCGGGTCGGCGTCGTAGCCCGGCAAGGAGGCGGTGCCAAGTCCAGCAGCCTCAGCGGCGTTCCTCGCGCGAAAGAAGATGGCCTTCATCACCCTCACCGTCTGGTCCCGCTCGGTGACCAGCCGGACCTTCTCCCTTTCAATCTCCTCCGTCGCTGCGGTCGCCGCTAAGGACTCACGCTCCCTCAACTCCTCCGCCTCCCGGAGCTGGTTTTGGAGAAGTGCGTTTGGTCGCCTTTGAGTCTTCAAGCCGCTGCTTGAAGTGTTCGCTCTCCGAGCGGAGCTGCGCCATCTCCTTGGCGAGCTCCTCGCGAGCAACGGCCACCCGCGACTCGACTTCGGCGTCCAGCTTATTCGCCGCCTCGTCAAGGGAGTGCTTGAGTTGGCCGAGCTGCTCCGCCTTCGCGTCAAGCTCTCCGTCCCGGAGAAGCTGCTGTTCTGCGCGGCGAGCGAGCTCGGCGGCGAGCTGCTTCAGCCGCGCCTCCTCGTCGGCGGCGCGCTTCTCCCGCCTCGCCAAGTCCAGCTCGCGCGGCTTCACCAGCGCGACCCGGCGGTTGAGCTCTCGCTCCTGCCGATCGAGCTCCTGCGTCCTCGGGATGATCTCCTCCCTCATCTCATGGAGGATATCCCGCTGGCGCTCGATCTTGGCAAGATCATTCTCGTACTCTCGCTTGGCGACGCGAGTACGGGCCTCTAGCATCTCCGCCATCTCCCCCAAGACCCGCTCCCGATCCTCTAAGGACTTCTCCTTGGAGAGGAGATCCTCGCGGAGCTGATCGATGGCGGCATGCGCGGCCTCAAACATATCGGAGGGAGCCCCCCGAGACGTCTGGCCTCGCCGCGCAGAAGGCTGCTCCTCGGCCGGAGCAGCAAGGCCTTGGCCCCCAAGCTCCTCCTCCTGGGGCTCGGGGCGCCCGGCCACGATCAAAATCCCGGCCCTTCCCTCGGGCCGGATACCTTCGGACCCCTCCAACCGGGGCCGTTCCTTGTTCAGTTGCCGCCACCCGCTCCTCGGGCGCGGCAACACGAAGTTTCCTCCGCCGCCGGCGTCTCCTCCGTCGTCGCCGGCACCTCCACCGTCGCCGGCGCCTCCGCCGCGCCCGGCGCCTCCACCTCCGCGCTTGGGGCAGCCTCCTCCCGCGAAGCGGCGTCAGCACTCGGGGCTGGCGCCGTGCTCGGGGTCGGGCTCGCGCTCGGTGCAGAGGGCGCGCTCGGGGACGGGCCCACCGACTCGCTCGGAGCCGAAGGGCCGCTCGGGGGCGTAGCTGCGCTCGGGGTCGTTGAAGCCCTCGCCGCAGGAGGAGGACTCGGGGACGGGCGAGTTCTCTTGCGCTCCCTAAGAGAACAGATGCAGACAAGTTCGGGTCAGCACCCGAGCAGGACATTTAGCCAAAAAAAGGAAAAAGAGAAGTTGGAGGGAAGAAAAGTTTTTCAAAACTTACTGCCACGAGCCCCTTAAAACATGGCGTTCCACGCCGAGGGGTAGCGGCGGATCCTTCCTCTTCTGACCGGCGGCGGCGCCCGCGTCCGCCGCCGACGTGCCTCCAGAAGGCGCAACTCCAGAAGGCCTTTGCCCGGAGCCGCTACCTCCTGCCCCCCTGGGCCGCAGAGCGCACGGGCGGAGGAGGCGGCGGTGCAGGGCCACTGCCTCCCGCCCTCGGCGTCGTAGGGCGCACGGGCGGAGGCGGTGGCGGAGGCACCGGGCCAGAAAAGCGCAATGCGGGCCCTCCCTGCACGGAGGGGCCCGCCCCGGAGCTGCCTCCCGCGTCCGTCGGTCGCCTCCCCGTGGCCGGCGGTGCTTGTGGACGTAGCTTCGGCGCCTGCGGCCGCGGTGGCGGGGACGGAGGGGGAGGGGCTTGCCCCTTGCCCTTCGGATCGGCCGGATCATGGATCACGGCGGGGGCCCTCGGCTCCTGAGCTGCCCTCGCCGCTTCGGCCTCCTCGCCGCTCGCGAAGATCCGAATGCCCACCGCAGGCCTGCGGCTGCCGTCCTTCGGCGGGGCCACGATGCCCTTCGCGTCGCACGACGGCATCATGTCAAGGATGGCCTGGCGATCTGCGTTAACGCAGAGCGGCAGGTCCGGCCGCGACAGGACGGCGCTCGAGGCGTCCGGCACCCCGAGCAGCGACTTCAAGGTGGCCGCCAGCACCGCCTCGGTCCAGTTGTTGTCGGCGCCGACCTCCGTCCGGGTGACGTCCATGTCCCCGGTGTACATCCACGCCGGCCGCTCGCGTTTCCGCAGCGGCGCCAGCCGGCGTCGCAGAAAGTCGCCGACGACCATGGTGGCAGTCAACCCCAACTCCCGGAGTTGGGAGATGCGAAGGGACACCACCGCCAGCTCGTTGTCGTTCTCGGCGAGAGAATCCCACGACTTGTCATGCCTCGCCGGCTCCTCCGGAAGAGTGAGCGACTGCGCCGGGTCAGTGTTGATGTAGAACCACATCTGGCGCCAGTCGTCCCACTTGTTCCGCAGCGTTTGCTGGATGTAAGGGTCAGCGAGCTTCGGGCGAAGCTGAAAGTTGGCGCTCCCGCTAACCTCCGTCCGGGCCGAACCCCGGCTCCTCCCGACGGAGCGGAGGACGAAGTAGTGCCGGAACAGCGGCACCGACGGCATCACCCCCGCGAACATCTCGCAGAGGTAGGGCGAAGATCGCCAGCACCACCACGGAGTTGGGGGTGAGGTGCAGCAGGTGAATGCCGTAGGCCTCCAGCACCTCCAGGAAGAAGGGCGAGAACGGCGGAAGCAGCCCGGCGGCGAGGAAGCTGGCGAAGATGACGGTCTCGTCCGCCCGCAGATCCGGCGGCTACGTCGCCGGCCGAACCCTTGTCGGGTGCGGCCGGCCTTCCGGCACCGCTACCTTCCGAACCTTGTCCATTGCCTCCTCATTGAGGAAGCGGGACTTGGGGAGCACGGCGTCATCGGCGTCCTGCGCCAGGGGGGTCGATCGGGTGTGGCGGCGAGTCATGGCGGCGGGGATGGTGGCGAAGAAAGAGGCGAAGGTGGCAAAGAGGGTTTTTGTCTTTTCTTTTCGGATGACGAGAGGAAGAAGACGGAGAAGAGCGCCAAAGCTTTGGGAGCAAAGTGTTTTGCGCAAGATCGTGGGATTGTCAGTTGTCAGTCCGCTGCCACTGACAGTGGGCCTGCGGCCGCGCGAAACCCGGAGGGCGTGCAATCATGGCCTGCGGAATTACTACCGCGCGCAGTAAAAACACAGTCGCACGAAACCCGGGGCACGCAACCGCCTGCGCGCGGCATAAAAAGGCGCCCGCCTTTCCCGCGCGGGGTAAAAACCGAAGCGCCGCCGCCAGGTGGAGAGAGCGGATTGGCCGCCCCTTCCACCCCGCACGCGCGCATTAAAAGCGCTCCTCGGCAGGGCGCATGAAGATGGGCCGACCTCTCTGGTTGGCCCGTTAAATAAAAAGAAGGCCTTATCCCCAGTCGCGGTCCTTCGGGTCGCGGCCCATTGGGCCGTCGCTGGAAGACAAGGCCGGGGGCTACTGTCGGCGGAATGGGGCCCAGGGTCCCCCGAACCGCCGGCGCAGACCAACCAGAGGCCACAGGGCGTGACACGTGGCGGCCTTATCGGCAAAGGCCCCGCTGGAGAAGCAGGTGGGCCCGGTGGTCAAACCCGGGCACTCGGGGGATTCCCCCGAGTGCCACGTTTGTGCGAGCCATCTAAGGGCCGTGCGGTCCCGAGGGTCCAAGGCCCAAGAATCAAGGAAGCGCTCGGGGCCCTCTCCCCGAGCGACCGGCATCCCGCAAGGCGTGGGCCCAGAAGAGTGCTCGGGAGGGTCCCCGGGCGGACCCCCCGAGCACCTCCCCCGAGCGGAGTCCCGAGCGACCCCCCGACGGACGCTCCCCGAGCGCCCGGGGTCGGCCAAGGCAGTCCGGGACAGCTGGCGCTCTCCGAGGCCGAAGGGGCTGCTCGGGGGCGGAAGCGCTCGGGGGTCGTGGGGCCCCCCGGTGGGGCCCTCCTCCGGGCTGCCGCAGCAGTAAGCTGGCTTCTTCCATAAGCCTTAGTCCCGGCAGAGGCATTTAATGCCTGTCGCTCAGGCATTAAATGCTAAAGTCCCGTATGGGCATGATATCGGTCAGGCCGGTCCCATCCCCGCAGGGCAAATCCCTTTTTGCCATAGCCCCTGTCAGGGGATGGGGTCCATCTGACAGGGTTGTTGACCGGCCAGGCGCGCTGCCCCGCGCGCCCGCGTCGCTGTCACCCCTTTCCGCCCCTTTGGGTCAAATCACCGCGCGCCTCGTGGCCCGCGTTTGGTCGCTGACGCGCGGGGCCCAGGGGCGTATACTTCACCGCCTTAGTCAGGAGGGGCCCGGCAGCCTCTCTTCGCGGGTCCCGCTGAGCATAAAGCTGTCAGCCCCCCCTGGCGGAGGGCATGGCGAGAAGACACGCGGCGCGAACACCGGCGCGGCGCATTAAATGAAGAGGTAGGCGTTTCCTTAGCGCTCACGATACCAGGTGCAATAGCCTTTGCTTGGCCTCTGTGGTGAACCCCCGGCTATATAAGGGGAGTTCCCAGACCATGCAAAGGGTTCGGATTCCAGAGAGAAAAAGGGGCGCTGGTTAGATTTCTTTATTCGGTATTAGAAGATCAGCCAGCCTGTTTGTAAGGAAGAACACCCCTGTAATCTTGATAGAATCAATACACCCACAACGAAGCAGGACGTAGGGTATTACACCTCCGGGTGGCCTGAACCTGGAAAAATCCCTGTGTCTCCGGCATCAAGCATCATAACCGCCCTCATCCTTGAAACGCCATCACCGGCTCATAAGAAGAACTCTATATCGCCCCAGGCCGAATCAACAAGGGGGTCCATTCGGACCACCGCTAGAGACGTTTACTCGTCGACAACGAGTGAACTAGTGTTTCGCTTCTCTAATGCTTAGCGACTCCGCATTTTCTAGAGGCAATACAGTATAACTGAATGCACTAAGATCAACCCAGATGAGTTTGTCCTAGATTCTCCAGGACTATAGAAAACCTTGAATCTCACTATACCTGACATGCCTGTCATCTGTAACATCATTGTCAAAAAAAATTACAATGCTGCACTGAATCTAGGTAAAAATTATACGATACTCCAAATCTAACGCTTCATATAATCAACCAATCTATAATTAGATAAATGTACTGCAGTATATAACAAACCTAGGTTTATATCTATTTTTGAACTATATGTTTGACAGCTATTTCTTTCATTATAATCACAGAGTTCGCTAATTTTTTATGACTATTTCTAACAACGCTAATAGCTACATTGAATTTATGACTATTTCTAGAATCACCAACTGTTTCGATATACTAGTTTTACCAACTAACTATACATAGGGTTCACGATAAATTCTAATGTCTCTACATTTTTCATAGAATTTTATTGTTTACGCCCTTCTCAAATATTTCTGACTACTTCAACATACCACTGATTACATAAATAGACCAAACGAAGGGCTACTGTTTACCTAACACGCACGTCACCAGAATTCCGCTACATCTCCTCTCAAATATTTCTAACTCCTCATACATATCTAATGCACGATGCCAGAATTCCGTGATGTCGCCTCTCAAAATTTAGGCTAACAAGTTCAATAAATGAATTCTTCAATAAACCTAACATGCTAAGGTAAAAAAATAGGGTTACGATTTACCTAACACGCGAGATGCCAAAATTCTGCAACGCCGCCTCTCTTCCTCTTCCTCTACTCTTCCTCTCCTCTCCCCTCTCTCTTGAGCCCGTGCACCACCGCCCTCTACCAGCTGCCACTGGTCTCGCCACCGGGGTCACCATGCTGGGCCGTCATCACCTCCTCCTGCTTCCCCCTCTTCTGAAAGAGCATCTAGGCCCCTAAATTAGTTTTGATGGTTAATGGCAACCCAAACTGAAATCTAATGTTTACATAGAGTGTAAGCAGATTAAGTAGGTTCCATGAAGAGAACTCATCCAGGAAAGGATGACCACCCAACATGTACAAAGGTGGTTTCTAGGACAAGGAGATGGCTGTGCTAGGCAGCTGTGCCACAGCTATGAAGAAGCCGGTGCTGTGCAAGGAGTTGCAAGCAAGGTGATGGTGGCTTGATGCGTCAAGGGCCATAACTACAGTTGGTGGAAGCTGAAACCTAGGTTTGCTAGTTTTCTTGAGTCCTTAGGAAACACCTGTACTATTAAGAAGGATGAAGTAGCATTGATTCTTTGGAGTTCCTTATGCTCAAAGTGCTCAGAGTGTTGGACAGTGGTACTGATGCCTTGAGGTCAGTGGCCCTGTAACAACAGTTTTGCACAAGTATGAAACTGGATTGTGCCAGCACACCGTTGTGCTAGCATCCTAAAACTCCAGAGCCAAAGTTACCTGTGTGGCACAGCTGTGTCACAGGTGAACTACCGCTCTATGACTCAGGTAGATCTCTGTGCCAGGGGAGAGCTTGTAAATGCTAAGGGAACTGCACTGCAATAGTCTGTCTACCGAGTCAGAAGATTGTTGGAGGTTCTCTCCTTATTAGGCTTAAGAGTTAGTGCGCTAAGGGCATGTAGTGTGCCAAGACCAGGCTGAGTAGTGAGGCTGCGTCAGTTAGGGTTTCACCTGTGTCAGCCTCTGGTGACACAGGTGTCGGTCTGTCTGAACCGGTTACCATTGTGCGGAGTGATTGGCTGTGTCACTGGTTGTCGGAGTATTATTCCGGCAATACTACTTATGGGGCGGCGTGAGCACAGCAAATCTGGATGGGTGCACACGGGAGACAAGATTTAGACAGGTTCAGGCCCTCACGGAGAGGTAATACCCTACGTCCTGTGTTGGTGGCTGGTATTGCGTGTATCCCGAGTGCCGCAAGCCCTAGAGAATCGATCTCGAGGTTGCTTGGACTTGCAAATTGTCTATGACCTAGATCACTTGATCTCCTCCCCATCGGAGGTCCCCTACCGGGCCTTATATAGGCGACCAGGGTAGGGTTACAAGAGTCCGAGTCGGTTAACAGATTGGCTTCCTATTCAGTTACAATAGATTCCGGGTATTCCGGGTAGGTAACAGTCCTTGTCTTGTACTCCACGCTGATGAGGCGCCCCCGCGTTGTAGTCAGATTCCGAGTAGCCGGCCCGGCCCATCCCGTGGCTGGAAAGCCGGATTCGTCCTCCTTGATGATACCCGGGTGCCATGTCATCATCAGTAGCCCCCGAGTCCTTCACGATCTCGCTGCTGCCGATCTTCACCTCTGGATGAGCTTTTCGACCGACTTTGGCTCGCTGGGAGATTGCGAAGGGCTAATGGAACTTCTGCAAAACAAGACAATTAGGGCCAAGTAACATTCACCCGTAAGGCAGGAATGTCAAGGCGATTGAGCTATTAACGGGTAATCTCTGGTGGCACCCGGTCCATCCTTAGGGACAGAGACCGGCTGATAACCCAGCATGGGGCATGCCATAAATCCTGACTGAATTCCCGAGTAGCACCGGCCCTCCCGAGCGGGTCAAGGGCTGGCTAGTGTCCCCTGAAGAAATGCCTCTGAAATTCTCATCCGAACCAGAAAAAACCAGCCATGGCGCATAGGTTCCCGAGTTTCGAAGTCTTATGCCGGGTCATTCCACTGAACCTGGGGATCCCAGTGACCAGGGCCTCCGAGACTTAAGTGCTCGACAGGTCTGGGTGGAGAATCCGGCAGCTCCGAGTTGCTCAGCATCCAACTTGTGGCCCACGGAGGGCACGCCATTACTGTCCCTCACTTGGGTGTACTCAGTCGACTGCGTCCCTGCTTGAGGCCAGCCTCTGATACCCTTCGCAGCCAAAGCGCCCGGCGCCGACTCTTCCGGCAGCCGGCTAGTGATTTACGAAAAATACGCTTTAGATGTCATATAGCAGAGACGTACTCCGTCGGGTTATTAAGCCTGAAAGGCCAACCGTCGGATCGTCCCTTTATTAGCCAGCATGAATCGCGGCGCCGCCAGGTCGTGGGCGTGAAACAGACGCGACGTGGCCCGCCGGATGTGCGCGTGGGAAACTGAAGAGGCGCGGAGTGGGGGGCGGCGGATTCGGACACGTGCAGACGTGGGGAAACCGAACCGTCGGCCCGCCCCTTTATATTCCAAAGAGGCCGAGGGTCTGGCCCACGCATCCATTCGCTTTTCGTCTTCCTCGAGTTCCCGAACACTTCGCCTTCTTCTCCCCAAATCTGTTCGCGCAGCGCCGCCTCATCCAAAAACCCTAACCTCCGCCTCAGCCTTCTCGGATGCAAGCCCCGGACTGGGAAGCCGATCCAACCGAAGCTGAAGAGGACGCCCTGGTCTGGAAGCTGCTGAACAAAGAGGAGTCGCCCTCCAGTCCAATGGCTCCGTGGGTGAAGTCGACGGCGACAGACACGCGGCTATCGATCCTCGTGTGGCTCGGGCATCTGCCACCGAAGGAGTTGGTCGAGTGGCGCTCCGCCGCCGGGGAGACCATTCCTACCCTGAACACCGGCGAGTTGGTCGTCCACGGCCCCTTCTTCGAGCGGGGGTTTTCTGTGCCGGCCCATCCATTCTTGCGGGGGCTGCTCTACTATTACGGGTTGGAGCTCCATAACCTCAACCCCAACAGCGTCCTCCACGTCTCCTGCTTCATCACGCTCTGCGAGTGCTTCCTCGGCATTCGGCCCCACTTCGCCTTGTGGAAGCATCTCTTCATGGTGAAGCCGCAGCCGAGCAGGGACAACCCGGCTGTAGTGGGTGGGCGCCGGGTTCTAGTTGAGGTCGGGAGCAGCGAAGAACTACCCGGCTCCGCCAATGCAGTCGTCCAACAAGGGCTGGCACGCCTACTGGTTTTACTGCGCCAACCCGGAGCCGTCGCTGCCGGCCTTCTCGGGTCAGCCGCCGGTGGCCAGGCCGAGTTGGTCGGACCTGCCGCTCGAGAGGGAGCAGGACAGCGTCGCCGTCGTGATGGCGCAGCTGGAGGCGGCGATGAAAGCCAGGGGTCACCGGGCAGTCATCGCCGCGACGTTCGTCCGATGGCGGGTGCAACCCGCCAAGCTGCGGGCGCACCCGTTGTTCGAGTACACCGGCACGGGCGACGCGACCCGGGAGTCGGCGGAGGAGCTCATGGAGGGCGAGGTCCAGAGCCGGCTCGAGAGGATTCTGGCTCAGGGGACGAGCCTGGATTTCTCCGGGCGGCCGGCCCCCTTTTTGCCGGGCGAACCCCCCGAGTGACGTAAGTACCCGAGTCCCGCCGTTTTGGTTCTTCCTTCATTTCTTCAACGAGTCTCACTTGAGGTTTTGCTTTTTGCGCTTCGGCAGGTGTTGTTCGGCTTTTATTCCAAAGCTCCCCTCCCGGAGGACGAGATTTGGAACCAGCCGCGCTACGCCGACGTCCCGAGCGGCGGTCCACCGCCGCAGGGGGCAGTCGGGGCTCTCGTCTCCCGGTGCCGGCCAGGGCGCCGGGTCTTCTTCGTCCGGCGCCGCCCCTTCGAAGGGCACCGGGTCTTCAAAGGGCGCCGGGCCTTCTAAGGCGCCGGCGACCGCTCCGCCCCATCCTCCCCCACCAAGCACGCCGGCTCAGGAGGACGACGAGGACTCAGACGACGCTAGCGCCTTCCGAGTGAAGAGGCGGAGAGCGGCCGGCGGGCACTACCCAAAGGAGTCAGGGCAGCTCCCACCGCCAGGCCGACCACCGTCGTGAGGGGCGCCGCCTCAGCGGTGGCAGGAGGGCCCCGCTGGCGGCGCCAGTCCAACGGCGTAAGCCGCCGCGGGAGCCGTATCGGCGGAGCGGGAGGGCTCCGCCGTTGATGCTGATCCGGTGGCGCCAGCCGCCGCAGCGACCGCGCCGGCGGAGCGGGAGGGCTCTCCCGCTGGCGTTGATCCCATGGCGTCTGCCGCCACGGAGACTGCACCGGCGGAGCTGGAGAGCTCCGCCGCCGGCGCTGATCCGATAGCGTCGGCCGCCGCTCCGAGTGAAGGCTCTCGGGCGGCCGAAGGTGACGTTCCCCCCAGCCGGGGGGAAAAGCGGGATGCCAGCGCCGCCTTCGGGGCGCCCGGCGAGTCGGGAACCTCGCCGGCCCCGGCTGCCGCCGCGCCTGGGCGGCGAACCGCGGGGGCCAGGAAGCCCATCGCCGTCCCTCGGTCTTCGAAGTAAGTGTCTGACCGACTGCCTTCTTGTCTTTGTTTCTTTTAAGTGCTGACATGGTTGGCCTTGCCTCTGCAGGGCCCGGAGGGTGGGGGATGTCCCGAAGGTGCCCCCGAGTGGCCCTGGGGTCCCAGCCAAGGCGGAGATCCCCCAGCATCGGACTCCGGGCCTCGTCATCCCCGGCTGCGGCAGCTCCTTCTTCTCCCCGGCCACCGTCGCCTCAGCCCGCGGTCACGCCCCAGCCGTCCGCCGAGCAACCTGATGTGCAGCCCACCTCGCCAGTCGCTCCTCAGGAGGAGGGCCTCCTCTGGAGCTTTGGTGCCGGTGGGGTCTACGGGGGCCAGCCGGGACGCGGAGATGGTGGAAGGGCTGCGAGTCCCGGCGTGCCCTCGCCTATGCAGGAGTTCAGCGCGGCTCCACCTCCGAGGCCGTGCTCAGAGTTG
The DNA here is from genome assembly GCA_019208055.1 of Stipa capillata. Classification (NCBI taxonomy): domain Eukaryota; kingdom Viridiplantae; phylum Streptophyta; class Magnoliopsida; order Poales; family Poaceae; genus Stipa; species Stipa capillata. The sequence continues at coordinate 66,494 of JAGXJF010000853.1, forward strand.
GTGCGCCGACCTCTCCGAGTCCAGGAGACGGGCCCGGGGTCGCCGACTGCCACGGTCGACGATATCGAGGAGGAGAAGGAGTGGCAGGCGGCCGCGGATGCCGCGGCTCAAATTGGAGAGATCCTCCCAGCCTTGCTGAAGGCCGCGAAGGAGGGCGCCAACCTGCTGAATGGCAGGCTGCGTCCTTTGATGGAGGTAGGCTAATTTTCCCCCCTTTGTAGGAGTATGTCCGTAGGGAGTAGCCCCCGGGCCTCTGCCCGACTAAGCTAGTCGGGCGGAGGGCCCTTTGCTTTTTCCTTTGGAGTCTTCACTCTGGGTGCACGAACAGTGCACCCAGAGGGTGTAGCCCCCGAGCCTGCGTTCGACTAGGATAGTCGGGCGGAGGGTGTAGTTGTCTTTTTCAGTCTGACTCTGGGTGCACGAACAGTGCACCCAGAGGGTGTAGCCCCCGAGCCTCCGTTGGGTCCTTGGGACCGAGTGGAGGGTTCTTATGCCTTTGCCGGGTGGCCTGACACGTTTTTATTCCTTTTGCAGGCTCTGAACAGGCGGTCGCAGAACAAGACCGCCTTCCTCCAAGACCGCTGCCTGTCATCGAGCGCTGGAGCTGCGGAAGTCCGAGTGGGACAAGCTGACCGCAAGTCGGCAGTCGGCGGAGGACATGGCCCGCAAGCGTGGGGCGGAAATTACCGGCCTGCAGGCGGGCCTTTCGCAGGAGATGGCCAAGACCCGAGGCGAGTAACCCAAGTGACTTGCTGCCCCGCATTGTCGCGTTTCGTCTTGCTGACGCTTTGTTTCTCGCAGCTGCCGAAGAGGAAGTCGCGAGGCTGAGGGCGGAGCTCGAGGCGATGATGACCCGCACCCGGACTTGGACGCCGCCAAGGAGCAGGCGGGGAAGCTCGAGGAGGTGCTCCAGGCGGAAAGGGCCTGCGCAGAGCAGCTCGGGCGCTTAAGCATAGAAGCGACGTAGCTGTTCGATGTTCCATGCGTTGGTGAAGATGTTGCCGTCGCCGTCCTTCAGTCGGTAAGCCCCCGGGCGTAGTACTTCGGCGACTATGTACGGACCCTCCCATGGCGGTGATAGCTTGTGCTGCTCCTTGCTTGATTGGACTCGGCGTAGAACCAGATCGCCGACGTTGAAGGAGCGGCCGCGTACATGTCTGCTGTGATATCGCCGTAGGCTCTGCTGGTACTTGGCCGAACGAAGGAGCGCCACCTCGCGGGCTTCCTCGAGCTGGTCGAGAGCGTCCTGTCTGGCCTCCTCTGACTCGGCCTCGCTGAAGGCACGGACGCGGGGGGACCCGTACTCCAGGTCAGTCGGGAGGATTGCCTCGGCACCGAAGACCATGAAGAAGGGTGTGTAACCGGTTGACCGGTTGGGCGTGGTCCGAAGGCTCCAGAGTACTGATGGCAACTCGGCTGCCCACTTGCCTGCGAACTTGTTCAGTCGCTGGAAGATCCGAGGGCTTGAGGCCTTGCAGTATCAAGCCGTTGGACCGCTCGACTTGCCCGTTGGTGCGTGGGTGTGCCACGGCGGCGAAGTCGAGGCTGATGTTGTAGTCGTCGCAGAACTGGAGGAAGGCTCGGCCCGGTGAACTGGGTGCCGTTATCTGTGATAATGCTGTTGGGTACGCCGAACCGGAAGACAATGTCCCGGACAAACTCGACGGCCTTTTCAGCAGTTATCGTGGCGACCGGCTTGGCTTCGATCCACTTGGTGAACTTGTCGACCGCGACGAAGAGATGTGTGTAGCCCCCGGGAGCCTTCTTGAGAGGGCCGACCATGTCCAGACCCCAGACCGCGAAGGGCCAGGTGATCGGGATGGTCTGGAGAGCCTGAGCCGGCAAGTGTGTCTGCCGGGCGAAGTGTTGGCATCCCTCGCAAGTGCGGACAATGTGCTCCGCGTCGGATACAGCAGTCGGCCAGTAGAAACCCTGTCGGAAGGCTTTCCCGACTAGTGACCCGGGCGCCGCATGGTGTCCACATACTCCCGAGTGAATATCATGCAGTAGCTGCTTTCCCTGGTCGTGGGGTATGCACCGTTGGAGGATCCCGGAGGTGCTCCTCTTGTAGAGCTCGCCGTCGACGACGACGAAGGCCTTGGCGCGTCGCGCGATGCGGCGTGCCTCGGTTTGGTCCGACGGGAGGATGTCCCGCAGGAGGTAGTCTAGGAAAGGTGCTGTCCAGTCGGGAGTGACGGTGAGGACTTCTGTTGAAGGCTGCTGAGCGGCGTCACTCTCCGGGACTTGCTGTTCTTCGGCCTCGGGTGTTGTGTCTGCCTTGATAGAAGGGACATGCAACTCCTGGAGGAAAACTCCAGTCGGAACCACGTCCCGACTGGACCCCAGTTTGGCGAGTGCATCAGCAGTTTCGTTGTCTCGGCGCAAGACATGGGTGATTTCGAGGCCGTCGAACTTGGCTTCGAGCTTGCGAACTTCTTGGCAGTAGGCTTCCATGGAGGGATCTCGGCACGACCAGTCCTTCATGACCTGCCTGACGACCAGTTCCGAGTCTCCGCGCGCGAGGAGGCGGCGGATCCCGAGTGAAACCGCAAGACGAAGACCGTGGAGCAGAGCTTCGTACTCGGCAACGTTGTTGGATGCCGGGAAGTGGAGCTGCAACACGTACTTGAAGCGCTCGCCCTTGGGAGAGATGAGCACAACGCCAGCCCCCGCGCCCTGGAGCATCAGAGAGCCGTCGAAAGTAGAGTGTCCAGTGCTCGAGGTCGACGACGGAGGGCGGGGACTGGACTTCTGTCCACTCGGCCATGAAGTCGGCGAGAGCCTGGGACTTGATGGCCGTGCGGGGGGCGTAGACTATGCTGAAAGCCATTAGTTCCATCGCCCACTTGGCAATCCGACCCGTGGCATCGCGATTGTTGATGACATCTGCGATTGGGAAGGAGCTGACCACCGTGATGGGATGTCCCTGGAAGTAGTGGACTAGCTTCCGTGACGTTATGAACACCGCATAGATGATCTTCTGTATCTGAGGGTACCGCGCCTTGGACTCGGAGAGGACTTCACTGATGAAGTAGACCGGGCGCTGGACCTTCTGAATGTGGCCGGGCTCGGAGCGTTCCACCACCAAGACCGTGCTGACTACCTGAGTAGTCGCTGCGACATAGAGAAGCAGTGGTTCATTGGGCATGGGAGACGCTAGCACCGGGGGGGTAGTTAAGAACTTCTTCAAGCCGTCAAGGGCGTCCTGGGCCTCGGAGGTCCAGGTGAAGGTCTCCGACTTCTTCATGAGCTTGTAAAGGGGCATGGCTTTCTCGCCGAGTCGGGAGATGAACCGGCTGAGAGCTGCCATGCACCCGGTCAGCCGCTGGACGTCTTTGAGGTTCTTCGGTGGGCCCATCTTGACGATGGCATCGATCTTCTCCGGGTTGACTTCGATTCCTCGTTCGGAAACGATAAAACCGAGTAGCTTGCCCGAAGGGACCCCGAATACACATTTTTCGGGGTTGAGCTTCATGCTGAATCTTCGAAGGTTGGAGAAGGTCTCTCCCAAGTCACTCAGGAGGTCTTCTCTCTTTTGGGACTTGATCACCACATCGTCGACGTAGGCTTGTACGTTTCCGGCCGATCTGCGACTGAAGGCAGCGCTGTATGCACCGTTGGTACGTAGCGCCTGCGTTCTTGAGGCCGAAAGGCATGGAGACGTAGCAGAAGGCGCCAAACGGAGTGATGAAAGATGTCTTGATCTCGTCATCCTCCTTCATCTTGATCTGGTGATAGCCCGAGTAAGCGTCGAGAAAGCACAAAATTTCACATCCGGCCGTGGAATCGACCACTTGGTCGATGCGAGGCAGGGTGAAAGGGTCTTTGGGACATGCCTTGTTAAGGCTAGTATAATCAACACACATCCTCCATTTTCCATTCTTTTTGCGAACAAGAACTGGGTTCGCTAACCAGTCGGGATGATACACTTCTTTAATGAAGCCGGCTGCTAAAAGCTTGGCTATTTCTTCTCCTATAGCCTGACGTCTATCCTCAGCGAATCGGCGCAAGCGCTGTTTGACCGGCTTGGCATCCGGCCGAACATTCAGAGAGTGCTCGGCAGCCTCCCGTGGAACTCCGGGCATGTCGGAAGATGTCCATGCGAAGATATCCCGGTTGTCCTGGAGGAAGCTGACGAGCGCGCTTTCCTATTTATCGCTGAGCGCAGTCCCGATCTGCGTCGTCTTCGAGGGGTCTTCGGGGTCGAGCTGAATTGCCTTGGTGTCCCGCGCCGGCTGGAAAGATGTCGATGTCGAAGCCTTCTTGGCCGGGGGTGCTTCCTCAACCACGGCCGACTTGAGGTCGGTAAGCGTGGCCTCGGCGATCTGGGCCGCGGCGAGGTTGCAGTTTTCCAGGTCACACGTGTAAGCGTGCTGGAAGCTGCTTTGCACCGTGATTACCCCGTGGGGGCCCGGCATCTTGAGCTTCAAATAGACATAACTGGGAACAGCCATGAACTTGGCGTAGCAGGGACGCCCCAAGATGGCATGATACGATCCTGGGAAGTCGACAACCTCGAAGGTGAGAGTCTCGGTCCGGAAGTTGTCGGGAGTGCCAAAGGTGACGGGCAGGCTGACCTGCCCGAGTGGACTCGCCATCTTGCCGGGTACCACCCCGTGGAAGGGGGCACCAGTCGGCTTGATCTCGGAACGAGAAATCTTCATGTCGTCAAGGGTTTTGACGTAGAGGATGTTGAGACCACTCCCGCCGTCCATGAGGACCTTGGTGAGGCGGACGCCGCAAACGATCGGGTCTACCACCAAGGGGAATCGTCCCGGCTGGGGAATGTAGTCGGGGTGATCCGCGCGTCCGAATGAAATTACGGACTCGGACCATCGCAGGTACTTGGGCACGGCCGGTTCCACTGCGTTGACCTCTCTGATCCATGATCTTCTGGCGACGTTTGGATTCGTAGCCGTTGGGCCGCCGAAGATCATCAAGCAAGCGGTCTCTTTTGGGAACTCGTCGCCTTCATCCTGGGGGGCTCCTTTTTTGCCCCTGATTGGGGACGAAGGGTTTGTTCAGGTTCTTCAAGAGATTGCAGTCGCGCGTCAGATGATTGGACTTGGGTCCATGGAAGTGACACGGCTGACTCATCATCTCCTCGAAGGTCGCGTTGGTGCGCTGAGGTCGGCGCGGCGGGGCGCGCTCAGCCGCAGCAACGAGATCTCCGCCTTTACGCTTCCGGTGCTTCTTCCTGGATGACTCGGGTTGAGCGTCCCGACTGGGTGAGTCGGACACCTTGCCCTTGCTTCTTCCCTTGTCGTCCCGAGTAGCACTGCGGACAGCCTCTTCACCGGTGGCGAAGTTATTGGCTATGTCAAAGAGCTCGCGCGTAGTCTGGGGATTCTTGCGCGCTATCTTGTGGATGAGGTCGGTGCTTCGAACTCCCTTGGAGAAGGCAGTGATGACGTCACCCTCTCGGACCTCGGGCAAGGAGTTCTTCTTCTTGGAGAAACGCTGGATGTACTCACGGAGAGTCTCATCCGCCTCTTTGTGTACAACTGTGGAGATCCCACGCGTTCCCGGGCCGATTGTACGTGCCCTGGAAGTTGTTCACAAAGAGGGTCTCGAGGTCGCTCCATGTCTGGATGCATGCGGCGATACGCACAGACGAAGTGCCTTCTCGACTGTACATATCTCACAGAGTAGCACGACAGAAGCATTGCAGTGGTTCAAATATTATAACTCAATTTACAAACTTGTAATACAACAGAAAATCTTACAACATATCTCCAAAAGTACGGGGAATTTAAAACCGTTATCGTTTGGCTACAGCAAAAGTCTTCACTATTACTCTCGACTCACTCGACCTATTAACTACTTGCTGTTGTCTTCGTCGTGGAACTCCACGTCGTAGCCGATGCCTCCGTCTTCCTTGGTTGTCGCTTGCTCTTCGGGAACTTCGTCGTCGATCTCGATGTAGATCACCTCCTTCTCCGTCGTCGGCTCACAGCCTACTCAAAGGAATTAGATAGAGGGATGAGTACATAAGGTACTCAACAAGTCCAGGAATAGCAAAGAGGTGTTTGATGCACTATCTACTGAGAACGGTAACGTTCTCCAAAAGCAATGCAGTTGGAGAAGGTAAGAGAGTCAAGTTTTAATCAAAGAGACTAATGATCTCATGTCTCACAAGCTGCTAGGATTCCCGATGAATCCCTTTCTTGCCGGGTTCGCAGTTCCAACAGGGAACACGGAGTGACAATGCCACAATTTTATACGCTCTGCAGAGGTGCGCAACTATACCCACAAACGAACTTGGTCATGTGTTTGAGTTTGCAAGGCTCATTCACATTTCCACGATCACAGAGCCGTTTCGCCGCCCCGCTCGGTCATACTCCACGTCGTAGTCCGTACAGGACTACCGGTCCCCAAATCAGTTGTGGCTACCCAACGGTCAATACCACCTTCTCACACAAGATGTGGCTAGCCCGACAACTAATACCACTTGTGGGCAGCCCTATGGCCGAACCACCTCAACAACTGTGGGTAGCCCTATGGCCAAACCACTTCAACAACCGTGGGTAGCCCTATGGCCAAACCACCTTCCCGGTAGCCGATCCCACTACCGAGGTCTTGCGTTCCCAGGGGAGTATGAACCTAGGGCAAAGCTACTTCGGCTCAGCCCCGCCCATACAGGGTATGTGGTATGCGCGATCGCTACGGCCCTTGAACACAATCGACCATTGGTTGCATTAACCTTATATGAATCGTTCCCGTGTGATGAAATCCACCTTCCAATGTGCTACCCGCACCCTTTCCAGGATTTCATCACCCACCATGCCATCGCCCAAAAACCGGCGATCAAAAACAAAACAACAGTTGATTCATCTTTAGAAAATAGATTTCCAGTGCATGTTATAGACAAGGGGGAAATCTGGCAGCTTTCAACGGACATGAACAAGAAACTGGACTTGCCTGGTATCGAATTGAAAATGGAGTTCGAAGGGTTTACTTGTGGAACTCTGGCTTCTGGCAAAGAAAGCAATAAAGTCCGATAAGGACTAATTCAAAAGGTTCCAAATATGAATGCAATGACATGGTAGTGTATGCATGAGATGGTATGTCTATCAACATATTCTAATGAAATTTGGACATAATCCACTTAAACATTCCTTAGAAAATTTAGAATTAACTAAAAGAATATTCAACTTCAATCATGTTAGAGTTCGTGTTGACTCAATTTGGGTTAAATCAACTTCATTGTCTATGCCAGTTCGCCTAAAGAACTAGATTAGGTAAAAAATTCTCTTCTTTCTAAAGAAAAATATAATTAACTTAATTCAGATTAACTTATTACTTTATTCAAATCCAATTCCCTCTTGAGAAGTAAAGGTGTCTGACTTGAGAAATTCTCAATTTCGATTTATTCTTTAACATATATACATGTACATATATATATATATATATATATAGATATTTTTCTTTCCTTTGGGTTATTTCCATTTCTTTTTCATTTTTCATTTTCATTTCCTTTTTTTTCCTTCAAACCTAATTATCCTAACCTAACCCAAGACACTCACACTCCCCCTCTTCTTACCTAATCCCTAAATCCCCAAATCTCTCATCTCTCTCCCTCATGTCCTTTCCCCTGGCCGACTCCCCCCAAAACTATTCCCCCTGACGCCGCCGCCGCCTTGCGCCGCTCCTTAGCGCCGCCGCCGCCTTGCGCCGCTCCTTGGCGCCGCCGTCGCCTCACCGGTGCTCCGCCCCGGTCCTCGGCTTCCTTCCTTCGAGCGCCTTCCTACCACCCCCCCGGCGCCGTCACTTGGCCTCAGCTGCCACCTCCGGCCGCCTCGGCCCCTCCCTTGGGCGCCGTTCCACCTGGGCCGCTCCGTTCGGTGTCGCCTGCCTTGGCCACCGCCGCCGGACGGCGAGGAGTTGGCCGCCTCCGCAACCCGGCGGTGCGCCATCCTCAGGTAAGTGGTTCTTCTCCACTTCTTCTCTATTTCCCCATTTTCCCCCAATTAGCTCTTTTTGATTTTAGAATTCTTCTATTGGGGTCTATCTGTGATGTTTGGTTACTGTTTGCTCAAATTACTTGTGGTACAAATCTGCCATGATTCTTTTATAGAAACTGGATGAACACTAGTATTGTTTGATTTTAACTAGGCTCTCATCCTTTCCATGCATCTCTATATACATAGTTAATTCAGAATTTTCTAGCTAAGGGAATGGTTGTTTGCTTGGCCTCTGTTAGTTAATGTTAATGTTCATCAAAACTTGATATGGTTTTCTGAACACGAACGGTTACTAACTAAAACTCTAACCAACCATTGCTATACCTATATGCATGTGTTCATAATTTTAAACCAAACTGTGGTGACATCAGCACTATTTGTGACTCCTTCATATGCACTTCCTCACTCATGTTAAACTAATTAAGCTGAAAGAATAGATATTCACATGATCTTAGCTTTCTGATGTTGGTGTTAACCATCTAGAGTGATTATGCATACCTCGGATCTGTGTACTGGGCATCAACTGATTTCTTGCTATTTCTTGTTCGTGGATTCCTGATAGGTAGTTCGTTCAGATGATTCTGCTTATGTTATTATTTGAAATACTGAAATTGTTTCAGTTAGTAACATGAGTACACGGACACTAATTTAATATATCATTGCTCTGACCTTATTATGCTCTTATCTTAGACAATTTATGATATGACATGAGATATATATATATATATATATATATATATATATATATATATATATATCAATGACTTAGTTGAGGTTCTGGAATTTTAATCCAATCATTCTGCTAGTCATGCTTGATAACCTCTGCTCTAGTAAAATCAGAGCTGGGTTCGATTTATACTATGGTGGATTCTTCTCTAAACCTGATAAGAACATGTATTATACTTGGTTTTAGAATACTAAACTTAGTTCAGATTCATTTCACTACCAAGTCAATTATCCCCAGCCCACGCACTTCCACTTTTTGATATACTTAGGAAGTCTTAAAATAATTACTATACTTTGGTTAAGCATATTAAGAGGTTTACATGTTGACCAACTTAATTTCCCAGTTGGTATACTACAACTGATTGTTTATTAATTGGTGAATAGAATTTCAAATGATATACTCGTCTGATTGGGTATGTCTGATCAGCTTTCCACCTTTCTTGCTCTTAAGTCTATTAAAGTCCCAAGGTTAATTTAGATATGGTAAGATTCATTTACTACTTCGCTCATTCTAGGTGATGTTAAGGATTTGCTAATTGAGTTTAGTTGGTGTTTGCCATTTATAGATGTCATACTCGCATATATGCTTTTGTATGTTTAACTAAATATTTCATAGGGATTTTACTTATGGTATGAGGGTAACCTGGAGCTTGGTGTAATTCTAATAACCTGATGGAATAGATACTATGCTTATGTGATTCTAGTCTCTCTCTGTTTCTTTTTCTTCCTTGTATGTACAAATCAGTTTTTCTCTCACTGCAAGAATTGAGGTCACTTCTAGATTCATTGTTATGCTACAACGATGTCTAGTATTTTAAAGAAAAATTGATATGGATAGATACTGCTACCTGATTGTTCTGTCTTGCACAACTATTGGTTACTACTCTTTATGCTCATTAGCTCACTTAAACTGATGGGACAACTGCTAACCTTGATTCTTTTTCCTCATACACCAATTTATTACCTTGAGGGAACAGAACTAACTTTGATCTAATTCCTCTATATTCTAATGTTGGTCTGAAATTCTCTACTGAATGTCCTACTACGGTTTATGTGCTGGACTGCCCTATATGTTAGTCACTCCCATTTGTTATGGTGTATAGTTGGTCATGGTGTCCTTTGTTAGAAACTAATATGAATAGATGCTATTCTTGACTTAGCATATTTCTACACATATATCCTTATCTGTTTATTAGCCAAGAAGAACAATTTATTACTTTGGTTCTAGTTTATCTTCCTGTTTCACTTGAGTTTTTGATTCTTTATATGTTTGATGAAATTCAAGGACAGATTCTATACTTGATTCCTTAGCCCCCTTCTCTTGCCTATATGCATCTATATATATATATATATATCAATATCAGTTTTATTAAACTGAAAGAACAGATTACTGCCTATTGTTGCCTTTAAAACCCTGTGATGCAATCTATGTTCTGAGGATTTTTATTTGAGAAATCAATGGTATCAAGGATAAGAACAGATGCTACTAAATCCTTTACCAAAAATCCTATGATGACAAGTAGATGCTGAGGGTCTTATTAAATCATGTTAAACTCTTTGACATGATCATGAGTTGAGAATCTAAGTGATGCTTTACCTTACTCCTAAACTTGCTATGTTGGATTGGCTCCTAAGGTTGCTGTTCTTCCTTGCTCTCCTGGTCCTGCTAGTGACCTGCCCTCTTCTCCACCTTGGCTGGTCCTGGTTTTCCTTCCCTCACTGGTGGCCTTGGCCTCCTGGAGCTGGACTCCTAAACACCCGAGTGCTCTTCTCCTCTTGCTCGTGGTGGCCTGGTCCTTGTTTTCTCAGCTATTCTCTACTTCCTGGGAGGATGGTGGCCTTTGTGGTGGCTGCTACTGTGGTGCACAGTTCTACTCGGTTGCCTTGTGCTTCTTACCTTGGCTCACTCAAGCTATCTACAACACGCTGCTGCCTTATCCTTACCCTGGGTCGGCTACTACAGGATATACTCTTGACTGATATTCCAGCCTTGTTGCCTTAGTCGGTTGGATGGATATTTGAGCTTGGCCGATATTTTGCTAGCTGCCTCGTGTGTTAAGGAGATGGCCTACGGTCAAAAATATGTGGCTGTTGATGAATGTTGAGGAGGGTTGCCTTATGCAAAGTTTTGCTTTACAAAACAATTTCTTTCTCAAACTAAAATCATGGAGGCAATATAGTATAGGAAAATAAAGTTATTTTGGATATTCTCCTCACCTCTTTTATCCCTAAATATAAAACACTAGGGCTTTGTCCGGTGAGGGTCTTAGCCACGTGGCCCTCGGACATTTTCGGAAACAAAAATGTTTTCAAAACTATTTTTGAAACTAAAATCTATTCTAGGTCATCGACACTATTTTGCCCCCGCAGCTAACCCTGCGGACGTCGGCGGAACTGTGCCGATAAGACCACACATATTTAAAAATATAGGTTTAGGGACTTTTTGCCTCCTACAGCAACGGCACGATTCCCAACGGTCTCAAGTACCCATACTCGCTGACCTGGGATAACCGTCTACATTCCCGAAGGACTTCCCCCTTCGGCTCTCGGTGCTTCGCGACTGCTCAAGACTCGAAGATTCAAGAGTTAGGGTTTAGATATTTGTATAGGTAGAATCTTAATCATGTAATTTTTATTTCTTCTTATTTATTCTTTTGTAACAATGTTGCATCATTAACACTTGTATCATGTATTTGAATTAATAAAGTTTCAATTTCACTTCATATATATTTGTACATATATGCATTACTTTCCACACATGCCATGTATGCGATGAATGCGAATGCACAACCATTTTCCTCCCCCTCTCGACTAACTCTCGACGTAGCTCGATAGGTTCGAACCAACTCAGCAGCGTGAGTTGCCCCACGACTTCCACCTCACGTCTCTCTCGACTACGCCAACATTAGGGTTCTCACAATGCAACCCGGAGGTAAGCTGGTGAGCCAGGCTCGCGCCGAGTCAGCCAGGAACAGCGGCAAGTAGTGGATCGTGACGTAGTCGTTCCCACCGTTGGTCCTGCACGCTGTGTGGTAGTCGGCCAGCCAGATGTCCAGTCGAGTCTCTCCGGTGTACTTGTCGATGCCGGTGACTCGGAACCACGACGGGAAAATCACACTGCGGATACGGGGGCCGAATGCTTTCGGGCCCGAATATCCCATGCCGGAGGAAGTTGGAGAACGTCCCCGGCTGGTTGCGCCACTGTCGTCGCGGTGGCCGCCATGATCGTCTCCCCTGGAACCATGATGAGCACTTCCTTCAGCGCCTGCAGGGTTCCTTGGTCCGAGTCGCTCGCGGACTGGTGCAGCTTGACGGGCGTTTTTGTCTGCATCCTGTCGGGCGCGGGTTCTGGCGGCTATGGTGCCGCGGGCGTCTCGGTCAGGACCGAGTCGCTCATGAACATCTCCGGCCGGCTGACGCCGGTCGGGGGTGGCTTGTCGTCCACCCGCATTGGATGGACTCTTTGGAGGGGTAGAACGCCGACTCCTGGCGCCGGCTGAGGAGCCCTTGCGATCTTCTAAAGCTTCGGCCTACTGAAGGGCGGTTTCTTTCAGCAGAACGTGGAGTTGCCGAAGTTCGTCATGTCCTGGGTTGCCCACAGGGATCTCAATGGCGCGTGCCACCATCGTGGCCGTGACAATGTTGTGACTCGGGAGTGGGAATATGGTGACCCCATCCCTTTCACGCATGCGGAGCTCATTATGGACTTGGCGTCCGCGAGCCCTCAAGTCGTCATTGCGGTGCTGGTCGTCTCGCTGGCGAGCGAGGCGAGTCTACTGCTCGATCAACTCTTCCTTCTTGGCGAGAAGTCGGAGTCAGGTAGCTTCGAGCTCAGCTGGCGTTTGTTCCACGATGGGGACAGCTCGGCCATTGCCGTCGACTGGTGAGTCGGCGTTGGCCATGAAGACTTCCCAGGACGGATGGTGACTGCCAGAGCTCTCTTGATCGTCCGAGTTATACTCGACGAGGAGGAGGAGAGAGTCGATAGCCCCCACCAGTTGAGATCCGAGCGTGAACTCGCGCGGAGCAAACGGATCTGGGGTCGGTGCAGCCTCTTCCCTGGGGGGAGGGCCGTGCCGAAAAGCTGATGGAGCCTCTGTTGATCGGGACGTCGCCGAGCAGCAGAGGTGGAGCTGGCCGATCTTGTCGGCGATGAAGTTCAACTTTCCGAATTGGAAAAATTGGCCGGGATCCGGGATAGCGCTCACGAGAGCGAATCTCATGACGCTCCCCGGGATGAAGACGTTGTTGACGTTGACAAAACCCATCCTGATTCGTGCAGATGGATCTATGCGCACCCCCCTACCTGGCGCGCCAACTGTCGGAGTATTATTCCGGCAATACTACTTATGGGGCGGCGTGAGCACAGCAAATCTGGATGGGTGCACACGGGAGACAAGATTTAGACAGGTTCAGGCCCTCACGGAGAGGTAATACCCTACGTCCTGTGTTGGTGGCTGGTATTGCGTGTATCCCGAGTGCCGCAAGCCCTAGAGAATCGATCTCGAGGTTGCTTGGACTTAGAAATTGTCTATGACCTAGATCACTTGATCTCCTCCCCATCGGAGGTCCCCTACCGGGCCTTATATAGGCGGTCAGGGTAGGGTTACAAGAGTCCGAGTCGGTTAACAGATTGGCTTCCTATTTGGTTACAACAGATTCTAGGTATTCCGGGTAGGTAACAGTCCTTGTCTTGTAGTCCACGCTGATGAGGCACCCCCGCGTTGTAGTCAGATTCCGAGTAGCCGGCCCGGCCCATCCCGTGGCTGGAAGGCCGGATTCATCCTCCTTGATGATACCCGGGTGCCATGTCATCATCACTGGTGTCTGTCACCGGTGACCCACTTAATCCTACGTGGCATGAGAGTAACGGTCAGATGCCTGTGGACTCTATATATAGAGGACCAGGGGAGGTCTCCGACCTCAACCTTTGCATAACCTTTGCCAATCCTTTTTTGACCATTGCAAACCTCTTTCTCCTAAACAGAAGCAATTCATCCAAGCCATAGTTCAAGTGAGAGTTAGAGCTTTGAGCACTGAGAGCACTGGTTCCTCCAAGAGTCTTTGTTGCTAGATTCTTTCTTGGAGTGTCTACTCCTAGATAGGCATAGGAGTTGCTGCAACCACCCAAGCTTGTGTGGGCTGGTGCAGTAGTCTGTGAAGGTGATTGAAGTCTACCTGCTGCAAGGCGAAAGGACTTCCACAAGCAAGTGAAAGAGACCTGAAAGCTCAGGTACTCGGAGAACAAGCACGATTTAGTGCTGGCGATCTCTTCGAAGTAGCCTCTCCAATGGAGACGTACCATCTCTGAAAAGAGTGGGAACTTCGGTGAAAAATCCCTCGTCTCCCTGAGTACGTTCATTTTCTTTACTTGCTAGCTCTTTAGTTTGCATGCTAGTGTGATTATCTGTTTACTCGATTTAGCTGCAATCCTTTCTCTTTGCCTGTGTGAATTTAGCTGTGTCACAGTTGCTGTATTGCTTATATGTTATCTGTGCCAGTTACCTGTTACACTGCTATCTATCTTATATCTGTTTAGGGCTTTCTAGCTTGCCTGTGTTATCACCTGTGTGACAGCTACGTGCTAATTCTCATATCATTCTGCCTGTGTAGCTTACCTGTCAACAGCTAGCTCAACCTGTAAACTTCATTATGCCTTAAACTTGTTAATCTGAAGAAATTGTTTAGAAGTTTTTATCAGCCTCCTATTCACCCCCCTCTTGTCGGCACCTACGATCCTTTCAATTGGTATCAGAGCGGGTTGCTCTTTGAATTGGCCTAACAGCCAGAGTTGATAGGATGTCGGGCTATGAGGGTAAAATCCCTATGTTTGATGGATCTAACTATGCATTCTGGAAGAGAAAGATGCAGATGCATCTTATCGCAATAGACCCAGATGTTTGGGAGGTTGTGAATGCAGGTTACAGGCTGGAAGACACCATCATTCCAAGCATAAATGATAAGAGGAACATTCAGAATAATGCAAGAGCTGCCACTGCCATATTCATGGGACTTCAAGAGCATGACTTCAACAGAGTCAGTACCATGGATTCTGCCAAGGAGATATGGGACACTTTGGAGCAGATATATGAGGGCAGCAACATTCTGAAAAAGTCCAAAAGAAGCCTGCTAGAGTCAAAGCTAGAAAGATTTGAGTATGAACATGGTGAAGACATCAATTCCCTGTTCTCAAGACTCACCATCATCACAAATCAACTAAGAGCTCTTGGATCAAATAGAGCTGATGATGAAGATGTTGTTAAGAAGTTCTTATCAGTGCTGCCAAAGCCTTACAGGACTTTAGTTCTGATGCTGAAAGAGAAAGATGGCTTCGATCAGATGAAGCCCACTGAGGTGTTAGGAAGGATTCTAACACATGAACTGGAATTAAAGCAGGAAAGCAAGCACAGTCAACCCTCTTCAATCAAGAAGAATATTGCACTGAAGACCACTGCCTCGGCTCTCTTCCTGAAAGTGAAGGCAGTGATGATTTGGATGAGAGATGATCAGTGGTGAAGAAACTGAGCTAAATCTGCTTACAAGAAACTTCAGAAGATTTTATAGGAAGAAGAAGCAGCTTGGCTCAAGTGAAAGATTCAAAGGGAAGAAGCTGGTCAAGGACAACAAGTGCTTCGAGTGTGGCAAAGAAGGACATTTTGCTGCTGATTGTCCAGCTAAGAAGAAGGACAACAGCCAACATAAGAAGAAGAAAGACTTTCATGGGAGGAAGAAGGCTTTCAACAGCAAGCATCCAACTTATGCAAAGAATAAAGCCACTGCAAGAGCATATGTTGGACAGGCTTGGATTTCAGATGATTCAGGCTCAGAAGAAGAATCTGAAGAAGAAGAAGTTGCTGGGATTGCCATCAGCATAACTGATGTACCCAGCTGTGACACAGCCAAGTCACACAGCTCCAACATCAATGCCAAGGCCGATCAGTTGTCATCCACCTCTGCACCTCTTTGCCTCATGGCCAAAGAGTCTAAGGTACTTACTGAGGACGACTTTCCTGATTATGCTGAACTAATGGGTATCTTGGAAAGAACAGATAAAGCATATGGCAAGGAGAGGAAGGAGAACATATCCCTAAGGGATAAACTCAGAGAGCTCAGAGAAACCTGTGATGAGGTTATGGATGACAGGGAGAATCTCAGGCTGGATCAGGAGAACCTGGAGATTGCTCATGACAAGCTTAAGCAAGCTCATGAGCTTCTTCTCAAGGAGCATGAGGAGCTAAAGGCAAAGCATGCCAAATGCATTGATGATACTAACTCTCCTGTTGCTTCTGATATTATATCCATGCCTGCTCCTGCAATTGTTGAAACCTGCTTAAATTGTGCTACTCGCATAAATGTTCTAACATCCACAGGTGTTGCAACTGATGACTCGAATGAGGCTTCAACCTCTATTCCAACTAACTCTGTGGATGCAGCTGAGCACAACAAGCTTAAGGAGGAGCTTGAGGAAATTAAGAGGCTTATGAGGAAAGGTCTTTGCACTGCCAACATTGGCATGCAAAACTATCAGATGATTAGAGCTGAGATGCTCAGGAAGAATGATGGCCGGAAGGGCCTGGGTTATAATCCTGCTGTGAACAGAAATAAACTGCCTGCTATCACTAACTCTAATCTTGCAGCTAAGTTTGTGAGACAGGCAGGTACAAATGACAACAACCATGTTGGTCACAAGCAGAACAAAAGGAATGTGGTGAACATTCCATCTAACCCATCCTATGTTCTGCAGAAAGGACAGGAAAGGCAAGATAGTGGCCAAGTATGTGGGTCACAAGCACCTGAGAAAATGGTCACCTGCTATCTGGGTACCTAAGGCTATTGTTGCCTGTGTCACCGGTACCTCACACAGCTGTGGGAACACCAGTGTCACAGGTGGCTTGCACCGTTCACTAACTCTTATGCCTAAGGTTGCAGGTGATAGTCAGCCAAAGAGGATTCATGTTATATCATCCATTGCTAAGGCTGTGAATTCTAGAAACAAACTTGCTAACCCCATTACTGCTGTCTCTGCTTATGATAAAACTGCTAAGGGAACCAAACAAGTTTGGGTCCCTAAGTTTCATAACTGACCTTGCAGGACACTGTCTCCAGTGGAACTGATTGGGTTGTGGACAGTGGATGTACACAACATATGACTGGAGGCAGGGAGGAGTTTGTAGAGATCACCAATGAGAATCTGCCAAGCAAATATGTGGTCTATGCAGACAACTCCAAGGGAAAGGTAAATGGCATTGGTAAAGTTGCCATATCTGAACATCACTCCTTATCAAATGTTATGCTTGTGGATCAGATAGGCTATAGTCTAATGTCTGTGTCACAGCTGTGTGACACAGGTATGAAAGTCACTTTCTATCCTGATGAGGTTATAGCCTCTAAACTATCTGATGATTCACAAGTGTTCAAAGGATGCAGGTCTGGAAAATTGTACATTGTCAATTTCAATGAACAGCCTGCAGCAGCTCCATGGTGCCTCATGGCCAAGACCAGTGTTGGCTGGCTGTGGCACAGGCGGCTAGGACATGCAGGGATGAAGCTTCTCAACAAGCTGAGCAAACATGACTATGTCATAGGGCTTGAAAAGGTGAAGTTTGAGAAGGACAAGCCCTGCAGCTCATGTCAAGCCGGCAAACAAGTTGGAGCTGCTCATCGTCCCAAGTCCATCATGACCACCACCACTCCTTTTGAGCTCATACACATTGACCTATTCGGTCCTACTACATATGAGAGCTTGGGAGGTAACAAGTATGGCTTTGTCATTGTAGATGATTTTTCTCGCTATACTTGGGTGTTCTTTTTGAAGGAGAAGACACAGGTTTACAAGAGATTCAAGCACCTCATAGTCAGAGTGCAAAATGAGTGGAAGGTAAATCTGGTCAAGGTCAGGAGTGACAATGGGAGTGAATTCAAGAATTCCAAGGTGGAGGCATTTCTGGACAAGCATGGAATCAAGCATGAATTCTCAAGTCCATATGCCCCACAGCAGAATGGTGTTGTGGAAAGGAAGAACAGAACTTTGATAGAGATGGCAAGGACACTACTCAATGAGTACAAGACTTCACCAAGATTTTGGGCTGAAACTGTCAACACTGCCTGCCACTCAATCAACAGACTTTATCTACATCCACTACTCAAGAAGACTCCATATGAGCTGCTCACCAACTCCAAGCCAACTGTCTCATACTTCAGGGTATTTGGTTGTAAGTGCTACATACTTAGAAAAGGCAAACGCCTCTCTAAGTTTGAAGCTAAATCTGATGTTGGTATTTTCCTTGGTTATTCCACTAACTCCCATGCCTATAGAGTTTTTAACACCTCCACAAAGGTTGTTGAAGAATCTATAGATGTGGACTTTGATGAGTCTTATGGCTCCCAAGGAGAGCAAGTTGCTAATGATGTAGGGAGCAAGGATATTCTCAAGAAATCCACTGGTGAGATCAGACCTACTGTCAAGGAGGAATCTGCCTCACCAAGTGATCATGAATCACTAGCTCCATCACTGGTTGAAGACACTGGAGAGCAAGACATCGAGCTCGAGTACAACCCAGCTAATGATCAACTGGATGCAGAGGACCTGTCTCAGCCAGCTGTGTCACAGGAAGAACCAGCTGTGTCACAGGCAACACCAACAGCTGTGACACAGGTGGTTGACCCCGAACCCCTTGTGATCAGCAGGCTGCAGAAGGATCTAGAAGCATGATTTAGTGCCTGTTGTCCCGATCTAGAGGACGTTATCTCATCGATTACGATGATGACCCTCTTTACCCACTGAACGAATGAGGCAACGACATCACCTAGGATCATGTGCTTGTCTGACGGCAAGAGAAGAGGGCTGTCCTTGAATGTGTGTTCCATAGCATCCAAACTGATCTTAGCCATGTTTAATGCTAAAGGGACATGGTGCTGATGGCCTACAAGTGCACATGATCTATTGTAGCATTTTCGATGAGAAAGAGGATCGAACCAACAAAGAAGAGGTAATTGATCTCACTTAGACAAAATTTGAAATTATATTGAAACAATTGAAAAGTTAAAGTTGAGATGCACAACTACTTTTCTCAAATAGTTATGAAACTCTAGGATATAGTAAACAATTGAACAGAGTAATTACTTGAACTTGGAAATATTGGAATACACAAAAAAAAGAAAATAAACAAATACTAAAAGTACTAGGAGAACAGTTGTAATACCTAAAAATTTTGGCATGAGATAAATAGGTTCACTAGTAGCAATTCTCAAGCAAGTAATAGGGTCAAAACTCTCTTCCACGGTTCATCGTCGAGACGGTCGACCTGCTGCTCCTGCGTGTTTTCATCTCATAGAGCGACCCATGTGTGGGGCCCAACTATTTGTTTTACTTTCCCTTTACCAACTTCTTCCTGGGCTTATTCTCATACAAATTCTCTTGTCTTCTCTCTAGTTTCACCTCAATCAAGTCGACCTCTGCCACCTCTGTTGCGGTCTGTGCCATTGCCATGGCCAGAGTTCACCAGAGAGACTCCTCGTGGATGCATAGGGAGTCTCAAATCACCCAACTCCACCTCCGCCTCACCATCTCTCTGCCCTCAATCTTGGTGCGGCCTCGACGACACCTGCCCCTGCAAGCCTCCACGTTGCAGTGCGAGAGGAGTAGGGAAGGGCTAGATCTAGTTTTTTTGGGGTTTTCTCCCTCATATTTCCCCCCAATTTTTTGTACAAAGCTCTAGGTTTTTTTGATCTATTTTGGTTTGATTTCTCTGAATTTTTGGGTAGAAAACTCCAGGTAACAGTTTTCTTGTCTCAAAGGCTAGTTTTTGTATAGGGGCTATTTATACCCCCACTCTCCCATCAGAGCACAACTATTTTGCCATTTTCAAATCCAGCTCTGAGGAAAGCTTATTCATTTTCCTCAAACCAAAATATTTTTTTCAAGGAAAATCTTAAGAGAGTGAGAGATCTAGTGTTGTTGAGCACTAGAGCATCAAGTTCATCTCCAAGCATTTGTCAAGCTTATTACTCTTGGAGATTGGGGTCTCCTAGACGGCTGGGAGTCCTTGAGAGCTCCATGCCAAGTTGTGGTGAGCATCAAGAAGTTTGTGAAGGTTGGGATCCACCTTCGTCAAGGAAAGGATCACGAAGAAGAGATCAAGGAGACACAAAGTGTATCATTAAGGGATAAAAACTTGGGGGGAAGTTGGGCTCTTGATCAATGTGATCAACCTCCCAAAACAGAGACACAGGAGCCCACCAAGGGTGCAAGCTTCGCAACAAATCCACAACGGCATTTGGTTTTCTCATTCCCACCCTAATTTTCGCAAGATTTACTTTTCTAGCTTACTTATCATGCTTGTGATTATCTAGTATCTAAGGGTGCTCATATAGTTCTTGCATTAGACAATCTTTAGTTCTACCTAATTGCAAGAAAAGTTGAAACTTGGTAAAAAAATAGTTTATACTATTCATTTGCTTGCTATTAGATATTTTGTTGTTTTGTTTGTTGTGCCTTGTTTGCTATTCATGACTCAAGAAATGTGTCAACTCAACTCCGGAGGGTGAGAGATGCAGCTTTGTACCCTCATACCGCGCGTCTTCCTCACTATGGTATATTTCTTGCTAAGCATTTGTAGTATGCTGGTTCTATAGTGTCTCGTACTATTTCTTGTGGTGTAATTTCTATTATACTTTCTCAAAACTATGGTCTGATTTATCTCAGTTGACTCCTATTGTTCTGCCTATCTTAATTAATGAATCTTTGCTGAAATGCTTGAAAATTTTAGTGTGTAAGACTCACAATCCAACTGACTATTTGTATGCCCTAAAAAATTTCAGCAGAGGGAGAGATGCCTCATTGAGTTGCTTTTTTCTGGAGTTTTTAGCCTTCTAAAATAGAAGTGAAAAAAACTAGAAGCTCTCACTAGAGGAGATCATTACAGCGGAGGAGCAGTGTCACCCGCCACTTGTGTAGCCATGACGGTCTACTTACTTACCTTGTTGGGGTCAGTGGGAGGCACTGCCACACCAGGAACCATGGAACTACCATGTACAGCAACATCACGACTACAGGTTGCCCTCATGACTAGAGAGCTAAGCCTAGGCCAAAAGCCTAAGGTTGGGGGAGTAAGTTTAAAACTTTAACTTTGAAAATTAGTTGGCATGTTTACTTATGTTTCTATGTAGGCTTGTAAAAAAAACCAAAAAAGATTTGCAAGTTTTAGGAGTACCTTTAATTTCAAAAAATACAAAAGGAGTTCTCTTTGGTATTTTAAATGGTTTGAATAAATGTATAGTGCATAGTTAGACTATGCCATTGTGAGCTATTCATGAACTCGTTGAATCTACTATATATGCTATTTTGCTTTATGATTTAAATTGTAGTTTGTGGTAGCTAGTATGGTAAATGGTTATGAGAATGATGAAGTTTTAACTTTCTTTATATTTGTGCGACTTTACTTTGATCGTGCTTATTTTACCTCATAGGCTAGCCATCATAAACCCCATGTTACTTTAGTGATAGAATTGATCTAGTTGTGGTAACAATGATGATCTAGTATGTGAGCATATCTAGAATTTTTAAACCATTGCCTTGCTAAATGTAAATGCTTTGAGAAATCATGGTTAGCATTCAAATAAGGGGGCCCTTCCTTGGTGGAACCAGGTTTTAGCTAATGGAGCATATTGCTAAGTATAATAAAAGTGAGCTAAATGTTGTTTTTGATTTGATTCTACATTAGTCAAGTATATTCTTTTAGCTGGTCATTCCACTCCATCTAAATTGCTAACCTCTACGGTACTCGATTCTGCACTTATCATATCGATATTTGCATAATTCATCGGTACGTCCAAACCCATGGGGTATGTCTCTCTAAAAAGATAAAAAATAAAAAATAAAGAATATGATGCCAAGGAGGTAAAATAAAGATCGCTGAAACAGAACATGCAGTGCAAAAAAAAGAGACATCCCAAAAGCCCTTCAGTATTTGCCATTGATGTCCACTCTACTTACCTATTACGGCACTTTATCATTATGTCATTCCATAGTAGTTGACTTGCCATGCACATTTATTTATCATATAATATCTTCTAGAGGTCTTAGTTTTATTGTCATATCATAGAGCATGTTCTTCACTTTTAGCACTTGCATTATGTTGCATAGTATTTAGCTCTCACTTTTGCTCATAGTGTCGTCGCATATTGCTAATTGTCATCGTTATACCTCGCTTATTATCTTTATATTGTGCTCGTCATTACATGGCGCCTCTCACATGTTGTAGGGAAAAGAAAGAATAAAAGGAAGAAAAAAATAATAAGAAGAAGAAGAAGAAAAAAGGGACAAAGAAAAAAGTAGAAGAGAGATGACATGCCTTTATCATTACATAGAGCTCACTTGCTTCATATTAGCGAGATGGATTCATTTATTTTGGCGCCTGTAGTTCATTTAGCGGTCACTAGCTTGATGCCCTGTAGTTATCATTAGAGTAGAGTTTCATCATATATATATAGCTCTAGAGTTGCATTTTCAACATGGTTTAGAGCTTCGTATCATTATTGCTCTATCTTTATTCTTCATCGGGATTTCCTTACACATTAGTTGAGTTATTTGGTTCATTGCATCGTTGTGCATTCATAGGGAAGATCACTACTCCGTATGCAATATTGATAACTGGGACGTCACTAGGGCCTGGGGAACAATTTGCATTGCATAGGCCTTAGTATTCCTTTGGTCGAGTCTATCTAGGTCCAGAATCGTACCTGACTTAAGAAATGGTGCATCATCAAACGCCAAGAAACCACGTGACGAGGGCACATGCTCACCTCATGTGCATCCCTGTTAGGTGGTCCGACACTGAACCAGCATAGCATACGAACTCCAACTGACCACCGGGTTGCATGTCTCACTCCCAAGCGGCCAGAAACGGGCATCATTAGGCAAGTCAAATAAAATTCCAAATCTCAACTGGCAGGTCACTCAACTTTGTGATCACAAGTCTCACATAGAGGATTAATGCTAACTCTCTACCATCACTCCATACACTTCAAACATACACGCAATATGTATGGAGAGACATGGTAAACAATTTGAGATATCATTACACAAACTCTAAAGAGAGATTTAAACTGATAGTTAGTTCATGTCCCTTAAATTTGGGCAATTACATAACTTACATGCAACAGACCCGAAGGCCATAACTATGAACAATATAAACAGTGAAAACATGCAAGTTTAACCCAAGATACATGCTAGTATCCATAAGACCCAAAATACTAACACAAGATGACCACAAGTTCAAAAGTAGACACAGGTAACCATTCAAGCGTCATCCTGGAAATACTCACCAAGGGAGGGTTTACCTGTTGCTATGCATGCAGCAACAACTACCAATGAGTACAAAACGTACTCACAAGTCTTAGCAGTGTTTGAACATGAAAAGTAGCATGGCATCGTCATGAATCAGAGCAATTATCCCAAACATGCTAGTAACATCCGAATAGAGACATACACTTTACGACCGCAAGTCAACAACACAGCACATGAATCAATTTCATCAATAGCATCATAAGTCATTTCCTTTCATCATAAGAAGCACGATATGACCATTCGAACCAAGTTTAGATCAACATGACTATTAGACGGAAGCATGATATGACCATTTGAACCAAGTTCAAATCAGCATCATTATCAAATTCACTCAAAGAGACATTGGTCGTTCAACAACCCCCATCAGGTGCTCTGATGGTCCCTCACATGGGGATAGCTAGTCCCCATTGAGTGGATGCCAACCGAACACCACCTGCGGTCTTCTCATGACCAATAATCAAGGCTTACCAGGGAGCATCATGCAAGGATAGTTGCTGTAACCTCCAATTAATAATCGACGTAGGACTCGAGTTACCCCAACAATATTACAGCTCATCCCAAGACAATGCTCCCACGTCTCTCATTTTACTTATTAATGATTTTCATTGAGTAAGCATCAGGTTAAACTTCAACATGATCATGATAACCTAGATAACCAATCAATGACATAGTAGCTCATAGACATGGCATACGGTACATAAAGCAAGAAATGGAATTAAAAGAACAGCATGGCAATGTCGTAGGTTCAGCTTGCCTGGGTTGGAGTATTCCTCCGGGTCTTGTTGGGATTCAGAATATTAAGGCTCCACTCCCTCATCACCCAGTTCTATCGTAATGCAAAAACAACGACAAAAAGAAGAGAACGACAAAAATTAACGCTAACTCATGATGAAATGAGATGGGAGATGCATGAAATGCAATTTAGATGATGAAATGTTTGCTATTGGTTTCATGACATTTGAATCAGTAGATTAAAAGATATGAATTTCTAGGTCAAAAATAACATTTTTAGCAACTATTTGACCACTTTCATCAATCTAGAATTTTTGATAACAGGAAAATTAATGAAACAATTTTTCTAGCAACAAATCATGGTTGAACTTATTTTGAGGGATAGTACATGTGTCCTGGTCATTTTGCTATAAAGTTTGAAATTTTTGGAGCAGGTATGAATTTTCTAAGATTTTTACAAATTTTAAACAGTTATAAATATTTTTTTTGTCTCAGTAAGTAAATAATAGCAAAAACATTTATATCCAACTCACATTAACCATAGTGGTCGAATTTATTCTCAATCACTTTTAGTGTGTGGGGCCCACGGGTCAATGGCTGGACCCGTGAGCCGGGCAGGCTGGTCAAACCGGCGACCAAGCCAGTTAGACCGCCAACTATGGTTGGACCAACCGATTTGACCGAGTGACCTGGCCGCTAGGCATTCCGGTGAGTTCGCCGGTAGTGCATGCGACTAGGGGCACTCGGAATGGACCCTAGGATGTGGAAGGAGGGAGAAAAGGGGCAAGGGAGGCTCACCGAGCAGAAATGGGGAGGCTAGGGTCAGGAAGGCTAGAGCGATGAAGAGATTACCGACGGTCGACGGCAACGGCTGTCAGAGCTAGGGAAGACAGCGGAGGGCGCACAACATTGAAGAAGGGGCAGAGGAGCTTGCAACGGCCGTATGCATTTCTCCGAGGTCCCCCGTGGCTGATTGGCAACCCTGAACTGCCTCGGGAAGCTCCGACGTTGCTCCTCGATGGCGACGGAGGCAGTGGTGATGAGCTGTTCACCAATGAGCCAATGCCTTGTCGGAGAAGAGGAGGATATGGGTTAGACGCCAAGAGAAGGGCAGAGGAAGACAGGAACTTATCGGTGTCAATGGTGGAGGACCTCACTGGAGGGAAGCTTCGACCGTCGAGGAGAGCTCAGATGGGGCTAGGGTTAGGGCTTGCCCGAAGAGGAAAAAGAGCGAAGAAGAAAAAGAGGAAATGGGGCGTGCGGCACATTTGAGGTGGCGGAGGTGGCCCAGTCGGAATGGCGTGCAGCGTGGTCAGGGACACACTGTCCCAGCCAACGCCAGCGACATGGAGGGCGAGCCCTGGTGGGTGGCAACGCACTGAGAGTAGGGGAAGTGGCAACGCGCTAGGCGCTTTCGAGCAGGAGAAGCAGAAAGGGAAGTGGAAGAAGGTGGGCTGGCTCGAGTGCGGGTGAGCTGGCATGCAGCACGGCCCAAAGGCTTAGCGGGCCAAGGCCGGTCCGTTCGATCGGCGAGGTTGGTTTTTATTTTGTTTTTCTTTTCCTCTCTCCTTTTTCTTATTCACTGCCGAGATAGATTTTTAATTGAATGGAGGTTCCAGACTAGGTTTCAAAAATTCATAAAATTCATAGGGGCTATATATTATACCCTTAAGGTACTGTAAATTTGTTAGGTGAAGCAAAAGTGTTTTTGACTAAATTTCATCCAAATTTTCAAATTTGCCCCAAAATTGGTTTTGAACTATAGCTAGGTGTTCTAGACTTCCAAAAATTATGAAATTTCAACTGAAGGTGCATATAAGCTTATAGTCTAGATATGAAATTTCATAACATTTTATGGAAAGAAACACCATAAAATAGCATATCCACAGTTCTGTCATTTTAATAATTTTAATGATTTTCAAATGATTCAAAAGCTTCCTTGCTCATTTGTTTGTAGTTTCTCCTAGGTTGCAACCCAAAGGAGGTCATGGACCTGCCAAGGCGTCAGCTAGGGTATTGGGTTAACATTTGTTGGAAAAGCTTAGTGATTGTAGTTCTAGATTTTGTTTAGTTTGGAAAGAAGTTGGAGGATGGTATAAATTAAGGGGTAAGTCATGCATGATTGCAAGAGGGGAACATGATTTCATGCTTAGATGCCTCCATTATCTTAGTTACAAGCTTGGGATGTTAGAGAGTCTTTCCTACCTACTCATTATTTTTTTATGACCGAAATGATAATACTTCGAGTACTTCTATGGTTGATTTGATAATAAAAATGGTGCTCATAATAAAAACTTGCTTTATTATTTCAAAATCAACGAGTTGTTGTCCATTGTCGGGGAGCTTTGCATTGTTACACTCCCTCCTCCTTTCCACAAAATCGAGAGCACCGAAATGGAGAACCATTGTGGCCCGCGAGAAGCTTCATTGAGGAAATTTCGAATTATGCATAACTAGATGTGGAAGACCATGTGGTGGACTCCGGACCTTTCTCACATATCTTCTCGGAGACATCGTCTGTAGTGGTTAGCACGTCTGCTGATACAGAACGTGAGATGAAACAACTGTGCCTAAGTGCACGAGATATGGCATTGTATTTTGCCTAGCGTGGCCGTCACGCCTTACTCCGATGTGTGTCGCCATTACTCGTCTGCCGTAGTCCCAGTTGTCACTATCGTTATACCAGCTGTAGCAATGCTAGCTCTCCGGACATTACTCTGATGCTTCGCCAATATCACGACACTACCTAATACTCCTCGATGTTTCCTATCACAAAACCACTCAGAAATCTCCAATAATTAACAAGTCCTCGTGTCTCGCTCCTGTGCGGGCAACCCCGGGGCAAACCCTAGAAACAGCGCACACCCGCCGTCACTTCCCGCCTGCCTCCAAAAGTGGCGGGTGGTGGTGATGCAGCTCTGCCGAGGCTGGTCTGGTGGCATAGCTTGGAGGCTTCCTTGGCGGCGTGATGGTAGCTCCCAGCGGCTTTATTTTGGTAGGCGACGTGTGCAGCGGCGGCGCGGTCCAAAAGGGCCCCGGATCTTGGGCTCCTACACCAAGATCTGTGCCGACAGGTGGTGCGCACCGATGGGTTTCCAGCCTGGTGACGTGGGCAAGCAACAGCTGGCGGTGGCACATACTGCGTGGTTGGTGTGCTGTCCATGGCCGACTGGGCAGCAGCCAAGTGGTGCACGTTACTCCTTGTGTTATGTAGCCAGATTTGGGCTTCTCCTCTAACAGCGCGGGCGGGTGTGGTGCGGCCTCCCGCAGCAGACTTTCACCTTGGTATTGTGGTCTGCTTAATCTTCGGTGCACATAATGAGGCGCGGTGGTGTGGTGCTGCGATGGGAACTCCAGATCCAGTCACGTCAAGGTCACGGCGTCATGTTGCGGCCCCGTTGTGCACTGATGGTGGCTGGGCCCCCTCCCGCAAAGCTCGATAGGGTGGGGTGCAATGCTTTGAACGAAAGGCTTATCCCGACAGGGGGTTAGTGCCGATGATGATGGTGCTCGCGCCCCCTCGTTGTAGGTATCATCGAAGAGCCTATTTTCACCCCCTCTGCTAGACCATGGCTGGTTCGATCTGCAGCGACTGTGGTGGCTGCTAATGTGGCCGGACTCCCTGCCTCGGGGTTCGTGGGGTGGTGGAGTCTGGCACTCTAGGTGAAAACCTTGTCCTAACTGAGGTTGGTGTAGGCGTTCCCTTCTTCGGAGGCATTGTAGAATAGCTTCGTTCACTCCCGCCCTAGGCCATGGCCCTCAACTGCTGGCGGAAGTGTGTTCGCAGTGGAAGCCAGCTTGGGGCTGGCAGTTGCAATTTCATGTAGCATGGGTGCTTCCGACAAGTAGGCGGCACTGGACGGTTTGGGTTCGTCAACCCTTTGGGGCTGGAGGGACCTAGACCTTGCAAATTTATTCTTCTGAATAAAATTGCAAGAACCCTCTACCCTCTCGATGAGGTTTGTCAAAAAAACAGTCAAATGGAAGCCCACTAATAGACTAACGAAAATCCATACTCTCCTGCTCTCAAAATGATAATATTTACTCACATAAACCCTAAAACTAATACAATTTCTGACCCTGCCTCTACTCAGCTCCACTTCTCAGCGCCACTCGCTCTAGCTCTCAACTGACAATATCGCTACTCCACCTTCAAGCCCACTTAGCAACATTTCCCACTACCGCACCTTCTACACCCTCGCTCCCAACCACCACCACGGACACCTCTGTAACACACTGATTTTGGAGCTTTTAAAAGAAATTATCTGAAAATGAGTACTAGAAAATTTCATGAATCTTTCTTGCATTAACTGAAGCTTCTTTGAAATGTTCCTAATCCTTTGGATTTAACTTGATTCACCTAAACAATAACATTTGGTTGTAAATATTTTTATTTGGATTCTGCACATCCTTTTTATTTATCAGAGTTTTCTTGGAAGTTTACAAAGCCTTTTGGTATTTTTCCTCTGAGCATATTTGATTTTCTGCCTTTTCATAATTCAAAAATCCTTTTTAAATCTCTCCCCACACAGTCGGGCCAAGACCTTGTCAGCCCACTACCTCTCCCCTCTCTCCACCTGGGCCAAAGCCCACTCCAGCCGCCCCCTCTCGGGCCTAGCCCTCTTTCCTTTCCCTCTTCCCGCCTGGGCCTAGCCCACTCCTTCTCTCCTTCCCCTCTCGGGTCGGCCCAGCTCACCAGCTCCTAGCCCCATCCATCGCATCAGACTGCCTCATCCCACCTCTGTGTGGGAGTCCAATTTTAACTACCAGACCCTCCCCTATGTACATCCTCGTCAGTCCAGCATCAAGCTGACGAACACAGGCAAAATGTATACCATTGCATGACACTTTAAAAAAATTATACAACGGTTTGAATATAATAAGCCACTCGGCTTACCATGTCTTGCGACAATAATAGAATCAGAGGAAACAACGGAATTGAAAGGTGGAGTGGCTCCATCCATGCCACAGGCAGTTGACGAAGGCCACGCGACTTACCCTTTGGGATCATCATAGAAGTAATCTTCATTGGCACCCTCTTCAGCATAATCCTCTCCACACCACCACAACAAAACATGCTCGATGAGTACTTCGCGAACTCAGCATGCCCCCTCGTAGGGAAACAACTAAACCAGTGTATATGAGGCTTCAAAGGAAGGCTTTATGGCTCCTTTTGTGTAAAAGTAGTTTTAGTTGACATATTAGGGTAGATTCAAAGGCATCATTTTGACATAAATCAGTTCTATTATTAGGAGAATTTTTCAACATGTGTGGTTCACAACCAACACACTCGAGCAAGGAACTCCTGCCTTAGCTCGTTCATAGGTTCCATCAGCAAAGGGGTAGAGGGAAATAGCAAGGGGGAGAGGGACAAGTCTTTTTCGTCAAGAATGAGTCATGTGTTGTCCATAACCATGGACACGGCTAATCGATTAGTTTAACACTCTACAGAGTTTGTACACTTTACCCACATGACACAATCTCGTCTTGACGCCACTGGCCGTCGCCAGCTAGTACACACCCATGGGTGTACCGACCGAGAGATTGTGACGAGGTCTTTTAGCTAGATCCCCCTAAGGTGTGACATACCCACCAGGTCTGGCTCAGAGTTGAGAGTACATCCCCACCCTCTGATCCTCCCATCTATGCCGAGAGTCCTCGTAGCTACGTCCATCCCTTCTACGATACGGTAATATCGGCACCAAAGGCTGACTAACCTACTTGACCAAGCCAGGGCCCATATAGCATGTGCTTGTACTGTTTTCACAATTCTCGGGTTCATGACTTTGGCCTTATTCAATACGGACGACTAATGGCTTCTTCATCTCATGAAGAACGACCATTGCTCCTTCAACTCATGATCCAGCTATCGCTCGCATCCCTGCACCTTTTAGATGGTAAATTTCACTCAGAATAGAATAGGAAGAATAGAGAGAGAAGGAAACATCGAGCATCTGGGCCTAGCTCAAAGAGCTCAACAACAAGTGTCAATATGAAGGTTCATTGATCTGTAGATCATTCCTCCGAGGAGGCAATTCAAAACAACCTAAGGATATATTTAAACATAGCTAAGCATATCTCTACTCTATTCAGGAATTAAGACATAATATTCTACTTGGGGCATCAAGTAAACAAGCGACAAGCGGAAAGATAACGGTATGTCAATCGACACGCTAGCTACTAGAATAAAACAGCATGCATGTTGTAAACGACAAAATATAATGACTTTCAGAAATATAGGATCAAATATGATCAAGAAAGAGGGGGCAGGCCTCCATGGTATTATTCTTCTTCCTTTGTTGCACCGATCACCAGATTAGTCTCTTCACTCCCTATCGCCGTAACGCAACGAGAGTGAAATAAATACCAACCTCAAATATCAACATTTCAAAAAGCAACATGAGAAAGAGGAACGACGAAGGAAAGATGTGGGTGGAATGGAACGATGGCATGAAGGCGTCATCGCGACGAAGATCGGAATAAGGTCTAGCGCTAAAGAATCATTAGTATAGGTTTTTCTAAGATAAGGCCATAACTGTATATACATATAATATTATAGTATTTCAGGTCACAAGCATAGCTAATATACTCTAGCATATTTAAAAATAGATGCTGAATCCATCCAAAACAAGCTTAACATGCTAGTATATACGAAAAGACAATAACACATAACGACTAGTTCCTGAGATATGTATACTTAAATAGAAATAAGCTTGGCATAACCTAACATAATTAGTATACATGAGAAGGTGATGGCACATAGCAACTGGATTGTGAGACATGATTAATGGAGATGAACATGGCATATTCTAGCTTAACTAGTGATCATGTGATTAACATTTTAGAGGATATCATCATCTGGTTACTATTGTAATATTGCTCACAAAATAATTAACCATGTATTGAAACCATAGAATTACACGCTTTGACATATGCAACATGTATTACTAAGCATAAGTACCACCTACGCATGCTAATTAAATTAAATTAAGCTAATCATAGAGGTCAATAAATCAAAAACTACTCTTTAAAATTAATTACAGCAAGCTAATAATAGAGAGAAAATTATAGTTAAAATAGTAAATAATAGACAATTAAAATAAGCCTAAAACAACATGTGATTTATGTTATGCTCAAACACATGTGTTAAAAGGTTGCAAACACCACTATAAAGTAGTAGTAGGGTATATCTACCTTATACAATAAAAACAGAAAGTATTTCTATTTTAAATAATTAAAAAATGCACATTTTAATTCTAGGAGAATCTCACAGTTCCAAAAATTATGAAATTTAACAGTGGGGTTCCTACACATACTAGTACACATGAAAAGGTGATAACCCACAATGGCTAATTCATGAAAGATGAACAATAGCATGGTAACTTAGCATCACTAGTAAACATGTAATAGCAAACCAAAGGATAATTTCAGCTTATCACACTAATATTATTGTTCACATAATAATTAGAATATATGAGAACTATAATACTATATTCCATCACGTACCCCACACATGCTACCAAAGAATAGGCCTACTCCTAAGCATGCTAATTAAATCAAATCAAGCTAAGTTCAGATCTTATATAAATCTAATCTACTAGTACACACGATCAAGCGATAACACGTAACCACTAAAGCATGAGATTTAAACAACAGAATAAACATGACATAACCTAACATGCTAGTCTGCACCACAGAATTAATAATAAACCCTATCATGCTAATTTGACATGAACAACATGGCATACTACAGATATTAACCACAAATGAATATTTAGGTTTCTTAAATGTTTATGATGGTTAACAATAACTCATTCGACACTATATAAATACATGTACCAAAGGCATCAATAAAACTAGAACTATACGAGACCTATGTTAAGCATTGAAAATCCATACATCCTACTTGGCTTGACCCATGGCTTAAGATCAGTACCAAAACAATATGAAACATTATTGAGTCTGGTTATACAATAACACAACATACCTACCATTTCTAGTATATAAATTTGATGATGGCATAGCACCCGGGTATCGTCAAGGAGGACAAAGCCGGCCTTCTGGACATAGGATGGGTCAGGCCGACTACTCAAAGTCCGACTTCTACACAGGGGTGCCTCATCGACTTGGAGTACAAGACAGGGATAAGTACCTGCCCGGCAATCCCGGATTCAGTTGTAACTGATTAGGAAATCAATCTGTAAGCCGATACGGACTCTTGTAACCCTACCTCGGTCGCCTATATAAGGCCAGGTAGGGATCCCCCGATCGGTAAGCAATCGAATATATTCTTAAGCTCTCATATTCTCACACACATAGCCCTAGGCAGCCGAGAGATCTGTTCTCAAAGCTCTTGCGGCACTTGGGATACAAGCAAGACCATCCGCCAAATATAGGACGTATGGTATTACCTCTTCTTGAGGGCCTGAACCTGTCTAAACTTTGTCTCCCGTGTGCACCCATCTGGATCTGCTGTGCTCACGCTGCCCTATATTAAATATTACCGGATCTAAACACCGACTGTTGGTGCGCCAGGTAGGGGCTGTGCGCATTGATCCATCCAGACAGGTCCAGATGGTTTTCTTCAACAACTACGGTGATTTCGTTCCAGGCTGCATCATTAGATTCACTTCGCTGGATGTCGTCCCTAATCTAGGACAGTTTTTCCAGTTCGGAAAGCTGGACTTCATCACTGACAAGATCGGCAAGCTTCACCTTTGTGACTCGGCTTCCTGCCGATCAACGAAGGCTTCATCACCATCTCCACTCGGACTCGCTCCTGGATCCACGCCTTCGGCTCCTCTCCCCAAAGACAAGTTTGAGTCGAAGTCAGATCTACTGTTCGAACACGGGTTCTCATCCGTCGAGCAGGGATCCTGACTGGTTGGCGTAATCAAGTCTCTCCTACCCGTCATTGAGTATGACTCTGGTGGCTTCGAGAGCTCGGGAAGCCACCATCCTTCTCAGGAGGTCTTCATGGCTAACAAGATCAGACTCCTGATCAACTAGCAGCCACCCGGCTCCGCCTTCTTGCTAAGGAGGAGGCACTGGCCGAGCAGCAAACCGGGCTGACTTGCCAGCGTGAAGAAAGAGAATGCAACGAGGACATGCGAGATCATGGACGCCAGGTCCACAATGCACTCCGCATGCGTGAAAGGGACAGCGTCCCAATATTTCTGCTCCCCAGTCACAACATCGTCGCTGTCTCAGTGGCGGCATGTGCCATCAATATCCCTAAGGGCACCACGGGTCACGACGAACTCCGGCGACTCCGGATCCTAGTGGAGGAAACAGCCCTCCAGCGGGCCGAGGTTTTCGAGAACCACGCAGGTTCCTCGACGAGTGCCAGGAGCCGGCGAGTTTCCCCTCTAGGGAACCCGCAAGCTGCAGACGGTCGCCGTGCCAACCTCGAACGTCATCACCCCGCCGGATCGGTTTGCAGCCGACTCGGACCGGATCGTGATGCATGGGGTACTATTGCTGCAAGAAACCACGCCCGCCATGGCGCAGTACAAAAGGATCACCCTACCGGGTCAGTACGTAGCCGACTCGGACCAAGCCGCGACGCGCGGAACACCCTCGAGGCCCGGCAAAACGCTCGTCGGGACTTAGGGAGAGACAATCATGGTGGTCACCATGGAGACAATAGTGACAGCCGCACAACCAGTCGGCGTAGCTCTCGAACTCATTCCGGCATGGCCTACGTGGGCCCCAAGGCTTTCGGTTCACGCATCTGCAACGTTGTCTGCCCGCCGCGATTCTGAGTCACCGGCGTCGACAAGTACACGGGCGAGACTCGGCCAGATATCTGGCTGGCTGATTACCACACGGTGCGTAGAACCAATGGTGGCAATGACTATGTTGCGATTCATTAGCTGCCCCTGTTTCTAGCCGACTCGGCTCGAGCCTGGCTTACCAGCTTGCCTTAGGGCTGTATCCAATCATGGGCCGAGCTGGAAACCCTCTTCGTGAACAACTTCCAGGGCACCTACAATAGGCCTGGGAATGCGTGGGACCTACACAGTTGTACGCAAGAGGTAGGTGAAACCCTCAGAGAGTACATTCAACGCTCCTCCAAAAAGAAGAACTCTCTACCGGAATTCCGGGAAGGTGATGTCATCACCGCCTTCTCCAAGGGCGTTCGGAGCACCGACCTCATCCACAAGATTGCACGTAAGAATCCTTAGACTATGCGCGAGCTCTTCGATATCGCCAACAACTTCGCTACTGGTGAAGAAGCTGTTCGCAGTGCGACCAAGGACGGTAAGGGAAAGGGCAAGGCTCTCGAGTCCCCCAGGAGGAAAGATCGTCCTGAGTCATCCAGGAAGAAACACCGGAAGCACAAGTGTGAGGACCTCGTTGCCGCGGCTGAGCGTAGCCTGCAGCGTCGCCCTCAGCGCGGCAACGCCACCTTTGAAGAGATGATGAGTCAGCCGTGTCACTTCCATGGACCAAAATCCAACCATGTCACGCGCGACTGCAATGTCCTAAAGAACTTGAACAAGCCTTTCACCCCCAACCGGAACAAAAAGGATCCTCCTTCGGATGAGGGCGACAAATTCCCAAAGGAGACCGCGTGTCTTATGATCTTCGGTGGTCTAAATGGCTACGAATCCAAGCATCGTCAGAAGCTCACCGATCGTGAGGTCAACTTGGTTGAGCCGGCTGTACCCCTGTACCTACGATGGTCTGAGTCCGTGATTTTTTTGATCGCTCGGATCACCCAGACTACATACCTCACCCTGGAAGGTTCCCCTTGGTGGTGGACCCAATTGTCTGCGGCGTTCGCCTCACCAAGGTCCTCATGGATGGAGGGAGTGGTCTGAACATCCTCTACATCAAGACCGTGGATGACATGAAGATCTCCCACTCGGAAATCAAGCCCACCAGTGCACCCTTCCATGGGGTTGTACCTGGCAAGATGGCGAGACCACTCGGGCAAATCAGCTTGCCCACCACTTTCGGTACTCCTGACAACTTCCGGACGAGACCCTCACCTTCAAGGTCGTCAAATTCCCAGGCTCGTATCACGCTATCCTGGGGCGTCCCTGCTACGCCAAATTCATGGCTGTCCCAGCTATGTTTACCTGAAGCTCAAGATGCCGGGTCCCCATGGGATAATAATGGTGCAAAGCAGTTTCCAGCATGCTTACACATGTGATTTGAAAACTGCAACCTTGCCGTGGCCCAATCATCGCAGCCGAGCTGACAGCCTCAAGTCGGCCGTGGTTGAGGAAGCGCCCCCCAACTAAAAAAAGCTTCAGCAGCGACATATTCCAGTCGGTGAAGGATACCAAGGCAATTCAACTCGATCCGGAAGATCCCTCCAAGACAACGCAGATCGGGACTGCACTCAGCGACACAAAAGGAAAACGCGCTCGTCAGCTTCCTTCGCGACAACCGGGATATCTTTCGCGTGGACATCTTCCGACATGCCGGGAGTCCCGAGGGAGGCTACCGAGCACTCTTGAACATTCGGCCGGACGCTAAGCCGGTCAAACAGCACTTACGCCGTTTTACTGAGGATAGGCGTAGAGCAATAGGAGAAGAGAGATAGCCAAGCTTCTGTCCGCTAGTTTCATCAAAGAAGTGTATCATCCCGACTGGTTAGCGAACCCAGTTCTCGTTCGTAAAAAGAATGGAAAATGGAGAATGTGCGTTGATTACACGAGTCTCAACAAAGCATGTCCCAAAGATCCTTTACTCTA
The DNA here is from genome assembly GCA_019208055.1 of Stipa capillata. Lineage (NCBI taxonomy): Eukaryota > Viridiplantae > Streptophyta > Magnoliopsida > Poales > Poaceae > Stipa > Stipa capillata. The sequence continues at coordinate 101,971 of JAGXJF010000853.1, forward strand.
CCTCGCATCGACTAGGTGATCGACTCTACGGCCGGTTGTGAAATTCTATGTTTTCTCGACACCTACTCGGGCTACCATCAGATCAAGATGAAGGAGGAGGACGAGATTAGGACATCGTCCATGCAGCGCTGCCTCCAGGAACAGATCGGCAGGAACGTGTAGGCCTATGTCGACGATGTGGTGGTCAAGTCCGAGAAGAAAGAAGATCTCCTAACCGATTTGGTGGAAACTTTCTCCAACCTTAGGCAATTCAGTATGAAGCTCAACCCAGAAAAGTGTATGTTCGGAGTGCCTTCGGGAAAGCTACTCGGTTTCATCATTTCCAAACGAGGAATCGAGGTTAACCCAGAGAAGATCGATGCCATCGTCAAAATGGGACCACAAAAAGCCTCAAGGATGTCCAACGGCTAACCGGGTGCATGGCGACCCTCAGCCGATTCATCTCCCGACTCGGCGAAAAGGCACTGCCCCTCTATAAGCTCCTGAAGAAGTCGGATAACTTCACATGGACATCTGAGGCTCAAGATGCCCTCAATGGGCTGAAGAAGCTCCTGACCACGTCCCCGGTACCGGTCTCCCTGATGCCCAACGAGCCACTGCTCCTTTACATCGCAGCAACTACCCAGGTGGCTAGTACCGTCTTGGTCGTCGAACGCTCCGAGCCAGGCCACATCCAGAAGGTTCAGCACCCGGTCTACTTCATCAGTGAAGTGCTTTCCAAGTCTAAGGCACAGTACCCACAAATACAGAAGATCATTTATGCGGTGTTCATAACTTCTCGGAAGCTAGTCCACTACTTCCAGGTACACCGATCACGGTGGTTAGTTCCTTCCCGATTGCTGATGTCATCAACAATCGTGACCCACAAGACGGATCGCTAAATGGGCGATGGAACTAATGGCATTCAGCATAGTTTACGCCCCCCGCACGGCTATCAAGTCTCAAGCTCTTGCTGACTTCATGACCGAGTGGGACAGAGTCCAGTCCCTACCCTCTATCGCCGACCTTGAACATTGGACACTCTACTTCGACGGCTCCATGATGCTTCAGGGCGCGGGGGCTGGCGTTTGTGCTCGTTCTCCGAGAGGAGAACGTTTCAAATATGTGCTACAGATCCACTTCCTGGCATCCAACAATGTCGCCGAATATGAAGCCTTACTACACGGCTCACGCATTGCGAACTCACTCGGGATCCGCCAGCTTCTCACCCGCAGAGACACCGAAACTAGTGGTCAGGCAGTGATAAAAGACTGGTCATGCAGAGACCCAGCCATGGAAGCCTACTGCCAAGAGGTGCGCAGGCTGGAGCCAAGTTTGATGGCCTCGAAAATCACGCATGTCCTCCGCCGAGACAACGAAGCTGCAGACGCGCTCGTGAAGCTGTGGTCCAGTCGGGATGTCGTCTCGGCTGGAGTTTTCCTCCAGGAGTTGCATGCCTCTTCTATCAAAACAGAGACGGCGCCCGAGACCACCGAACCACACCCCGAAGAATCTGATAGCATTCAGCAAGAAGTCTTCGCCATCACCCCCGACTGGACAACGCCTTTCCTCGACTACCTCCTGCGAGACACTCTCCCGTCGGATCAGACTGAGGCACGCCGCCTCGCGAGGCGCACCAAGGCCTACATCACCATCGAGGGGTGAGCTCTACAAGAAGAGCGTCTCCGGAGTACTCCAGCGATGTATACCTCAAGAACAGGGGAAGCAACTTTTGCACGATATTCACTCGGGAGTTTGCAGACACCACGCGGCACCAAAGTCATTAGTCGGTAAAGCCTTCCGACAAGGATTCTACTGGCCACTGCCATTTCCGATGCTGAGCACATCATGCGCACTTGCGAGGGATGCCAATACTTCGCCCGACAGACACACTTGCCGGCTCAGGCACTCCAACCTATCCGATAACCTGGCCGTTTGCCGTTTGGGGTCTGGACATGGTTGGTTCCCTCAAGAAGGCTCCCGGGGGTTACGCACATCTTTCATCACCGTTGACAAGTTCACCAGGTGGATTGAAGCCAAGCCAGTCATCATGATCATCGCTGAAAAGGCCGTCGAGTTCTCTCCGGGACATAGTATATCGTTTCGGCGTTCCTAATAGCATAATCACAGACAATGGCACTCAGTTCACCGGCGGCGCCTTGCTCCAATTCTGTGATGACTACAACATTGGCCTCAACTTTGCTGCCGTTGCACACCCACGCACCAACGGGCAGGTTGAGCGGATCAATGGTTTGATCATGCAAGGCATCAAACCTTGGATCTTCCAGCGCTTGAAGACATTTGCGGGTAAATGGGCAGCCGAGTTGCCCTCAATACTCTGGAGCCTGCAGACTACACCCAACCGATCAAACAAGTACACACCTTTCTTCATGGTTTACGGAGCCAAGGCTGTGCTGCCTACTGACCTGGGACCATGGGTCTCTGCGCATCCGCGCCTACACGGAGGCCGAGTCAGCGGAAGCACGACAAGATGCTATCGACCAGCTCGAAGTAGCACGCGAAGTCACTTTTCTTCGGTCGGCAAAGTACCAGCAGGGCCTACGACGCTATCACAGCCGGCACGTACGCAACCGCTCGTTCCACATTGGTGACTTGGTTCTAGGCCGAGTCCAAAGACAAAGCACAAGCTCTCACCACCGTGGGAGGGTCCGTACATGGTCGCTGAAGTACTACGCCGGGGGCTTACCGACTGAAGGATAACGACGGCAACCTCACCAACGCATGGAACATTTAACAGCTACGTCGTTTCTATGCTTAAATTATGTACTTCAATATTACGGACGAATGAATAAATATTCTTTCGCTCCATTTGAAACAATTATCGGTGTTCCCGACTGGGCCGCTATGCACGCTAACAACCATGCATAATGGACACTCGGGGGCTACACCACCCTGGCTACGCCCAACCGCACTCGAGCTTCTTTCATTCGGATAAATTACTTTAGTACTGTGTATACAATTTGACGTTAAACTCTTCGTCTTCGATCGCCGGTCTACGCCACAACCCTTCGCTACACGGGACAACAGCCCACAGCTAATCTCTATGCAAAGGGGGCTATGACGGGTCAGCAAGAGCACACACAACGGATTAACATACACACGAATAAATCTTTTTCGAAGGAAGAAAATTGATAGACTTTAAGCCAAGTTTGCTACAAAACGCATACATTTCAAGTATTCACTCGGACTTCCCGAATAGTTGACCTATGCATTCCACATGTTTACCCCTACAGCCCGACGAGGTCGACGGGGGAGGTCGCTGTGGTTTCAACCACCGCCATCAGCTCCGGAACCGCTTCATCAGGAACATCAGCGGCATACCCTTCCCCGATTGCTTCCATGTCAAGCAGCGGGTAATGGGACTTAGCCACCGCAAGAGACAATATAGCTCGGATACTGTGGCCTCTTTCTGCAGCAACCTTGCCTGGTCGGGCACCCGTCGAAGGCGCTCCGCGATCACCTCCGCTGGTCCGAAACTGGGCCATCCTCCCACAAGGTGTCACAGGCTATCCGACCCACCGCCTTCAAAGACTCAGCAGTCTCGCTGACCTTCTGGAGGCGTATTTGGAAAGTTGCGGAGACAAAAAGAAGCTATTAGCAGGACATACGGCAGACCCCGACTGACCAAGACCCAAGTCAAGGACTTACTGGCGGCGGAGTCTGTGGCCCTCTTGTTCACCGACTCGACGGCCTCCAAAGCCCGCCTCATGTTACCATCCATGATGACCGCCTCCTTCTCCAGCTACTCGACGCGGGTTTTCTCCGCCCCGAGCTCCTCCTGAAGCTGGCAGCCCTGTCTTCGACGGAGACAAGTTGACCGACGCAGGCCTTCATCACCTCAAGTTCCTCCCTAAGCTTGGAGGCCTTGTCTTCAGCAGCTACAGAAGACAAGTCAACATGGCAAGAAACAAAAGACGATCAAAGAAGTTCAGCTTCCTTACCTTGAGCCCGGGCAGCTTCTTGGGAGAGGCCACTCCTCAGAGCGGCAATCTCAGCCCCTCGAGCGTGGGCTACCTCCTGTGTCACCTGGAGGCTTCCCCTCAAGTTGTCCCACTCGGCCTTGTGCTGGCCGAGTAGGTCGAAGGCCAGGAGCTACTCCTGGAGGAATTCGGTCTTATCCCTAGACCGTTTAGTCAAGTTCTGCAAGAAAAATAAAGGAGGTTACGCCACTCGGATATATAGAGAAGACAACAAAGACCCTCCACCCGACTATCCTAGTCAGCCGAAGGCTCGGGGGCTACACCCTCTGGGTGCACTGATCGTGCCCCCAGAGTGAAATCTACTTAATCAAACAAAGACCCTCCACGACTATCCTAGTCAGCCGAAGGCTCGGGGGCTACACCCTTTAGGTGCACTGATCGTGCCCCCAGAGTGAAATCTACAAGACGCAAGAGAAAAAACAACAAACAACAACAAAAGGCATACCTACATCAACGGCAGGATCTTTCCGTTGACCAGGTTGGTGCTCTCCCGGACTGTCTTCAACAGCGTCGAAAGCTACTCCCCAAGCTGGGAGGCGGCGCTCATCACCTCCTCCCACTCTCCCGCCTCCTGGACGTCGTCGATCTCCTGGAGGATCGCACTTGGCCTTGAGGGATCCACTTGCCGGACCCGCAGAGGTTGAAGCGCCAGGTGGAAGCATGGTGGAGGAGGTGGCACGCGCCCGATGTCCTCCACCTCCACCAGCCGGCACCAAGTTCCCCCGGCGGTCAGGCGGGGTGGTCTACGTTGGGCTCGGCTCTACCCGCTCCACCACAGCAGAAGCCTGCACCTCCGGCGTCGAGTTCCTCTGGCCGAGGAACAGGCGGCGGGGTCGGCGCCACACTGCTTTGCTAAGGGGAAAGCGGCGGCGGAGAAGAAGGCTTCAGAGGATTCGAGGGTCGGGCATCTGTTCCCGACTGGTTCCCGCCTCCACCGGATCTCGAGGCACCCGACTTATCCCTTGGAATGTCCCCCATTCTCTGTGCCCTACAGAAATACCCAGGGCCGTTAGTTCTGAAGACAAAGCAAACAAGGAGGTGTTCACTCGACGGCTTACTTGGTGAATCGGGGAACGGGGACACACTTCCCGGGCCTCGGGGCCCGCGGCCTTGATGCAGCGGCTGCTGGAGTAGGCGACGCTGGAGAACCGCTCTGTCCCCCGAAGGCAACATCAGCAGTCCTTTTCTCCCCCCGACTGGGGGGGACTTCATCACCAGCCGCTTGAGGAGTTTCCTTGGTAGCGGCAGCTGGAGCTGTCGGGGTAGAGGATTCGTCTTGTCCCCTCGGGGCGACGTCGGCAGCCGTCCTCCTACTCCGCCGTGCGCAAAGAGGGACATCATCCTCATCCTCTTAGGGTTCCTCCTCTGGCGCTGCTGTCACCACCGGCGGAGGAACTCTAGGCACCTCCGACACAGGTGTTCCTCCCCTGACGACCCGGCACCAGCGGATGACGATTGGACGTTCCCTGCGCCGGCTGCCCTTTGCTTGGAATATCAGCGTATTGTGGCTGATTCCAGATCTCGTTCTCTGGGAGAGGAGCCGAAGAACTGAACCCGAATAAATCCTGTGAATTCAGAGGACACAAACGAAGGCGAGCATGACTCGCTTGAAACACAGACTACAAACGACAACATCGGAGGATTGGTTGGTCACCTGGTTCGGGGAGTTGGCGCGGCTATAGGGCGCCGGGTGTCTGGAAGTGTCCAAGTCCACTCCCTGGGCCATTAGCTTCCCGACTCGTCGCCTAACCTCCTCCTCCGAGAGCTCGACAGTTGACTCCCGAGTCACATCCCGATGGTTAGTGTACTAATACGTCGGATGGACCCTGAGCTTTGCCGGCTGGATTCGGCGTCTGATGAAAGTGGCCACAACCCCGACACCGGTGACTCCCGACTGGAGCACTTGGGAGAGATGAGCCATCAGGACTTCAACCACGGGCTGCTCCCACTCCTTCGGTAGCTTGGTCTAGCTCGCTCTGACCTCGGGAGGCTGACCCATGAACTCTGGGAGTGAAGGCTCAGGGTTGCCACAATAGAACCACTTCGAATGCTACTCCTTGTTGGAATTTTGGAACGGAAATTCCAAGTAATATTTGATGGCCCCCGGCCTCAGCTGGAACCCGGCGCCTCTGATAACCGCCGGGCTGTTCTTGCTCGGCTGCGGCTTGACGATGAACAGCTGCTTCCAGAGTGCGAAGTGCGGCGATATCCCAAGGAAACACTCGCAGAGCGTGATGAAGCACGCTACGTGGAGCAGTCCATTGGGGTTGAGATTGTGCAGCTCCAGCCCGTAGAAGTAGAGGAGTCCGCGCAAGAACGGGTGCACCGAGACAGAGAGACCATGGTGGAAGAAAGAGGTGTGGGCGACGAGCTCACCGGTATTGGGAGTCAGCACCTCTTCTCCAGCAGCAGGACGCCACTCGATCAGCTCCCTCGACAGGAGCACCCTCGCCTCCACCAAGGTCCACAGCCGGGCTTCTGTGGTGGTGGACTTGGACCAAGGCGCCATTGTACCAGTGAAGGAGATATTCTCACTGAGTGAAGCCCACACCACTGCGTCTTCCTCCTCTTCGAGCAGATCTGCTTCCTGGACGGAGGTGGGCATTCAGAGGCGGCGGGTCCGATCTAGGGTTTCTATTGGATGCCTGATCGGGGTTCGGCTGGCTAGGATGGGGAGGCAAATGTGTGGAATAGCGGCAAAGTGGAATCCAAGCGGCGGCGGGATGGATTCGGGATCAACGGCGATACGGATTTGCTGGGCAGCGGCACTCTCAACTCAGAGTAGCAGGAAGATGAAAGGTTTTGGGTGCGCAGAAGAGACAAAGCGTGAAAAGGTAACCAGTGTGAACACACCGGGTTTTAAAGAGGAGAGATAGCCTGGCGGGTGCGAATCTTCCGCCCCCCCATGGAATGACCTTTCCGCTTCCACGGCGTAACTCCTCCACACTCACCGCGCGAATCTTCCGTTTCTACGACGAGGCTTCACCGTTTCCAGCATCCGTCTGACCAGGGTTTCAACGGCCGATCTTCTGGGACTAACGGGCTGTTTGAATACACCCACATAAAGAGCAACTGTAACGTACCCTTAACGGGTCACTAGTCGGTTACCGAATAACTCAGAACTAAACGTTACAGTTTTGAAGGAGGACAAAGCCGGCCCTCTGGACACAGGATGGGTCAGGCTGACTACTCAGAGTCTGACTTCTACACAGGGGCGCCTCATCGACTTGGAGTACAAGACAGGGATAAGTGCCTGCCCGGCAATCCCAGATTCAGTTGTAACTGATTAGGAAATCAATCTATAAGCCGATCCGGACTCTTGTAACCCTACCTCGGTCGCCTATATAAGGCCAGGTAGGGATCCCCCGATCAGTAAGCAATCGAATAGATTCTTAAGCTCTCATATTCTCATACACACATAGCCCTAGGCAGCCGAGAGATCTGTTCTCGAAGCTCTTGTAGCACTCAGGATACAAGCAATACCATCCACCAAACATAGGACGTAAGGTATTACCTCTTCTTGAGGGCCTGAACCTGTCTAAACTTTGTCTCCCGTGTGCACCCTTCTGGATCTGCTGTGCTCATGCTGCCCTATATTCAATATTGCCGGATCTAAACACTGACAAAACTGCATCAACAATTCATATAAACCTTAAATCATGCTAGCATGCTCATGTACACAAATGTCCATTGTAGATTAAATCTAACATGCTATGCAATCTTGTAACCAGGGGTGTCATATATAACATGAACAAATCAAATATCAAAACACCTTATTCAATTAATTTGAATTGAATCCATTCTAGTCATCATATGTCTATTAGAAATCATAATCTCATAGCAATATTAATCAATCATGAACATTATATAAACATAAAAAATGGCACAGGGTACCACAAGATAATGTGAGATTAACTATACGGATGGTGGCGACATTCGCAACACAAAGCGGTCGGAACGGGATATAGATCTATTCTGGACAGACCAGGGGGTTTTGGATGCTGCGTGATGCTCGTTTAATGAAATCACGATCCACCAATTGGATTAGAAACTAGACACATAGAGACACAATAATACCAAAGGGTTTTGGTAAACGCTTACCGAGTCAACAGCAACAGGTCAGACAAGACAGACAAGATGCAGATTGAATCTGGACGTCCGTGGATAGCATGCCGGAGAAGGATGCATTCCCGACAAACGGCTGCATGGATCAACAAGAAAATTTACAAAGGTGTTGATAGGAACCCAAGGCTCAAATATACTTAAGGGATTGTTGATAGACTCACCGAATCAATGGGAAAGGAGGTGATAATGCCGCTATATTATTCGCATAGCCACGCATAGACCCGAATAGCAGAACAAAGAAAAAGGATTTCCCAAAGATTGGACCGTTGGATTTCCTCCAAATTTTGTGGAGGTGATCTTCATATAACATAACATGATCCCACTGAATGGATCTTGAAAAGGAGGTTCGAGGCAACGAGGGCACTGTTCCAATCTAGATGCACACGCAGACAAATCTGGGTACAAAACAGCTTATCAGTGTTTAGAGCTTTATCGGAGAGTTGCACCATTGGATCTTCACCAAATTTTTCAAAGAATGGAGGAATAGGTTACTCATCTTCTCACCGGAGGGATCTTCCAAAATATTTCCTAAGCGATAAGAATTGCAAAAATACAGAGGCAATGCATGCTATTTGGAGACTACACACGAACCAAAGGGAAGTGGCAGCGGGTTTGGAAGGTTTAGAGGCAAAGATTTTGTGGAAAAGAAGTGTGGGGAGTGGGGAAAAGAGAAGGGGAGTTGGGGTTATTTATAGAAGGGTGAGGGGAGGAGAAGGGGCACCATGGGGAGGAGAAGAGGCACTGTGGGAGGAGAAGAGGCGGTGGCGCTCAGGATTCCGGTTGAAACGGCTGACAACGCAGCCAATGAGGGAAGGAGAAAAAGAAAAAAAGGATTTCCTTTCTCAGAAAACCAAAATAAAAATAAAGAACAACAGAGCGAGATTAAATACCAAACAAACTTCCAAAATTCTGAGAAAAATCCAGGAGACATATTCCAAATCAGAAAGCTAATCAAATTCAAGTTGGACCAATTTAAATTAACTCTAGTTTAATTTGTAAAATAGGAATTAAGCTTTAATTAGTGAAACAAAAATCCATGAAATTTTTGGGTCCTCATTTATATATTTTTTTAAAACTCCAAAATTCGTCGCTGACCAATTAACTCCGCCGAGAGAACCGCCACAACACAGGGAGCTCAACCCCGTGATCCCCTGCTCCCGCCGATGCCTCCCTCGGTTGAATCTTGGTGTTCTTCTCGAACTCCAACGAGGCCCCTCGGCGCCGTTCATCATGCTTGGTGAGTCCCTCTTTGATTCACGCTCACCTCGTCTTTCCCTTGCCACGATGAGTGTTTTTCCTCAGTAAGTTTCGAGTACTGGCCACCATGCCTACCTCTCCACATCCACCCACCGCTGCCACCATCGTTTGACCTCACCGGCCACTAAGTCGTGCTCCTCCGGCCCAGTTGAGGCCACCTATGGGTTCTTCTTGAGGGCCTAGTAACCTTTTTACGATCACCCAGCCATCTCCCCCACTCCATCGCTGACGTGTCCGTGCTACCCATGGCCACGAGCCCCTTTCCTCTGTTTCTCTGTCCCTATATAGAGAAGAATCCAAGCCTTCCTTTTCTTTATAATCTCTGTATAGGAAGCAGTGGAAGGCACCCCCCACGTTGTCTTTCACCCCTCTCTCTCCTTTGTACAATAAACCTTCTGGTTTCTTGTCTCACTAGAAGGCATAGGGTGCTCCCCTGTAAACTCTTTTTCTTCTGTATAACAAAGAAGGGCATAGTCCCTTTTGGTAGGGCACATTGCACCATAGCCAAAAATACTAAGCCGTGACCAATCGCTCCTGTTGACCAAAATTGCAAGTTACCATCGTACCTCTAACATGTAAATTTTTTCTCTCTTTTCACCGAGATTGGATTTAATTATGTGATCTTGCTCTTCGTCAAACCCTTATCACTATCACCTCTTGCTGAACAATTCTCCATGCCACGCACAATAAGTCATTCAAGGACACCCCCCTTCCGTGCACGATAATTAAGTCGTGCTCCTAATTCTAATGGCCATAACCCTTGGTTGCCGTTATCGATCCTTTGATCGTTAACCTAAACTATCAGCCTCTCCTTGCAAGAACCATCTGCATGACACCGATGGCATCACTCCGGCACGTCTTTAGATCATCAATTGATCCCTTCCATCAGTTGCCATCGACCGAAACCCTTGACTTCCTTCTCCTAGCCGGAAACCTATGCATGATATGTGTTGCCGTGTTCGATGAAACAAATTTGGCATAGACTCGTTAACCCTAAATGTAATATTGTTTGGCAATCGATATTATTAACGAGTCATCTGTTGTTTAATTTTAGCAATCAAAAGCCTAGAACCATTAGTAGCCTTACTTTTCAAATATATTGGCTAGATTTCATATTAGCTCAAGTCTATTCAAATTTGATAGAATTTCATGCAAATCCAATTAAGATTATATTGTACAGTAAGTGTAGCCTCCATTTGTTTTTGTCCAAACTAACTAGCATGTTAGGGTTTAAGTTAGACACATGTATGTTGTTTCAATACTAGTATATGCTCTAGCTAGTAGTACTTTTTGCTGGTTAACTAGTTGTTAATTATGCTAAGCTTAGTGTAAGGTAAATCTTGTAATTACATACATGTTCGTGGTGCTACTGTACTCACGTAGTTAGGTAGTATCTACTCTTCATACATGTTAGATGTTAGTCAAGCTAGCCAATGTTGTACATGCATAGTTTTCCTTTAGAATTTAATCGTAGAACTTATTTGTGTTGCATGTATGCCCTAGATGCAATAATTTATGATAAGTTTATAATTCTAGAATTTTTATTTAATTATTATTCATAATTAATTAGAGTAACTATAGAGTACTTCCTTGTTAGTGCCATGTTGTAGGATTCATTGTATTATTATGTCATAATTTGGGTTGTTGTTTAACCATTATAAATATTTAGAGATATCTAAACATTTATTTGTGGTTGATTCTTATTTTACTTAATGCATGCAATAGCCTAGGATGAGTAGTTGTTATTGTATGCGTGCTCTTATTGAATTATTTAGGATTGATTGCTATAATCAGTTATAGCAATTAACTTAGTTTATGGTGTGGTTTTATTATTATCCCTTGATGATGTTTATGCTATACTAGCATGATGCTTATTGTCACTTGTTGTACATACTAGCATGCTAGGGCTATGTTACTTCATGTCAACTAGAATGGTAGATTCTAAATGCTTTTGGTGCATAGTAGCATGCTAGGGTGGTATATTTTTTCTTGTGAGTTAAATAGAATGATATGACGTATTTGATGTGCCATGGTTGATAATAGCTACTATAAGTATAGAGTAATTAGAATACTCAATATTAAAGTGTAAAAATTTATACAAGGAATACGGCCAATGTAGTGACCTAATAGTGTTAGGTGATCTCCGTTATCCAAGCCTTGAATTTTCATTCAAAGGCTATCTCGTGATCCTTCTCTTCTAAATCCGTTCATCTCAACCCAAGCTTGCTAATCCTTCGTTAATATCTTCAATTGACATTTTGTTGATAATTGTATTTATTTGCTTCGCTCTCATTACGTTACAATGATAGGGAGTGAAGAGGCCGACCCCACTCAAGGTGCAAGAGAAGCAAAAGAGAACTACTACGAAGGTATGCCCCCTCTTCTTGATCATGTTGATCATATATTTCTTAAAGTCATTATACTTTAATGTTTATAAACATGCATGTTGTTTTATTCTCGTAGCTAGTGTGTTGATTGACACACGTTACATTTACCTGCTTATCGCCCTTTTCACCTGATACACTTGATACCCTGAGTAGATTATTTGGTATTTCAAAATAGAGTAGAAATTTGCTTAGTCGTGCTTAACATATCCCTAGGATACCTTTGAATTGTCTCTTCGGAAGAAACGATCTTTGGATCAATGATATCGTTTTCAAACACTGTTGAGCTCGCTGAGCTGGGTCGGATGCCCTTTGCCATCTGCCTCTCGCTCTATTCTCCTATTCTACTCTGGGTGAACTTACCATCTGCTGGCGGTAGCTGGATCAGGTTTGAAGGAGCAATTGGCTACCCGTATCGAATAAGGCCAAAGTCTTGAATTTGAGAAGTGTGAAAATAGTATGACCACATGCTATATGGACACTGGCTTGGTTGAGTAGGTTAGTCGAGCCTTAGTGTCGATATTGCTGTACCACAGAAGGATGGACGTAGCTACGAGGAACTCGACACAAAAGGGGGTCACGTCCAGTAAGCGGGTGTACGCTCCTCTGTGTTGAAACTTAGCGGCATGTCACGTCAAGGGAGATTAGCTAAAAGACCACGTCATGATCTCCCTGTCGGTACACCGATGGGTGTGTACTATGCTAGTGGCTAATGGTGGACAACAAGACAAGATTGTGACATATGGGTAGTGTACAACTTCTACAGAGTGTCAACTAATCGATTAGCCGTATCCACGATCATGAATAACACATAACTATTTCTGATGAGAAGGATCTATCCTTCTCCCTCTTGCTATTTCTCTCTAACCATTTCTAGAAAGTGAATAGGTGGCTGAAATCCATGGACAAGTTTAGGCATGATGCCTTACTCATATGTGTTGGTCATGGATCCTCATATTTATGAGAAATACCCTCTTATGGACGAGTTTAGGCATGATACCTTACTGGTATGCGTTGGCCATGGACTCTCACATTTATGAGAAATACCCCTCGTATGGATGTGTACAAGATGGCTAAAATTCGTGAGAGGAAGAAAATTGAGAGATTATTTTGACGAACTATTCAACGGTGGAAATGAGAGCACTATACTTGAGTTAGACAACTCTTTGATGACACCAACAGGCGTTTCGTGCGGAGGATCCAGGAGTTTGAGGTTAAGGAGGCCCTAAAAATGATGAAAGGAGGCAAGGCGTTGGGCCCTGATGATATCCCTAATGAGGTGTGGAGATGCCTTGGAAACATGGCAATAGTATGGCTAACTAAGCTATTCAACCGCATCTTTTAATCAAACAAGATGCCCAAAGAGTGGAGAAAAAGTATATTAATACCTATCTTCAAGAATAAAGGAGATATTCAAAACTGTACTAATTATCGAGAAATTAAGCTTATGAGTCATACTATGAAGCTATGGGAGAGAGTGATTGAGCATCGACTAAGAACATTAACGAGCGTCACAAAAAATCAATTTGGTTTTATGCCCAGGAGATCTACCATGGAGGCAATTTTTTTGCTACGTCAGCTTATGGAGAGGTATAGAGTGCAGAAGAAGGATCTACATATGGTATTCATTGACTTGGAGAAGGCGTATAACAAAATACCAAGGGCAGACATGTGGTGGGCGTTCATAAAGTCACAACTAAGTACGTTACCGTCATCAAGGATATGTACGATAACGTTGTGACAAGTGTTCGAACTTGTGACAGTGAGACCGATGCCTTCCCAATCAAGATAGGACTACATCAAGGGTCAGCTTTGAGCCCATACCTTTTTGCCTTAGTGATGGATGAGGTCACAAGGGATATACAAGAAGATATTCCTTGGTGTATGCTCTTTGCTGATGATGTGGTGCTAGTAGACGAGAGTATGATGGGCGCCAATAGGAAATTAGAGCTGTGGAGACAGACTTTAGAATCGAAAGGGTTTAGACTTAGTAGAACCAAAACCGAGTATATGAGGTGCGATTTTAGTGGTACTATGTGTGAGGAGGGCGAGGTAAGCCTAGAAGGGCAAATAGTGCCTAAGAAAGATATTTTTCGATACTTAGGATCAATGCTACAGAGCAATGGTGGTATCGATGAGGATGTTAGCCACAGAATTAAAGCGGGGTGAATAAAATGGCGGCAAGCATCTGGCATCATTTGTGACAAAAAGGTCTCACATAAGCTAAAAGGTAAGTTCTATAGGACGGCGATTAGACCTGCGATGTTGTATGGAGCAGAATGTTGGCTCACTAAAAGACAACACATCCAGCAGATAAGTATCACGGAGATGCGTATGCTACGGTGGATATATGGTCATACAAGAAAGGATCGAATCCGGAATGAGGATATACGTGATAGGGTAGGGATGGCACCGATTGAAGAGAAGCTTTTCCAACACTGACTAAGATGGTTTGGACATATCCAACAGAGGCCTCCAGAAACACCGGTGCATAGCGGTATTCTAAGATCTATAGACAATAGACAATACTAGGAGGGGTAGGGGGCAATCAAAGTTGACATGGAGGAGGCAGTAAAAAGAGACTTGAAGGATTAGAATGTATATAAGGATTTGTCTCTAAATAGATCCGCATGGAAATTAGCGATCCACGTGCTCGAACCATAATATTCCTCTCAAAAAAAAATTTCTTTACCTTTTGGCTCATGCAAATTTTATTGGGTTTCATCTCTAGCCTACCCAACTTGGTTGGGACAAAAGGCTTGGTTGTTGTTATTGTTGTTGTTGTTGTTGTTGTTGTACCCCTCCTATGGATGAGTTTAGGCATAATGTCTTACTCATATGTGTTGATCGTGGACCCTCATTTATAAGTAATATCTTTGAGATAAAAACTTGTTTTCATCTCAAGGCCAGCTTTGAATTATTGTATTATTTACAACCACAACTGCTTTTACGCGAAAGAGGCCATACAACATTCCTTTGCAACCTCAGATATCTTGGTTTAGGATGTTCCCTATGAGGAGATACGTGAAGTACTCATCGACATGTCTTGATGAAAGAGCAGACGGGGATTGTTATTACGATGATCCCGAGAAGTAGGTCATATGTACTCCGTCGACTGTCGGTGGCACGGATGTAGCCGCTTCGCATTTCAATTCCGTTGTTTTCTCTGGTTGTATTAATAGCCTAAAGACATGATACTATTTAAGCCATGTGGCATATCAAAATTAGACTTTTGTTATAAATGTGATGTGTGCAATAATTGACTTTTCATTTGTATCCGTTAGCTTAATTCTGGATTAATAAAGATGTACAAAGAGAGGTCTGAAAGTTAACTCCAGACTCCCACAACTTCCTCCATTTCAACCAACATAAGATATTGTTACACTTCTCATCGTCGCCTCCTCCACTCTTTAAATCCCGTTAGAGGTGGCACTGCCCTGCCGCCTCTTACGTCCATCCATCTCTCCCTTCCTGTCGTCGATGCCTTTCCTCCTACAGAATCGAGAGCAAACCAACATAAGTGTCTCTTGCTGATATGTTATGTGGCGACTTGGAAGCGGAATCTTTTATCTGATGTGTTGCACTGTCCAGTATCGAGATTTGTTGCGTCCATTGCCCATGATATCAGTATCTCGCTCCACATTTTACCTTTTTTAACACTCCACGTATCAGCGTATCCTTGTTTTTAGGTAATGCTCTATACATGTGCCCCCATATCGGGGCAGCTTGACACCAGACTATCACGTTTCCTGTTGCATCTGGATAGATCTTCGCTCAATTGCCGCAAAAGACCACACTGCCCGCTGTCGCGCCAAGCACTCTGCAATCCCTCCCCATCCGAACCAAACTCCCAAGCTATCTGCCTCTCCCTCCGACCGTTTTAATAGCTCCCATGGATTACCTCCCTGGCCGCCCGAAACAACGCTCCGTCCGTAAGATTCATCCACCACAAAATAATATGGACATGACATTGTAGAACTCATGCGCTACATGTCTTTCTTGGGATAGAGATATACGAGCAAACCTGACAGATAATACAATCAGCCAGGAACGCAACATGGCAACTTTTACACTATCCCCAGCTATCCAGCTGGAGTTGCTAGCAGTTTAGATCAGAAACCACCTTCAACAAGATCCAAGACTAGAACTTGTAAATGCGGGGTTAGTATAGTTTCCAGTCTAAACTTCTGAATACCATACCAAGTAGCACCTGTCCAGCCTTTAACCAATTGATACCTGGCTAACTAAATCATGATGTCTGGTTCAACACCACGTTCAAACACACCAACTACATGGTTCATGGGTTTATCTGTAAATTCGCAATTGCAAGTTAATAATTGCAGTAACAAGCGGTTCCCATTCTCAGAAATCGTATTGCACATATTGACCATAGTAATACGTGGGGCTAGTTACATATAGCTCTATACAGAAATAGTATTGCACATATTGACTATGCATGTCTATGGGCTCCAACTATGCCGGTACAGCTGCTGCGATACCTAATGAAGATGCTATGCCACAACAGCCTCCCGTTGCAAAGACATACCTTTGTAGCACAAAATTTGGATTTACAAGTCAAAATTCGAGCACATTGCTCAAAAATGATTTGAAGATTTGGATCAAGATCAAGTGAAAGGCGGCCTTTAGTGGCATCTGGGTAAGACTAAGATGCCACAGGCGCATTTCAATCCACACGAGACGCTTTCTTTGAACTGTAGTAGTTAGGGGAGGATGATGTGTGAATGCCGCTGGGGTCGCGATTGCGGAGTCCAGGGATTTTTGGCAGGCCAGTTGCACATTCAGAGAGGCTGTAGCCCTTTTCGACCTTTTCAGCTTCGAGGGGGAATTCCTCAAGCGTCTGAAAAGTACAGATGTTAAAAGGTTGCTGGAAATATAGTTGAGAAGAACATTTAAGAGACTAGTATTACCCTATGTGCCTGTTCAAGAACTTGCAGCGTTTCTTGAATACGCTGCCGTCTGATAATCACTTCATCAGTTTCCCTCAGCATTTCATCAAGAAGGTTCTCTCTGCACAGCACATCATCATTTCAGAATGATTCTTCTTCGTAGAAAGTAATCTGAAGTGAACAATTTGAACTGCTCATTAGCAAGTACAAACTGAAGGGTACTCAAGCACCTGTACAGTTTCCGAATTAAAACGTTATGCAGCTCCCGCTTTGTGTGGTTCACCTGTAGTCAAACACCAGTGTTACCAATAGACCTAGAATTACTACATTGGAAGTCAGATCCCAGTTGCAGCACTAATTAACAAACGATGATAGTTGGCAGGCACAATGACCAGCAGTGCTGGAACGTATGACCTTTAGCAACAATATTTTAGTCCATAAAAGAATATCTTCGCTAGGAACAAAAAGAAAAGCTTAATTTTGACATGAGAAGCACCATTGAAGGTGGTGGTTCACACTAACACGCTTTGATTCAGTCTACAGCAGGAATTAAATATCATAACACCCACAAGTAGTTAGTGCATCCCAATTTTCTTTGATGATTCGACATTCGATATTTGAGGTATGAATGAACTCTATCAATACTGGAGTAAGGAATATGCAAATAAGATAGTCTCAAGTCCAGTAGAATTATCACAAATTCACCGGATTACCTTTTACAGTTATCACAGCACCGTAGAAGCTAAACTTACCAGAAAGTGCATTATAGCTTTCGGGACCGCATCCTCAATACTCTTTCTGACAATGTCATAGTAAGATTTGATCAATAGCTTCACAATAGCTACCTCTGTTGAGTCCTGATCAGTCTGGTTTTCTGATGGCTTCAAGGTGATGGGTGGCTGGTACAAATAATAGGATGGGAACCGGACATTAAATATTAAAACCTGATGAATTACATCTTCTAAGGCAAACTTGTGATAGTAAATTCACCTCTCTTAACCGAATGACAGAATATAAGCTATTTAGGCTGTGAACTCGTGGAAGTGACATGCTTGATAAACTCCCACCAACCAGTGAGTTACCCCTCTGGCTTCCAGCTGCCGCACTTGTTCCTGCATCTTTTATATCAGATGTCAGATGATAGCCCAAAATTAACTCTCCTTGTATAAAGCAGCAACAGTCGAAGAACCATTTGATATATTGTAATTTGCAGTTATAAAACACTATGGCAAGTTAGATACAAACAGAACATTTTTTTTGGCTAAAACATCTACTTAATTTGTTCCCAAAAGACCAGAAATATCTAAAAATGTTTCTTCTCCAAAAATGGGACTTCACAAAGTGTGCACAGGATACCAGGAACTAGCGTGTACAGTGTGCTAGATACATGCCCCCACGATTATTTACTTCTTAAGTATGTCTAAGTTGACCTCTGTTCCAAGATAGGTGTCATCCTAGAATTTGTGCTGACAAACTTAGAAAACTTGACCAATAATATATAAAGAACATCTAAAATAGTGAATTTATCATTAAAAAATGCCTTCATACCATTATATTTTCATATTTTTAAATAACATATATTAGATGAAGTAATGGTTACCGGTGTGTATTGGAGCCTGGTGCATATGGATTACTACCTCACCTAGCTTAGCTATGCAAGAATCACCTAGCCTATTCGAGCTATAAATCATAGAAGCAATGCTCGCTGCTTGGTTGCATCAAGTCTGAAAACGTAAAATACAGAATTCATTTTGAGAACTCATCAAACTTCTTTCGATATCTGTTTGTGGGGCGCCTGGGCAATTAAATTATCTACATAGATGGATGTGATGGCACAGGTGGACTACGACTCCACTGCAGCGACGCTCTAGCCTCTACATGCCCTCATGGATTGGTGGTCAAGACAAATGAGAAACTCAGGTGACGACAACTCTATTTTTCTGCGGTCGCTCGTTTGTCCGTGTGGCAGAGTCAACTCAGCTCTCCTCTGTCAGCAAGCATTTCCTAGCAAGGTTACAGGCTAGATTGCCACCAAAAGCTAGATTTTTTCAGCTATACCAAACGACTGACCTTGCCTGGCAAGGCTAGGATTTCCCTTGCCTTGGATCCACACATACTCTGTGTCAATATCTGAAACGACAAGTAAAAGAGAATGGAGGCGGTATGTCAGAAATCAGACAGTTATATAGGCAATCTAATGTCATCACTCATTAAAAACGATGGATGGAAGTCCTCAACCGAAGGGTATTCACGTCATGTGGCTTTTCGAGTTTCAAGTGAGCAAAAGGTTTCCTCTACAAATCATGATATAAATCAAAAGTAGCACATAAAAGACCATCTGCCATCTCCATTGGCAGGAGAATACAGGAAACAAGACTACACATCAAATACTGCTGCCATAGGGTGCAAAATAAGGCTCCAGTCTAATTTGTTGAATCAATACTACAGTTTCGAACTTTGGATCATCAGCAGAATTTCTTTTTCTCTTTGTTTGGTATGTATTTGTGCCAAACAGGATTCCAACTGCAGTGTTAACCTGCCAGATCAGCTAGGATTAAGGACAAGTTAATAGGTTATACCAGCCAGATACCACTGGTGATTGGTTAGATTCGTGTAAAACCACATAGGGGCTAACCAGCTAACAAATTCAAGTCTGGGCAGGTTGGGCAATTTCCACTTCTGGACAGCTCATGGCTCAACAAGCAACTGGTTATTGTTCCGAAGTAAGGAAAGTGAAAGATAGTAGTACAAATTTCGCTGGTTCATTGCTAATACCAATTCCCAGAAATGTCCAGACCTGATTAATTTGGTCATATGGTTTTCCAGTGGACTAGTTCATCCAGTTCAGATCAGGTTCCAGCTGGAGGATGATAGTCCATCATCCCAGTCTGCTAGCAGTAACCGTAACCAGCCAGGAAATGGAAACTTAAAATAAGACAGATTACTGAACATAGCATAGCAGTAGCACTTAGTTATTCATATCATGTATAATAATGTATAATTGGCCTGAGGATGAAATGAAATGAGCTAAATTATTAGGAAAGCATGACTCAAATGCAATATCAATTAAGAAGGATCACTATGCCCTAATAGAGAAAATGTTGTCATGTCTAAAGTGAAAGAAAAAAAATTCAGTTCAGTGCAACCCAGATAGACATTGTGCTTGCACAGAAATTACAATGATAAAATCCGCAAAGCAAAATAACTACAGATCAAGCATATGACTAGTATAATTCCACATACACCATTTTACCTGCATCCATATCAGGCTGAAATCCCTGTCCGGCAGAAATGGAAGACAGATAATGAAGTTGGGTAAAAAATGTCAATATCTTCTTTTAACATATCTCAAATCCAAAGTCTGAAACAACAAAAAATTAGTATTTGAAATCTGATAACCTGCTCAGATGTTGCTCCTCTGTTAGCATCTCTTGCAAAAACAGCACGTGACTTTAGACCTCTTTCAGACTTTAGCTGTATATTGTTCTCAACGAAAGGTTTTAACTGTATCTCAGAACTTATACCAATACCATCCTGCAATAAGGGAAGCAGAAATAAGCTGTAATATTTTTTGCCCCCAGATTCTAAACAAATCAACTTAGCTTGGGAACTACGAAGAAATGTTTGATGTATGTTATGCACTATCTTATCTATATCTATACTTATCTTTACTCCTATAAATATTTGAGTTGATGGTGATGATCCGTCTTTCATCCCATCTTCTCTTCACCAAAGGTAACTACCTGGCTGGTGGGTTCATCTCTCCACGATTTCAACCATCTTATCTTAGGGATTTGTAAAATATGTCATCAGATTATTTTTACGGTTTTGCTATTTATACTGTCTTTTTTTCTTACTCAAAGTCAATTTCTATGGCCATGAATTTGTATGGAGACTGGCATGATTGGATTTATTTTTTATTACCTCTTTAGCAATGCACGGGCATTCAGCTAGTATACAGTATAACAAGCACGAGTTGATTCTTTGCTAAATCAATCGAACTTTGCGTCCCCAATCAATTTATAACCTTCTGATAATGCTGATACAATGGCTCATGCTCATAGTTGGTCCTGCCATCTTGTCATCTTGGACCTCTATTTCACCCCACCCATCGTCCTAGATCATAAGTTGGTCCTGTCATCTCTTATTTGTATAAATTGTAATTAATCACTGTAATACAGCAAACAAAATCAAATTAATTATGCTATTGTGTCAGTAATTGTAATTAACCACTGTAACATCAAACAAAATCAATGTTGGAATGTCATGTTCTCTTTTATTTTATTTTAAGTAACTTGAATTCCACATGCGCGCTGACTAGTATGTAATTTGTGATAAGACTTTGACAGAGAATTATTCATTCACAAGTTGTAAAAAATTGAGTCAACAAATTCAAAGAGCCAATCAATGAGAACAGATTTTCAGCTCTTGGGCACTAATGCACTCTTTATTTTAAATTTTTAGAAAAAGGTTTTTTTTAGTGTCCAATATTCCCAAAAAAATCCATGAGTACATGTGGTGATACACTATGAACAAACAAATTTTCGTGAAAAAATACTTTTTTTGTGTTCTGCATAAAAAAAACAAGGCTGAGTGGCAACTATTTGTGTACTGAATTTGTCTTTTTTGCACAGCTCACAAAAATGTATATTTTCTCACGAAATTTTGCAAGTGCACATGCTATTGCAATATATATGCGTGTGATTTTTTTTGGGATTTTTAAAAATCGAAAAAGAAAAATCCTACTGAGAGCTGGTGAGCTCGAGCAACATATTGAGTTTCCCACCAATCAATCAAGATCTATTCAATCTACGGGCAACTTATGTATAATCTTACTAACTTCCATCCACATTGATTTTACTGTAATCATACAACACATGAATTGACCTATTCCTTTCAATTTGTTGTTTTCTTCAAAAGGAACACTCGAGGGTGACGACTAATATTGAATTCTTACTGACAGGCAAAACATGAGTAGTTGTGCTAAAGAATATAAACAACCAAGCAGGTTAGTAGAAAGTACAACGCACAGGTACAGAATAAATAAGGAAGGCAAATCCTCAGGTTTTTGTTGCGAAGGTACAAACCCAGGGTTCCAGCATTCATCCCCATTGGACTTCCTCTTTATGTTACTTCAGGAATAGATGCAACAATATGAAATCTGAGCTGGAAAAAGAGGTACCTTATGAACCGATAGTGAAGCTGGTGCTCTCGAAGGTAGAACTTCATGCTTAGCAAGCTCAACAACCTTGCTGCCTCCAACAAAGCTTGGATGTGAGGTATTTACGTAATCCATCTGTAGTAAGATTTGTATCATTGCATATAAGAAAATGAACACAAAATACAGATAAAATAGATGTATATGCACAAGGCATAACAAACCAACAGGAGCCTCATTAACATGTATCTGCAACTCCACTAGCAAGTAGGCATCCCAAAAATTCAAAAAAAAAGTTCTTCAATGGAATAGATAATAGAATATCTAATTAGCATAACTCATACCAGAATAAGACATGGGAAAAACATGAAATTAGATTGTTAAAACAAAACAGTATTACAGCTCTGAGATAATTGGTCACAATTCTGAGCTCATAATAACCAAAATTATTTCTTGGTAGTGGCAAATGGAGATCTCCTTCCAAATACTAAACAAATAGAAAAGAAACACAATTCTCTGTTACTCAACAGAGTTAAAACAAAACTGATAAGTAAAGCATAAACAACCCACTTCTTTGCAAAGCATATCCAACACTGTATGAAATCAATTTTCAATGTGAAAGCAACCAATTGTTTAATGGTTACCTTCAGTTGGAAGAATAGGACTGAGGAAAGTAAACACCCCAAAGTTAAACTTTGTTCTGGAAGATCAGAACTGAGAAAATAAACACTTACCTCCATTTCAATTATATGGGTTATCATTGTCTCCGCGGGTCGAAGACCATCTCTCAAGAAATTGCTAACTGCTTCACCCATCCGCCTTTTAAGAATTGGATATTTCTGCAGCTCAGTGGTTAAGCAACCATGGCTAATCTGCATCATTTAGGATTCCTTATACAGCTTGATTAAAGGCTCAAGGGATATAACAGAGTTATGAGTGCATACTTTCACTAACTCATCATATATAAATTTTGCACATTGAAGACTTGGATCAAGCAAACGTCCTATCTGCTTTCGCACAAGAATCTCAAAAGGCACCTATAATTCAATAGAAAAACACATAATTCTGAGAATGCAAGGAGTTAGATAAAAAGAACATGAATTAGAAATACCAAAATGTAGACAAGAAAGGATTGCACAATCCCGACAAACACTATACCTCTGGCAGAAACATAGCACCCTTTGGACCGCCAGAATTCTGTATGCCTATGCGGATATCTTCATCCCTTATGTTCCTGCAAGGGTCAACTTCCTGCATATATGGTAACTAAGAGATGTGATCCGCTAGATGAAATAGCTGAAATTTCATGATACATATCATTGCTAAAATGATGGAAACACAAAAATGTAATTTGTGATGCCATACAGCTATATAAAATGATAATGTGACAGCACAAGTGTTTCTGCCTAGCGCACAGCACATCGATACAGGGGACATAAAAAGTTAACTGCAGAAAGATACTACGACGCAAAGCACAACTCTTATTTTCCTGAAACATGTTGATACAACTCTGAAGAGGCAGATCTCGATAACTATTTTCTGGATAAGAACTTGGTAATTAATGCAGATGAGTTACTAAATTATCACTAGAAGTTCCCAAAAAAGAGATTGAAAGTCAGCACCAAGGAACAATATTGCATAAATTAAAGTCCTGACTTGATCTACATAGAAATAAATAGAAAAAGGCAAAATCACATCAGAAACTGAATCAAGAAAATGATAGAAGTTGCTGTTTGCTGCGATTTTGTACATATTTTTTCCACTGTGTAGATCAGCTTATGAGTTGGAATTCTATGTAAAAGTACATCTCAGACAATCCCACCCTTTTATTTAGAATTTTCATTCTCACGTTATCTTATAGAGTCGTTCTCACATTGAGACATATCTGCTACCTAAATATGTAAAGCTATTGCTTTTCCAAACCTCCAAGCTCTTGACAAAAATTGACTGGAAAACATAGTGAATTCTTGCTCCACCAGAAAGTTCATCTGTTGACACTTTATTTTTTCCTTCCACCATTGAAGAAAAGGCTGGAAACAGAAAAATAATAAAAATCTTAGAAGAATATAGCTTTGAGAAAATCAAACTGGCAAACTGAAAACAAGACAAACTAATTGCATGAGTAACGACCTTACAGAACAAGTAATTATTCTCAAATCTCAATATTTATGTAACTAAAAGAGTTACACAATGATAGGAAGAAACAAGCAAATGTTCTCCAAAATGTTTAGATAAATCAAGGAAAACTTAAAGTTGAACTTTTCTTGAATTATGAGATCACATAATTATTGAATGGGACTACAAAGGATTGTTACATGCTGTGGGACATTGCATGATCATAACAGCAGACTGTAGTTCTAAGGGAAAATGGTAAACAAAACATAATTGTGTAAGTCAAGGTTTTACAACGAATGGAACAGACTATTCTTCTTTACCTTCACAGTATTTTCCCAATATATTCAATAGTTTGACTCCCTGACCAGCCTGCACGTATCAAGACCAAAAGGGCTAGGTTAAAAGGTTAAAATGTCACTAGAAACAAACCAACAAGTGCATGAAATGAGATAGAAGATCAAGAAAGGTCTATGGTTACTGAAAGAAAACACACATAAGGGAGCACATGTGATGTAAGTGGTGTGACAGAGCAAGGCATGTGATAATCATAACAAGTGATTCTCTTGGCAAGGCATCTAACAAACTACAAACATATATACAGTTACTGCATCCCCGCAATACATGACGATCCATCATCAGGCAAGTATTAAAAATTTATAACTACGGAGGTATCTATTGATGTAATTACCGCCGATTCTGCAGTATCACCATAAGCAGCATGTTCCTTGGCAACTGCTACCAACTGAGAATTTATGCGAGATTTTAAACCTGCAAGCATATCCGTGATGTGCTTTAGTAGAATCTGCAAATAAGGGCCAAGAGTTGCAATAATGAGTTGCATTGCACAGATAGAATATCATTAGCAAATGTACTAATATTATTTGTGGAAACATCATAAACAGGTATCTATGGATAAAAGAAGGCACCCGTACATACTGCATTACTACATATCGTACGGGCAAAGGTGAGTCTTATTGCACCAAGGCTTTGATATCGTGAATTAAAATATGCAACATAATAAATTCATTATCTACTATCCAATAATCAATATTTTCATCTACTTCAGAGTTTTATCAACCACACCATTTTTTACTAAGTTTGATTTTCTGAACTCCTGCTAAAACTGAGGGGAGACCAGACTTTGTCAATGTTTGTTCAGGATATTGACAAATGAAGTCAAGAGAGACCAATGACATAAGATACAAAGGCAAAGTACAAGAAATAAATATTTAACAGCAATACGCCAATACCATATTTAATTTATTGGCCAATTGAGGAACACCGCAACATTGTGAAAGACCATGATAAGCCTGTTAATAGCAAAAAAAAAGTATATAATCAGCCATTGCTTTTAAGCAAATATGCCTAGTTCACATTGGATAGTATGGCTGGGACAAAATCCAAAAGTGATTTGCATACAGGTAGAGTCGAGAAAAACTTCTCCTCGAATGCAAGTGCATCTTTGATGCTTCGGTTAAAGTTGATGTCCTGTTGGAATCATCCACTCGTTAGAAGTTGAACAAATAACTTTAGCAATTTAGGTGCAAGGATTATTCTTAACCTAGAAATGCAACAACCCCTGCTTCCAAGATCATGACTTGAACAAACAGTGCAGCTATAAAAAAAAGTCTTGATAGAACGATAACCGACATCCTAGATCATTAATGCAAGACAATGATCTCCAAATACAGAACACTATCAAAGGAGAGTCAGTCAGAATTTGATATTCCAAACAAAAAAAAAGGAATTTAGTATTTTTAACATGTACAATTCTATTCTTTCGTGCCAAGCTCTAGTCAAGAAAAATGCAAACTAATATATTTAAGAAGCTAGCTATAGCATACTAAACTTCCAATAGACAAATATGCACTGTATTCATACGTTTTCTTTCGAGGTTCCCAGGCATATAACAATAGTACTGGGAAGCAATTGCACTGCACACCACGATCAGAAAGCCTAACATTCTGGTTGCAGCCAAGCAAAAAAAGATATAAAGTGATTTAGTATACGTCAATTACCTTGAATATCTTTTATTCTTTAATTACTTCCTCTAGTTTTAGTATTTAATTATATGCATCCTTTTAACTTCACAACAAATGACGCAAACTATCTCAACAACTGACAGAGCACTGGCTAGTACACAAGCCATATTTGTAGGATGTCACAAAAAGTAACACATAAAAGGAACAGGAAGCTCTCTGATATGATCCAAGTTCAAATAAACAGTTCAATCTATTACCAACACATGTCAAAAATAAAGAAATTTAGAAAGATCGAGACTAAATTAACTTGAGTTGAAGCTGCACGAGTTTTCTTATCATATTATATTATTGTGGTTGCAAACATGAGTCTTGCATTCTATGGGAGACAAGAGAGCTCGGAAAAGAAATTCAAATGACAATCAAATTTATCAGGGTTTGTGGTTTTGGCTGTGAATATACCTCTTGGCTGCGATTCACAACACCTACATAACCAAGCTTGAGGGGGATAACATTTCCCACTAAAAAGTTACGAGCATCAGTGCCCCTGTCCATGATATCCAACTAAGGCCATCGAAAAAATGTTAAAACAATTATCCAAGTAAGCTAAGGACGGCAGTATTATTTGTGTACAGCACATTAATACCTTGGTGATAACACCAATTGTCCGAGACCCTGCCAAAAAGACAGTTAACAGTTAAGTTACACTTCTTAACTCACTATCCACTACAAAGAAATTAATAATCAATTCTTTAATTGAGTTGTTTAAGTACCATCAGGATCACCAAGCCTTGCCAGTTGGAGCGCATCAGAATTAGCTAAATCTGCATTTGCTGGAGAGATGGCCAAGATAATACAACTTGGATGCTTAATGTATTGCATGATCATTGTTCTTATTCTCGACTCAATATCACTAGGCTGGTCTCCAACTGGCACCCTTGTTATTCCAGGGAGGTCAACCAAGGTGATGTCTATGACATTTGGTGAGAAGATTTTCAGACGAATCTGTTTCTCAGAAACCCCTTTGTTACCTCCAGCTTCTTTGTCCGTTTCCAACTGAAAGCAGTCAGTATCTTTCATCTCATGAGAACATTATGAAAGCATACAAGAATAGAATATCATTTCAGAGGTGCTAAAAATGGAAAGGGTGGCACAAGATGAATAAACGAACGTATGTGTCCCATAAGACTAATATAAATAAAACAGAAGGAACAAAGTTAGATGTTCAAAACTTAAATGTTGAGTACGATGAATAAATGGCAAATAAACAAACCTTAAGTGCATAAGTTTCTGTCCAATTACAGTTTACAGAAAAGATTACATATAAACCAATTGTAAATAGCACTGTTAACACTCAACAGATTAACTATAATGTAGGATGGGGAGGGGGACACCAAGAACATAACCATTTTGTTTAAAATATAATTGTCAACAGCACTAGTAAGCAAGCTACATGCTTGCACTCAACAGCAAATTGCCTAACTTCGATACGTCATATACTAGTTTCTATCATAAGAGCAGACAATTACATCACGCAACTGTCTCGCTCAGTGAAGCACATTTCTCTTAAATACCAAACACCGAGTGTGAAATCTTGCAAAGCCCAGCAACATAAGATAGGTACGCAATAACATGAGAAACTCTCCAAAAAGTGCTCCATAAAGGGTAGCCTTTCTGAATTTAAAGAATATGTATCCTCCATGAGCCTCTCACATGGTAAAGTTTAATAGCCTTCAGCATTTGAGCATATACCATAGCTAACAAGCACCAAGTAGTAAATTGACTAATTGACTTATTAGCAAATAAGCAAATCTACAGTCCGATGTTCTGAGAATGCATACTAATATTCAAATGACTTGAATTCTTGCAAGGTGGTCCCTTGTGCAGGAAAAAAAGATCAAAACTACCACCAACTTTGAGCAGGTCATCATCTTCCCACCATACAGAAATAAGTATACGCACAAGATTTACCATAAGGTCCATAACTAATGCTATGATTCACATTATCTGCCACGAAAGTTTAAACAACAGTAATATTGACCACAAAAAACTAGTGCCAACATAAACATCAACTGGTTAAAATGTAGACAACAATATTGGCCAATGCTAGTGCAGCTAACGAACGCACCTTGTCAGCACACTACTTGCCACGACCGTAAATTACACAAACTGTAAATTATGTATGACTGTAGTGATACTCTTACGAGTTACAACCTAAAGTTGTGGAATCAGCAAAAATATTGCCTACATGGTTCACGCAGCAAACAAGCAAAGCTGCAGCAATCACTGAGACTGAGGCACTCTTCTCAAGTCTCCAGCATTACAGCAAACGTACTGCTGTACTGCCTACATGCAGCAAACAAGCAAAGCTACAGCAATCAATGAGACTGAGACACTCTTCTCAAGCCTCCAGCATTACAGCAAGCATATTGCCTACACGCATCAAACAAGCAAAGCTATAGAAACCACAGAAGCACTGACCTGGATCTCGCGCTTGATGTGTTCGAAGTCGTGGAATCGGCGGCCAGGGGCGTGGAGGAACTCGCCCCACTCCTCGGGGGCCGAGTGCCGCACAAGCTGGAGCACCAGGGGCCGGCGCGTGCAGATTTCGGGGCCCCTCGGGAGGAAGTCTCGGCCGACGAGCGCCTCCAGCACACTCGACTTGCCGCTGCTCTGCCCGCCGATCGCCGCCACCTGCGGCAGCTCCACGCCCGCGGCGGCCTCGCCGTCCAACCGCGCCATGATGTCCTGTAGCCTGTTGACGAGCGGGATCACCACTTGCCCCACCGTCGCCGGTGACGCCGCCGCTGCAGCAGCCGACTCCCTCATCGCCGTCGACAGGGTAGGGTTTTGCCTTTTGGGAGATGAGAGGAAATGCGTGGGTTTCCTTTTCCCTTTTTCTTCGCTGGGGTTTTGTGAGTGGTGTGTGTTTTGTGTGAGACACCTGTCGTGCGTCGTGACTTGCGATGGAAGCTGCGTTTTTCAAATTTTGAAATGCGAATGACAATGTGCTGCGGTGCAGGCATGTGTTTTCCTCCTTTTTCATCGAAATTTTGTTTGTCCAAAAATATTAACCGACGGCTGCACGATAGGCATCAGGCCGACATCAACACGGTACCGAATGATACTTAAAAAAGCCACGCACACGTGACTACATAACAATCCGGTATATACGATACATATTTCATAAATATATTATGTCTAAAACAGGCGTGGAATAGAAAAATAGAAAAGGATTAACTCTCCTTTAAATATATAATTATGAGATGATCTATAAAGACCTAATTTAATTCATGAGCCGTGAGATACGATACGATGGATGGCTAAGATTATTTGAATTTCATCAACCTTGTACATTTTACAATTGTATAGCTATAGCTATAGATATAGATAATAACATTTGGGTTTTCACTTTTTGTCTATATAAATTATTTTCGCTTACTTTCATTCTCTTATATACTTCCTCCGTTCCTCTTTAGAAGGCGTTTAACTTTCTCAGCAGAATTCCATATAACAAAGCGCACTCCTAATTCTCCACCAAGTCTTTCCTAAATACCCCTGCTGTAATTACTGAAAACTGTTCGATTTCCCCAGGTCATTAATTACCTGGCGTTGTTCGTTACTTCCTTCCCGTTTCCTTTCCTTCTTGTCCGTTCGTTAATCCAGTGCATTCCCATGTTCTAATCTGGGTGCAGGTGGTTGCTTGATCTCCTTCTTCTCCATGGCCGACCCAAGAACAAACAACACCAGCGACATAGAAGAAGACAACCACGACATGGGTGCCGTCGAGGTCGTGACTGAGGACGAAGACTTGTCTGGCCGTCAATTCGTCGCGAAGTTGCAAGTCATCGGGTGTCGCGGTGTCACTGTCGACGGCCGTGGTGTGCGCAGACCAGCGTTGGGTCTCCATGATCTAAGGATCACAATTTTTAGCGACGGCGAGCGCGGCGTGTAGGACAACGATGGTGGTCTGGTCGACGACGAGCGCGGCGTCCATGACGACGATGCTTGCCTGGTTGACGACGAGCGCAGCATCCACGACGACGATGGTTGCCTGGTTGACGACGAACGTGGCGTGCATGACAACAAGCACGGCCACGGCCAGATCAATGAAGGCTTCATTCTTGAAGGAGATGTGCTTGACGACGAGCGCGGCGTGTAGGAGGACACCGAGACCGACGACAGCGAAGAAAAGCTAGCCATATTGGAGGACACCGAGACCGACAATGGCGACGAGACCGACTAGACCAATGAGAGCAACGATGCTGCTGGGACCAACGAGCCCAATGATGCTTTCGTGCTGGACTCGCAGTAGATGATGCCGTGTAAGGAGACCGACAACGGCACATACAACGTGCATGCTTCGTAGGCGGATGATTTCGTGCCGGACTCGCAGGCAGATGATTTTGTGCCGAACTCGCAGGCAGATGATTTCGTGCCGGACTTGCACTAGTAGTGGGAGACAAGACCAAGAGTACTTTGATGTTTTTATTTCATAAGCATTGCACCAGTAGTCGACGATGGGACCAACGAGTAGTTGCTACATTCAATCATTAACTCATGCATGGGAAACCGAATGATCTTCGCTTCGCGGGAACAACAAAAACCACCATCTTGCTCTTTCCTTTCTTCGATTTCTTTGAGTGACCAACAAGTAGTTGCTACATTCAGTCATTAACTCATGCATGGAAAATTACTTTGAGTATGCCGACCATACAAAACAAGTTCTTTGAGTATGACAACTGTAAACTCATTGACGATATCACATTCAACAAAATAATCTAACCATCAAGGAACTCAATAGCCTCATTAATCTAAGGGGCATTAGAATCTAGCTAACCTCTGCTTTAAGCCTCCTTGGTCTTTGCAAAAAAAATTATACACCGAGGAATGGAGGGAGTATTGTCCAAATATTTAATCGTTGTTTATGTTGTTCTTTACTTACTTGATTACGTATTCCAATAATTTAAGTAGTTTCTTTGGTTGTTTGAATACCTTCAATGATTTTTTTTACTTATTTCACTACAACTATGTCTATTTAAAAGTGCCCAAAAGAGTGCACCACAAATACTGAAATTGCTCAAATCTTCTAAAAGAGATGAAACCTCTAAAACATGCAACGGAATCAGTTAAACAAGTAATAAGACCAATAAAAAATACCAACAAATAGTGTTAAAGGTTGGTGTGGGATATTTGGATGGTATACCAAGCTAAAATATGTGTATTTTGACTCTAGTTTTGAAATTACGTGAGCCAGGCCCAACTAGAGGTGACGCAGCATCATATGGAGGGGTGGCCGAATATCATCAAGTCTTCATGTTCGAGGTTTCGGCCATCTTTCCATTGCTCTCTCATGGTGGCTTCAAAGTCTTATAGTAGCTAGACAGGAAATCATCATCATCATTCTTGTTGCTCCTAACTTCATATCCTATTATTTTGCTGCCATTATCTTCATGTCTAGGGTTCCTAAGTAATAAAATATCACTTACATTAAGCAGCATCATGGAGTCCATAATATTTGAGTGCACATCAAGAAACAAAGTTTCCTGACAATTAAGTTGGCGTGTACGTGATCTTATTATTGGTCATTATATCACATCTTGAGGAACTTGAGGATCAGCAAGCAGTGTAGGTGTGGTTGTATCCATGGCGGGGATGTCCTCATCAGATTTGAGGCTTCCTAAGCTTCTCTGGACTGAGGTCGGACAAAAGCTATCGGGGTTCCACGAAATCGCATCAACTTTCCACTAGTATATAAACCAGCTCTCACCGCCTTTTTCCTTTCCCCTCCTTCTTGTTTCTCGGCCCCTCCTCTCTCTCGTGGTCATGCCTAATGCGACCCGTGCAGTTGGCTAGGGTTCCAGCCTCAGGCTTCCTCCCCCACCAAACCTGACCCCTCCCACCCAGCTCCCAAAGCACTCGACACACTCCTCCACAAGCTTGTTGGCCAAACGCCTCCTCACGTCTAGCCCTCCCCGATGCCTAGATCCGACCGTCGCCTCCTCATGCCTCCCAAGCTCGCTGACCGGACCACTGTTGCCACACCTCCACAACGCCAACCATGTTGAACTGTTGTAGAGGTTGTGGTTCTCAATGGTTAAATCTTCACAGCATGCAGTTCATTTTAGTTAAAAAATTATTAATTTGGACATGCTTTTTGTTGAAAACTTGAGAATTGGGATGTTTAGCAAAATATTGTGTAGAGCTGTGTAGAGATTGTTTAGTTGAACTTTTGTGTATAGATGTTTATAGCAAAATATTGCATTGGTGTCACTAACAGAAAAGTTGTTCATAACGGTTCAAAATTTTCATCCGAGACAGTTCCAGCTACCGTCTGGGAACATGCGTCGCGGATAATTGGGCCTTAACATAGATGGTTACCATCTCAATTATGTCTTATCCTAAAAGGTTGTCATCAATGAACCGTGTAGGATGTTATATTAGCTGAGACGGTTCATTCTACTGAACCATTTGGGGTTACATTACATCCAAGATGATTCTTCAGATTTGAACCGTCTGGAATAGTTCTACAGGTTGTTGTCACAATGAATATCCTAGAAGGTTTCTTCTGCCTAAAACGCCTGGATAGCAATTACGCTAGCAATGTTTTTTTTTGCCCTAAAACACGAAATTTCACAGATTTCATATTCACAAGTAGAAATACACATTCGTATTCACAACAAATGAACACATTCACATTCACATGTATAGAAAAAATACATTAACATGTCAATCAACGATCATCACGGACTGTTCATTATTCGAAAATGTCTGTGATGAGTATGTCAACACAGACGGTTTTGCCGAATTATCTGCCATCACAGACTCTTCCACATAGATGGTTCGATAAACCGCGTGGGACGACAGTTTTGAACCGCTTGTGATGGCCGTTTCTACAGGAGTGTGGTTGACCAAAATGAGAGTATGCATGAGGTAAGATGAGTTGTTACGAGACGGCATCAATTATCGTCAAGGCCATAAGAGTCCGGGAAGAACATGATGGTGGTGATGCTCCGATTGTTTCGGATGGAAAATATAGAGAGGGGCTTTGGAGAGGAGGAGCGGGAAGAGTGAGAGTTTGTAGGCAAGGGAGGGGAGATTCAAATGCATAGTGGACCTAGGCATGGCTTATTGCTCACGGTTTTGGTGAAGATTGAAATAGGTGGGAAGATGACTTACTGAAGTTGTCGCAGGGAATTCGCGGCAATATCCATTTGTAATAGGATTGTTGGGAAAGCGTGGATGGAAGATCTAGGCGGTGCACACAAGAACTTTACCCAGGTTCAGGCTCTCCAAGGATGGAGATAATACCCTACTCCTGCTGAATGTATTTGATGATCTTGCGTGAAAAAGAGAGTACAGGAGGTTGAAGAAGATGCTAGTTCGTCTAGAGTAGAGTAGTGTCCAGCCAGAGAGCCGAGAGCCGAGAGCCTTTCTGCATGGGGGGCTCGGCCTTATATAGGCCTGTACATTAGCCGACTCGGTCACTCGGCTGAGCTTCGGTTACTGCCCTAATTAACTGTAATATTTACACTTAGTAACCGTCCGAGTAACGCCAGTCTTCATGCCGGTTGAAACGTATGTCTTGATGAATTGTAACGCCTGTCTTAATGGCACCCGGACGTTGCACTGGTGCAGGCCTTTCTTGGGCCTTTGACCGAGTGGGCTTGCCTAAACTTGTTGGGCCGACTCGCTGTATTGGGCCTACCCGGTTGGGCCTCCCCCGTCAGTAGCCCCCGAGTGCTTCGAGGTCTCGACACGGTTGCCGACTGGGAATGCAGGCTGCGCATGCCCGAGTCGCTGGTGGAGAGACCTTGATGGACTCCCCTGATACCTGAAAAGAGGTTAGATTTGTGCTAAGTCTTAGGAACTCGGTGATACCCGTGTTTCCGGCTGGGGAAGTCGGCTTGTGGCCCTCTGAGAGGCGTATCATGAATTCCAAGTGAACTCGAAATAGCGTCTGGCCTATCCGAATGAACGGTTGCCATCTTGTGCCCGCGGGGGGGACGCCTTCGATCTTCAGCTTCGAAACCGAGTCCTCGAACTCCGGCATTGAACCCTGAATCAATGAGCCACGTTGCGCCGCTGTGGCATTCGGCTCCGACTCAGGGATCGTATTGTACCGCTGTGGATGCCGGGTTCGTTCTTAGC
Organism: Stipa capillata; assembly: GCA_019208055.1. NCBI lineage: Eukaryota > Viridiplantae > Streptophyta > Magnoliopsida > Poales > Poaceae > Stipa > Stipa capillata. The sequence continues at coordinate 136,027 of JAGXJF010000853.1, forward strand.
TTGGGTGTTGCCGAGTGACCTGCGAACCCTGTCGGGTCGGTCATCAGCACCCTTTCGCAGAGCCAGTCTGCTTCCGAGTTTGGCGGCTTGTGCGCCTCGGAGTTGCTTGGCGGAGTCGGTATAACCCGTGACGTGTCACAACGGGTCAGGCCGACTGCCGATTCGATGCTTGAGCACGATCCGACTCTATTTGAGTCGACACCTGCCAGAGCCGACTGGAGTCACGTTGATGCCTTGACTGCAATGTCATGTCAGCATTCAATGCGTGCAGCCGGTTGGACAGAGTGCCCGCAGTGCAATGATTTCGCCTCGAGTCGTGCATAAAGCGTGCCCGAGACATCCGCTGCTGCTCTGATTTCGCGCGATGTCCGAGGGTCGACTCATCATGACTGCACCCGAATCACGTGGGCAGCGCGCGCGGGACGGAGGCTGACGTAATGACAGCCGGTCACGTCGCCTGGGATGCCGCGTCGTGGCGAAAAAAGGCGCCCGAATTCCGCGGGTTTTCGCGCGCGGGACGGCAGTTGCCGCGGCAATCTCTCGCCACGTCGGACGCACGATCGCCAGCGGTTGGACTCTCTTGGCTATAAAAACGGGTTTAGGGTTTCCCCATCTCCCACTTGCTTTCGCCTTCGTCTTCCTCGCGCTCGAACTCTTTGCCTCCAGAGCTCCGCCACCGCGCGTTCGTTCCCGAGAGAGAACTTGTTCGCCGTCGTTCACCAGCTATCGACCATGACTCGCACCAGCAAGGGGAAGAAGGTCGCCGCTTCCTCCTCCGCCACCGCCGCCGACGGATGGAAGAAAGGGGACTGGGTCCCTTCGGTCATCACCGACGACGTTCTGATCGGCTTTGCGAACGTCGGGATGCTACCGCCACGCACCATCAGCAACTGGCGGGCACCGTTCCAGGAGTCGAAACCGACCCCGCACGAGCACGAGCGCGTGATGCTCACTCCGTTCATGGAGCGGGGGAATCAAGCTGCCGCCGCACGACTTCCTCCGGGGCCTCCTCTTCTTCTACGGCCTCCAACTCCACCATCTGAGCCCCAACGGCGTTCTGCACATCGCGTGTTTTATCACGCTGTGCGAGTGCTACTTGGGGACTCGGCCGCATTGGGGGTTGTGGAAGAGGATCTTCACCGTGAAGGCCCAACCCATTAAAGCCGGCGGCCGACTGTCCATCTGCGGGGGAGCCGGCATCCAGGTCAAACCGGGCTCCGGGTACTTCAAGATGCAATTTCCAGATACTGTTCGGAAGTGGCAGGACGGGTGGTTCTACTGCCCGGATGAGCGCACGCCGACTGGCCACGAAGGTCTGCCCCCGTACGTTGAGGGTCCGCCCGAGTGGATGAAGCGTTGGAGCGCCAAGCCGTCCAGCGAAGAGATGCCCGAAGTCGACCGACTCCTGAAGAGGATCGCGAGACTCCAGGAGAAGGGACTCGCGGGCACCGACCTCATCGGCACATTTCTGACTCGGCGCATCCAGCCTCTGCAAGCCCGGGCACACCCGATGTGGGAGTACTCGGGCAACCACGACTCGACGAGGCTGTCTACTGAAGACCTTTCGGACGAGAACTTCTTGGAGCTCTTCCAGAACTTAACCAAAGAACGAACCGGGATCGTCCGAGCGCCCAAAGTGACTCCGTACTCGAGAGCCAACCCTCCGCCGAGTGTGAGTGACTTGTACTCCGAGTCGGGTTCTTGACTTTTATTGTTTTCTTGCTTCTACTAATCACCAAGTCTTTTGACGCTGCAGAACTACCTCAACCTCAACTCCATGCCGCCTCTCCCCGAGCAGGACTCGGCCCCGGCAGCATTGGAGAACACAGAAGTTGACGAGGAAGCCCCCGAGAGTGGCGCCCAGATCGACTCGGATTCCGAGTCTGAAGGGAACTATGAAGTCGTCAAGCGGGGCCGTGATGATGGCGCTTCCGGGTCCCAGTCCCCGCAAGCAGGGACGGAGCCGACTCTAACGGAGCCGGCTGCCAAGCGGGCCCGTGCATCTACTGCCGGCTCTGCTGCGCGGGCTCCGGCTCCTGCACGAACCGGGTCCTCCAGCCGAGTGGCACCGGCACCGGCTTCCACGCGAGCTGCTTCCGTCAGCCGTGCGACACCGGCTGCGGCTCCTGCCGCAAAGCCGAGTGCACCTCAGCCGGCAATTGCCGGCTCCTCCGGGGGTCCGCCCGCCTCGGGGAAGCCGAAGAAGAAAACGATCCCCACCACCACCAGGTACGAGTCTTTTGGCTCATGCCCTAGTCGAAGTAGGTTAGAAGATACTGAAGTCGGTTTTCGCTTTTTGCGTTGCAGGGTGCAAAAGAAGCTCTCCGACAAAGGAGACTCTTCAGCCGGCGCACCGGTGGTTCCGACTCCGACTCCGCCGCCAAAGTCGGATCCACCGGCTCCAACCACAACCGTGCTCAGCGCTCCATCGCCAGCTGTTCCCGCCATGGGGACGGAGTCGGCTACAGGCGCCGAGCAATCCGCGCCTCCAGCCGCGGCCGAGCCCAATGCACCGGCGCCAACCGTTTCCGCCATGGAAACGGAGTCGGCAGCGGCAATCGAATCCTCCACGCTTCCGGCTGCAGCCACGCCTCCGGCTGCAGCTTCACCAGACGCGCAACACCCGAGTTCCTCCATGCCCCAGCCTGCCGCGGCTGAGATGGAGGTTCAGCCACCTCCTGCCCACGAAAAGACGACGGAGCCGGCAGCTGTAGCCGGTGTCGACTCCTCCGTGCCAGCAAGTGGAACCGGAGGCCAAGGCGACGCCGAGTCGCCCCGGGTGGCCGAACAGGGCCAGGCCCCAGCTCCAACTCTGGCGATTGAAGAGTCGGGACCGGCTTCGTCGAAGAGCCTCATCCCGGCGCTGCTGCTGCCGAGTTGCAGCACAGGGGACGTGGCGACTGCAGAAGAAGCCGTGGACCGCGTCGCCGCCCTCAGCTCCAAACTCAGGGAGTTTGCCGACGCGGCTAAGTCCTTGGCGGACTCGGCCGAGGTTCTGGAGACCTCCGTCGGGGTAAGGCGTCGAACTTTGCTTATTTTTGTTAACACTGGGAGCACGTTCAGTGCACCCAGTGGGTGTAGCCCCCGAGTCTCTAGCCGACTGATTGAGTCGGTTGGAGACTTATGAATTCGATTGCTAACATACCCTGTTTTCTTCGCCAGGCTGCAATCCGACTGGGCGGAAACGGCCCAGCCCTTCTGGAAAGAAATGCCTCCTTGGAGAAGGCATTGGAGGAGGAGAAGGCCAGGACTCGGCAGCTCGAAGAGAAGCTCGCCGCCCTCAATAGTAAGTGTCCGGGTCTTCAGCTCTTTTGCTTTTAGGTTTTCTGTCCTTTTTTGACTTTCTTGAGTCGGCAGACGTCGAAGCCGAAAACGCCCGACTTCGGGAAAAGTTGAAAGGCGCAATCCCAGCGGTCAAAGTTAGAGAAATGCTCGACGCCAAGGCGGTCGAGTTGGAGACCGAGTTGCGGGAAGCCCGCAACTCGATGAAGACTGCCGCCTTGCTGCAGACGGAGCACAAACAACTGCTGGCGCAGTACGAGCAAACGCAGTCAGCGAACAAAAAGCTGCAGGCGTCCATCGACGACTTCGCCAAGAAGATGAAGGAGTCGGATGAGCGACACGCCGCAACCATCACCGACTGGGAGAAACGCGAGGCGGAGCTCATAGGCCAACTCAAGCAGGCCAATGAGACTTTACTCGGTAAGCCCCCGAGTCCTTTGCTTTGTGTTTTTGCGTTCTTCCTTGGTTATTTCCTTAGCAATAATCCGTACCCAGATGCTTGCCCAGAACTGGAGGAAGAAACCAGGCGGGCGACACTCCGGCTCCGCGCGCTGGCCGACCCGCGAAGTCAGTCCTCGAGGCACTTTGGACACCAGAAATGATGTCCGACTGCGTCGTGACTCTGGAGGACCGACTCCTCCAAGTCAAGAGCTTAGCGCAGAGCTTCAAGTCGGCTGCCCAAGGCCTCTGCACCAAGCTCTGGCCTGGAGAAGAGCCGAGTTCCAGCGTCTTCGCACTTGCCGACAAACTCTCGCTAGGCCCGGCAGCAGTCGAGGAGTGGAAGGAGTCGGCAGCCCGCTCGGGAGCCGGCATGGCGCTGGCAATGGTGTTGGCACACCATCCCGACGCGGATGTCGACAACATCTCCGCGGGTGCCCCCGTCGACGAGGAAGGGGAGTCGGTGGATCCTCTGGAACTTCTTCCCCGAGTCCGCGCCGCCGCCAGCCGGATCGCCAGCTTCACCGACCTGGAGGAGCGCGTAGAAGCGACTCCAGAGGAATAGAAAAAACATCATGTAATATCTCTCGGTATGCCGAGTAGACAAAATGTAAAAAACTTTTGCAATGAATGAAGATGTTTTTCAATTCATTCTGATTGACTTTTGCATAAGTTATTTGTTTGCACAAGTTATTTGAGTCGTCCGAGTTTGTTTTTGACGCCGAGTCGGATCCTTTCGCGTGCAGGCCGACCTTTAGCTTTTGCTCTTGCCAACCGGACAGCCGGGTTGCGACTGTAGTTGGGGACGAAGAGTGGGCCTTAGGTACCGTACACGTTTACTTAGACGCTCGTGTAGAAACAAAGTTAGGAGATTCGAAATAACTTGTACCGAGTGATGATTCACCCAGTGGGTTTAAGGTAACTTCTGGGGATTGCCCGAAGTGAAGTTACTCGGTTTGTTTTTAGACATAGCCCCCGGGGGTTGCCCAAGGGAACACAGTCGGAAAAGAAATGAACAAAAATGCTTCCCGAGTGCCGCTCGAAGGAAACAAAAATTTATTCATTATAAAACCATGAACTGTTTGAAATACAAAGTTTTAAGTGTAGAAAGGACGCAGCTGTGCTATATTCCAAGTTTCGCTCGGTGATAGCGCCGGTTGCCGGGTCCTCCAGTCGGTATGCGCCGTTGTGAAGCACCTGGTTGACGATGAAAGGACCTTCCCAAGGCGAAGACAATTTGTGCATGCCTGCCTTGTCTTGGATCAGTCGGAGGACCAGATCACCTTTGTTGAAGACTCGGCCCCGAACTTGCCGGCTGTGGTATCGACGTCAGGTTCTGTTGGTAAATTGCCGATCGCGAGAGGGCAAGTTCCCGAGCTTCTTCTAGGAGATCTAGGTCGTCCTGTCGTGCCGACTCGGCATCCTTTTCCACGTATGCTGCGACTCGCGGGGAGTCGTGGAGGATGTCACTCGGCAAGACTGGCTTCAGCTCCGTAAACCATGAAGAACGGCGTGTAGCCGGTCGACCGGTTTGGAGTCGTCCTTAAGCTCCAAAGGACGGATGGAAGCTCATCGATCCAGGAGCCGGCGTCCCGCTTCAACGGGACTAACAACCGGGGCTTGATGCCTTGGAGAATCAGAGCGTTGGACCGCTCGACTTGGCCATTTGATTGCGGATGAGCCACGGAAGCATAATCGATCCGAATCCCATGATCCCGGCAGAAATGGCGGAAGACTTCAGCAGTGAAGTTCGTGCCATTGTCGGTGATGATGCTGTGGGGGATTCCGAATCGGAAGATGACTCCTTTCATGAAGTTGACGGCAGTCGGACCATCGAGCTTCATGATTGGCTTAGCTTCAATCCACTCCGTGAACTTGTCCACAGCTACGAGGAGATGTGTAAAACCTCCCCGAGCTGTTTTGAGCGGACCCACCATGTCGAGTCCCCACACGGCAAAAGGCCATGTGATCGGAATGGTCTTGAGCGCGGTAGCCGGCATGTGTATCTGACGTGCATACCGCTGACACCCTTCGCAGGTTCGAACGAGTTCCTCAGCATCAGCATGCGCGCTGAGCCAAAAGAATCCATGTCGAAAGGCTTTAGCGACCATGGCTCTTGATGAAGCATGGTGACCGCAGAGTCCCGAGTGGATTTCCTCGAGCAATGTCCGGCCTTCTTCCGGCGAAATACAACGCTGGAAGATTCCAGTAGTGCTGCGCTTATAGAGCTCACCATTGATGATGGTATAAGCTTCGAGCGCGGCACACAATGCGGCGCGCCTCAGTCGGATCTTCAGGCAGTTCCTTGCGCAACAGGTATGCCAGGAACGGCTGAGTCCAAAGAGGAACGACTGTCAATACGTCTTCTTGGGTCAGTTGAGCCGGTTCTGATTGCGATGACCCGGCTTCTGACGACTCGGTCGCCGACTCCAATTTGACGGATGGTTGGAAAAGCTGCTGAAGGAACACTCCGGGTGGGACTTTTTCCCGAGCTGAGCCAATCCGAGCAAGGGAGTCGGCTGCTTCATTGTCTGCTCGTCGAACGTGATGGAGTTCGAGTCCATCAAAGTGTCCTTCCAGCCGGCGCACAGCGGCACAGTATGCCGCCATGGTGGGATCCTTGGCGTCCCAAGCTTTCATTACCTGCTGCACCACCAGATCCGAGTCGCCACGACAAAGAAGCCGGCGAATGCCGAGTGAAACTGCAATGCGCAAACCATGCAGTAACGCCTCGTATTCCGCCACGTTGTTGGAGGCGGCGAAGTGGATCTGCAGCACGTAATTCAACTTGTCGCCTTTGGGGGAGATCAGCACGACTCCAGCCCCCGTGCCCGCAAGCATCTTCGAGCCGTCGAAGTACATGACCCAGTGCTCCAGGTGCACCTGAGTCGGAAGACTCTGGCTCTCAGTCCACTCGACGATGAAGTCCGCGAGGGCCTGTGAGTTGATTGCCTTGCGAGGCTCGTAGCTGATGTCGTGCGGCATGAGCTCTATTGCCCACTTAGCGACTCGGCCCGTGGCATCCCTGATTGTTGATGATGTCAGACAATGGGGCATGACTCACCACGGTAACCGAGTGGGCTTGAAAATAGTGCACCAACTTCCGAGTCGCCAGAAACACGCCATAGACGAGCTTCTGGTAGTGCGGGTAGCGCTGCTTCGACTCGGAAAGGACCTCACTGATGTAGTAGACGGGTCGCTGGACCTTCTGGATTCGGCCTTCTTCTGAGCGCTCCACCACTAGAACAACGCTAACCACTTGATTCGTGGCCGCGATGTACAGCAGCATGGGCTCGCCCTCCATTGGTGCAGCGAGGACCGGAGGTGTTGACAGAAAGACGCTTGAGATCTTCGAAGGCTTGCTGAGCTTCACTCGTCCACTCAAAGGAATCAGACTTCTTGAGGAGTCGGTAAAAAGGCAAGGCCTTCTCACCGAGTCGGGCGATGAACCGACTTAAGGCAGCAACGCACCCGGTTAAGCGCTGGACCGACTTCAGATCTTTCGGCTTTCCCATCTTGATGATGGCATCAAGTTTCTCCGGGTTCGCTTCGATTCCTCGCTCGGAAACGATGAAGCCGAGTAACTTGCCAGCCGGGACTCCGAAGACGCACTTCTCCGGGTTGAGCTTCATGTCGAACCTCCTGAGATTGGCGAAGGTTTCAGCCAAGTCGGTCAAGAGGTCCGCAGTCTTCTTTGTCTTTATCACGATGTCGTCGACATAAGCCTGGACATTTCTGCCTATCTGGTCGTGTAAACACTTTTGCATACATCGTTGATACGTAGCACCAGCATTTTTCAAACCAAAAGGCATCGTGATGTAACAAAAAGCCCCAAACGGGGTGATGAAAGAAGTTTTTATTTGATCAGACTCTTTCATTTTGATCTGGTGATAGCCTGAATAGGCATCCAGAAAACACAAACGTTCACACCCGGCTGTGGAGTCGACGACTTGATCCACTCGGGGTAAAGCGAACGGGTCCTTGGGGCATGCTTTATTTAAGGACGTGTAGTCCACACACATGCGCCAAGTTTTGTTCTTCTTAAGAACCAGAACCGGGTTTGCTAACCAGTCCGGGTGAAGAACCTCCTTGATGAATCCGGCTGCGAGGAGTCGGGCGATTTCTTCTCCGATTGCCTTGCGCCGGTCTTCAGCGAAGCGACGAAGAGCCTGCTTCACTGGGCTTCGCATCCTTGGCGACATTGAGGGAGTGCTCGGCGAACTTCCTTGGAACACCCGGCATGTCAGAAGGCTTCCATGCGAAGATGCTCCAATTCTCACGAAGGAAGTCGACGAGCGCGCCTTCCTATTTAGCCTCAAGGTCCGTCCCGATTTGGACCGTCTTGGACGGATCCTCAGGATGGACCTGGACACGCTTTGTGTCCTTGGCCGACTGGAAGGCGGACTCGGTTGCCGCCTTCTTGCTGGGTGGAGCTTGGTCCGGGTCGACAGACGCCTGGATGTCCTCCAGCTCCTGAGCCGCGATCAGGGACTCGGCTATGTCCGCACTGGCGAGATCACACTCGTTAGAGCGCTCAAAGTCGCCAGTGATGGTGATGACGCCTTTGGGACCCGGCATCTTCAGCTTCAGATATGTATAGCACGGCCTAGCCATGACTTGGCATAAGCCGGCCGGCCGAAGATCGCATGATATGCGCTCTTAAAGCCGACTACCTCGAAGGTCAACATCTCGACCCGGAAGTTGTTCGGCTCACCGAACACTACTTCCAGGGAGATCTGACCCAGAGGTTTTGCACACTTCCCAGGAACTATTCCGTGAAAGGAAGTGTTGCTGGGGCGAAGCTGGGTCTCCGAAACCTGCATCTTCTTCAGGGTGTCCATGAAGATGATGTTGATGCTGGAGCCCCCTGTCCATCAGGACCTTGCGGAGCTTGAACCCTCCGACTTGGGGATCCACCACCAAAGGATGCTTGCCGGGTTGAGGGACCCGGTCCGGGTGGTCGAGTCGGCTGAAGCCGACTGGCACCTCGGACCAGTCCAGCCATTGAGGGACAGCCGGCACTGTCGCGTTGACCTCGCGACAGCGCAGCTTCCGACCCCTTTTGGAGTCAGATCCCTGGAAAATCATGAGTACCCCCCTTTGAGGGGGATACTGCGCAGCGCCGCCGCCTGCAGCGGAGCCTCCTTCTCCGCCATCTTCCGGCTCGGGTTGCTTCTCTTCCCGGAGGCGCTGCAGGAAGCTGCACTCCCGGGTCGAGTGCCCCGCCTGATACTTGGCGGTGCTGTGAAACGAGCAGGGCCCGTCGAGGACCTCCTCAAACGTGAGTTTTGGCGCCTTACGCTGTTGCCAAGGACGCTCTTTCTTTTGGCCAGCATCACCGCGCTGGGGGCCACGTTCTGCGGCCGCAACTAGGTCGGCTCCGCTGACTCCATCTCCGCCAGCTTTCCGCTTCGGGGGCCGACTGTCCGCGCACCTCCGACCTGAGTCGGCGGGGACTTTCCGGCTCGAAGACTCGGCTTTTGCCTTGCCCTTGTCTTCGTACCGCATCGCCTCCTCTCCCGTCGCGTATTTACTAGCGACTTCCATGAGTCGGCCCATGGTCTGTATGTTAGACTGGGCCAACTTATGCTTGAGGAGCTCGTACTTGACTCCCTGGGAAAAGGCCTGAATGGCCTGCGTCTCGGTGATGTCCTCAATCGAGTTGCGCAGCCGGGTCCAGCGCTGTATGTAGTCGCGGACCGACTCGCCCTTCTCCTGGACACAGAGCCACAGGTCTTGAGCGTTCTCAGGGCGCTTATACGTGCCCTCGAAGTTCTTGACGAAGGCCTCTTGGAGGTCCCTCCAGTCGTAGATGCTATCTTCGGGCAGGCTATTAAGCCATGCCCGAGCCGACCCTTCCAGCATCAGGGGTAGGCTTCGGAGGGCGACACGCTCGTTGCCTCCTCCTATGTTGCAAGCGACCAAGTAGTCGGCAAGCCAAGTTTCCAGCTTGGCTGTGCCGTCGTACTTGTCAACGCCGCTAGCAATCCGGAATAGGTCCGGGAACGGCTCGGACCGAATCCGCCTGCTGAAGCAAAGCGGTCCGGTGGAGGCAGAACCACCCGGCTGGTTGACCTCGCCAGCGCGTCGTTCGGCCCGCACTCGAGCTGCCCGCCGCCCCTCGATGTCATTGCGAGCATCTCGGGTGTCGTTCGCTCGGTGGGAGCTGGCTCGTCGTCGCTCAGCCTGGAGTCGGTTGATCTCCTGACGAGCGTCAGGCCGATTTGTGGACCGACTCGGCTGAGACGATCCAACTGTGGCAGGGCGACTCGGAGCTCCCGAAGGTCGACTCCGAGTCGCTTGGGAGGCCAGTCGGTTGCTAACCGACTCAGCCTCATTTTGCTGTTCCACTGCCGTCTTCATCAATGCGACGACTCGGCGATGGATTTCTGCCGCGGGGCCGTCTGCCGGAGGCGGCAGTGAGTCGGCCAGCGCAGCAGCCGCAAAGAGATTTTGCGCTGGTGTCTGGAAGACAGGGACACCGTCCTGTTCTCGGCCGAAGAGTGGGGCCCGAGTTGCCCGACTCCTCCGGGCGGCAGAAGAAGATCGCCGATTCGCGCGACTGCACGAACCGTGAGGATCATTCGGTTGCCGTTCCCGCTGTTCGAGTGCCGCCCGCTCTTGATCGAGGCGCTCTCGTTCAGCAGGGAGGGGCTCGCCGAGAGGCCTCCAAGGCCCTCTCGGCCTCCGACTGTCCACCAATGGGCGTATGCAGGTGCTCAAGTGCCGCCCTTGCCACTGCATTAGACGTGCCCGCATCGTCGGTGGTGCCATCCCCAACCACATACACCTCTGCCGAGGCGGTATGGCTGTGCGAACTCTCGTCTCCTTCGGATTCGGAATCCAGAAGGGGAAGGAGAGATTCGGCGCCCACCATAGCGACGAGCTGGGAGCGTCCTTCGCCCTTGCCCAGAGCAGAAGGAGATCCGAGCCGGAGCTCGGACTTCGCTTCCTCCGCGGGGCTAGGGCGCGGATCTTGTAGACGCAGCTGGCCAAAGGCATCGGCCACAAAGTGAAGGCTGCCGAAGATGAACTTCGAGCCTTCAGAGTGTACACTTGGTGACATGTTTCCGACGAGGAGCTTGTCGCCGGTGATTGGAGAAGATCCCGCCCGGATCATGGCTCCAAGGCACGCCTCCCCTACCTGGCGCGCCAACTGTCGCGGGGAATTCGCGGCAATATCCATTTGTAATAGGATTGTTGGGAAAGCGTGTATGGAAGATCTAGGCGGTGCACACAAGAACTTTACCCAGGTTCAGGCTCTCCAAGGAAGGAGATAATACCCTACTCCTGCTGAATGTATTTGATGATCTTGCGTGAAAAAGAGAGTACAGGAGGTTGAAGAAGATGCTAGTTCGTCTAGAGGTTAGAGAATATAGTGTCCAGAGACCAGAGAGCCGAGAGCCAGAGACCTTTCTGCATGGGGGGCTCGGCCTTATATAGGCCTGTACATTAGCTGACTCGGTCACTCGGCTGAGCTTCGGTTACTGCCCTAATTAACTGTAATATTTACACTTAGTAACCGTCCGAGTAACGCCAGTCTTCATGCCGGTTGAAACGTATGTCTTGATGAATTGTAACGCCTGTCTTAATGGCACCCGGACGTTGCACTGGTGCAGGCCTTTCTTGGGCCTTTGACCGAGTGGGCTTGCCTAAACTTGTTGGGCCGACTCGCTGTATTGGGCCTACCCGGTTGGGCCTCCCCCGTCAGAAGTCATGATTAATGATGGATATTTTATTTTCCAATTCCCTGTTGTACACCTATGCATATTTTGCTTATATATATGTGCATGGTGGTAATCCAGCCACGCGGTTCCTCGTGGTGGACCTTGCTTCCTCGCCTTCATCTCTTGTCCTCTTCTTTGGTGTTGTTCCTCACCTTATCCCGACATCATGGCTATGATGATCCTAAGTCTTTAAAATTTTGCTTGAGTTCAAATCTCTTTCAAAAATCTAAAAACATTAAAAACAAACCCTTTTTCTTGGGCCCTTTCTTTTTCTTCCCTTCGACCCACCATCTTCTTTCGGCCCAGCATGCTAACCAGCCGATCTCTCCCTCCTTCCGGCCCAGTTAGCCCATCAACACAACCGACCCTAACACTACCCTAATTCTCCTGACCGCCAATTCTGTTGCACCGCTGCTGCTCTTCACCCGACGTCGACTAGCAAGCAGGCCCTGGGCCTCTGCACAGAGCATTGTGGCCGATGTCGTATCTGCCACGCGTTGTTGACAAAATCTCTCCTTTCCCTGTACTGCCTTCGCCCTCCTACTGCACCTCTTTGCCTTTCTCTTGGTGCAGTAGCACCGCCTCGAGTGTGCGGCCACTGAGCAAAGCACTGACGCCACGAAGTCCCAGCGCTGTAGAAGCTTTCCCTCACCATAGTCGTCACAACACTCGTCCTCATTCGAAGATCGCCTTGGCACTTCACCCGTGACACTGGTGCACCCCACTCACCACCTTCACCCCCTATAAATCCTCCCCAAGCTCCCTTCTGTGCCATCACTTCGTGCATTAGCCTCCTCTATCTCCCTCTAGCTTCCCCACATCATCCAATTGAATTCCTGAGCACCATAGTGCCGCCATCACCATCCCCAACTGTCACGCCCAGTTTTTCTAACCCTAATTTCGAGCATGTCATCGCATGTAAATTAGGTCATTTGCATTAATTAAATTCAATGCAATAAACATCAGCACACACGCACTCCAGTCGGAAAACCCTAATCGGGAAACCTACCACCTCTCGGTTTCTCGGAAAATGCCGGAATAAATTATGGGGCAACCTGGCATTATAATTTCCTCAGTTATGTCGTAAAATAATAGTTTCCCAATCGACCCTGTCTAAGGCTTGGTAAAATATTTCCTTTACCATCCTTCCAGCTTATTCATCTTTTTTGTTCTTCCCCGGACAGCTCATGTCTAAACCTCCCTCAGTTAAAAACCCCGACAGCAGCCTCGTGAGAATTCTTTCCAGCAGCATCAGCAGGTCTAAAACCTCACGTTTCCTCTGGCCAGCTCATTTCTTTTTCTGCACAAGAATTCCATCGCATGCAGGCGCTGATACTCACGAATGCATAGTTTGCGTAGTACAGAGCGGTGCCTAATTTCCTCTGTCGCTCGAATGTGTTCCTCAGAATCAGTGTCTGGTATTGCTCTCAGCCACACCCTTTCCTCTTGGAATGCCCAAATACTTGCGTGCACGTTCCAACGCTCTCCAGTGCCAACCTCGTGGCATAGAGCTGCAAACCTCACTCAGCCCATGGTTTCACCAGCACCACCGGCAGCTCACCGCCTTCTCCACGCCACCAGTACTTCAGCTGTCTATCCTTCTTCCTGTGGCCAGCTTCCTCTACGCCTCAGTCCTCCCTCACCTCCCATCAGCACCACTGCCCCCGGCGACCTGGGACAGTGGCCAAGACTCGACCGGCCGGCGCGTCCCATCCTGGGAGCAGGCAAGCTCCATCGCCGGCCTTGTAGCTCAGCAGCGGCCACCAGCCCGGCTCGCCTCTCCTCCTCACTCTCCAGCTATAAATTGTGACCCGAGCTCCGTCCAGCAACCAAGCAACTACCCGAGCACCTCCATTTCACCCGAACCACCCACCTTCCTCTTCTCCTAGCTCAGGCAACCACCAAGCACCACCAGTTTCCTCCACCCTTGCCAACCCATTCCAACCGAGCTCAACTCCCTTGCCATGGCGTGACAGAAAACCCAGCTCAAACCGCAATCAAATAGCTCACCTGGAACTGCCAACCGCCGGAATCCGCTGTTCCGACCAGCTCGAAACCGCCGCCGCCCCGACCGAAGCACCCGCCGCCGCCCGACCGGACACAACCGCCGCCGCCGCCAGTTGCTGTCCGAGCGACCACGGTTAGATAGGTAAGTGACGCCACGATTGGGCCGAGTGGCCCATTTATCCGGTAAGAAGAGAGAGCGCCGGGTACCCTTTTTTTTTCGTTTTCAATTAGTTAATGTGCAGTATCTCGGTCGGAATTAATTTCCGTGTTCGTTAGCTGCTGGCTAAGCCGTTGGTCCATTTCAGGCAAAGCGAAAGCGTATTTTAGGTCAGCCGGACACTCCGTAGCTCATTAAATCAGTACACCATTTAGAAGCTTAATCTGGTTAGAGTTAGGTCGGGTTATAGAGCGTCCGATCGTTTTTCCCAGCAAAATCAATTACGAAGACTTGAGTAATATTCCGAACCCCCATCTCGCACATAATTTCAGATTTAAATCTTTTAGCATAGAAGCAATGCAAGTTCTAAAATCGGGTTATTGTTTCTTAGGGTTTGCATGCATATACTGTCGTGCTAAGATTCTAAAATCCCAAGATAAACATTCTTCACCTGCCCGTATACCCAGAGTATTATCCGTAATACAAGATGACTTCGAAAATAAATAAAATTAAAACTGTGTTTTAAACCCATGCTTGTTCCTTTAATCGGTTCGCCGTCATTTTATGTGATATACCCGCATATGCCCAGTTCTCAGGATGTTTATTTCGCTCTCAGACCCAAACCCTAAAGCATCAGAATGCTACATTAAATTAACCTGCATGTGCACCCTCCCCGTTTTCCGCACAGATCTACCGTTTAATTTATCAGTCCCTCGGATTAAACGAGAATCAACCGTTCAAAGTATTAAACCCTAACATCGTTATTTCTCGCGAGCATGCATATCATCCGGTTTTATTGGAGTTATTTGGATTTTCCCTCTTATTCGATGTTCTTTCGACGCGTAGTTGACGGAGCGACGTACGTGCGGCAGGAAGACCCGGCATCGCCCCCACGTCCGGAACAAGAGCAGGAACTGCCAGGCAAGCATTCCCACTTCGATCATGTCGAAATCCCATATATGCAAAGTTATGAATATTTTGTTTACGAACTCTGCATGCTATGTGTTTAATACCGATATTTTATGTAGAGTTAGCTATACCCATTAGTTGCACGATACCTAGGTCCGAATATCCTTCCTTGTAACCCTAGGTATATTCAGCGATCGACTCTCGACCGTCGAATAATTAAGGTTATAGGTGTTAACCATGCTTAGCCCTGCTATAGTCAAAAACCAAGTTTTAAACATCCCGTTGGGATATGGGAAAACAAACCCTCGGGTGGCATATGCTGTCCGAGGTGACTTTCACAAATAAAGGTTTATCACAAATCAAAAGAAAAGAGGAGATGATTTGGATTCGGGTAGGAATGTTAAGTGGTGTTCGGGGATGTAGAACATTGGTTGGAGCCATGATCGTCCGGGACGTCATGGGGTCGGGAATGGAGTCCTACTCGAATCAGTTAAGGACCGAGCCTAAGTGCCGCTAAACCGGTTCCATTACCGTACGTCCACATGTCCTTTATGGGAAGGACTTGGCTTAGTACCCCGGCAAGTATTAGGGTTTGGACCCGTGGGAAGTAGGGAGTTAGTGCTAGGTGTTTTAAGTCCTAGAGGATCCACCTACGCCAGGCGGGAGGTGCTGATACGACACAAAGGTGGAGAGCCCCAATATGGTGTCCAGGACACGCAAACTTGGGTATTCACCTAGCGGGTCCAACTCTGGTATGGAAGCGGGCGAAGGTCTCGTTGTAACCACCCTGCCAATACACCCTGTGCAGTGTATCTGTTAGCGCTCGGCATAAGGGGTGTAATTACATCTTGTGGGTAAAGCCGTACAACCTCTGCAGAGTGTTAAAAACTATTCGAATAGCCGCGTCCTCGGTTATGGACATGAACTGGCAAGGCCACACACTGGTTAGACTAAGTGTTGTTTGCGAAAGCATGGGAAAAGGGATTAAGGACGTGGGCATGATGTGTCCACAGAGGGCAATTTACGCTACAGGCTGGTAGCAAGGAATTGCCGGAGGAGTAGGCTAGCCGTGTGATTCGGGATACACGGGCTGAGCCAGGGGCACTCGCTGAGCTATCCAGGATAGTGTCAGTGGAGTGTCGTACCGAGAAGCTAGACATATTGCCCAGGGTAATATGGTCTGAGCTGTCTCGAGGATTGTAAGGAGGTAGCCGGGTCTACCTCGGGAGGATTCTGTTCTTTTTACTTTAAACAGTTTTATTAAATTGCTTTTGAATCTACTATTCAAGTATTTCAATTATGCACTTATTTTTCCGCACATTAATCAGCTTAGAGTAGAGCTATTCCTTGTTTATCCTCTGCATGAATTATTTTCCGTATACTCCTTCCTGTGGGAATAGCTTGCGAGTACATTCAATGTACTCACCTGGCTTGTTGATTTGGCCAGAAGAAGAAGAGGAGTACTGCTCCGACGAGGAAGATTCCGACTTTGAGGTCTAGGGCGTTTTCCCCAGTCAGTTGCCTGTGAGGTTGGCATATTGATGGGTTTATCTACGTATTTCTTATATTTCCGCTGCAAGACTTTGAATTCGGCCAATAGGCCATATTGTGTAATGACTCTAAAACAGTATTGTATTGTAATAATCGGTAATGTATGACGACATTATCAAGTTCTTGTGCGTACCGGCTACTGTTCCAGGGACCGGTACAGTAAACACAGGAGCGTTTCCGGCCTTAAAACCGGGGGCGCCACACCAACTCTGGCGAGGTGAGCATTGAGCCGTCCTCACCAACGCCAAGCACAAATCCCACAACATTACCCATCTTTCTCCATGAAAATAGAATCAGCATCCCCTGTAGAACCCTCTAGCACCCCTTGTTGCCATCGGCAAGGCTCACCGGCAACAGAATCATCCTCACTGTGGCTATCAGATTGCATCCTCTATTTTTCCCAAAATCAAGCCGCCAACTCAACTACAAATTGAGCCAAGCCAACTTGGTTTCGTAATAGGTCAAGCCCATTAAGCTTTAGAAAATCGGCCTTTCTCTATTTAAACAACGAAGCCCAATTTCTTATACAGAAGCCCATTACCGTTAGCCCAAAAGCCCAATCCTGATATAGAAGCCGCAGTCAGCCACTGTTATTCCACCCGGTCCATTTAACGGGCTGAGCACTGTTCACCCACCCGGTAGAATTTTCTTAGCGGGTCTAGTACTATTCACTGACCGTTACTATTCACCAAAACCAAATACATAATATGTCCATTTTGATCGTTTTGACACCCTGATTTCATTTTTCCACACCATTAAGCAATGTGTAGAAGGGACCTGGAGGGTGCAGTAGGCAAGTCACATTTCTTTGTTCAAGTTGAACCCACATGCCCAATATTTTATGTATTATTAGTTTAGCTATTTATTTCTAGCACGTAAATCGATTATCTTTATATTTTGAATGATATGATTGCTTATTTAATTCCTACCACCAAAAAGCCCATGTTAAGTTTGTAGGGCATATTTTCCTTAAAAATCCTAGTATGAATCATATCAGTATCCTTCACTGTCATTAAAGGCCAGATTAGACTACATTTACAAAATAGTGATAACCCTAGAATAAATCTCGAAGAATTGTGGTTTAAAAGTAATTGCCAACGGTTGGGAATAGAGAAGATGGGGCCTTTCATCTGTTGATTGTGCAACCATACCCCTTTTCGTGGAGTAAGGGTAATGTGTCGAATTACCTTACACGGGGCAAATAAGGACAAGACCCTTGTGCTACGTGATAAACACATAATCCGCTCAACCACATGTTTGACTTGTCAAATCTGGCTTAGTATTCTGCTCTACCCGTTGAACTACTACAAAATAGTTTACCGTTCCTGTTCTCTAGAAGGACAGCAGAAGCAAAAGAGGTGATAGGCTATTTGTTTGGAAAATTACAACAGGAATACGCTCAAATCTCAGATTGCAAAGTTAACACTGCCAGCCGGCTCCTGCGAGAGCAAGCGACTAGTGTTCCTGGGTAGAAACTTCAAAAGATAGAGCAGATAAAAAACATTGTTATCTCATCTCTATCGACACACCAATTGGAGTGTGTTCAACTCAAGTGACATTAAGAGGTGCAGATATTGTGTGGGTAAAGATGAGCAACTCTGCAGAGTCATGATAAATTGTATTCCGATACGCCGTGCTTCCGGTTAATGAAACTGTGTTTAAGGGTGAATCCTATTACGAGGCATAAGTAGAATTTTGGTGATGAATAATTGAATGTGGCGATGACCCGACATGGTTTTTAAAATACAACCATTTTATAGTCCAGCTACTTTAATTATATGGTTTTACTGATAAGAGGGTTATGCATCCACGAAATGATATAAAATCCTATACCTTCCTTTGAGAATCCCTGCAT
The DNA here is from genome assembly GCA_019208055.1 of Stipa capillata. Classification (NCBI taxonomy): domain Eukaryota; kingdom Viridiplantae; phylum Streptophyta; class Magnoliopsida; order Poales; family Poaceae; genus Stipa; species Stipa capillata. The sequence continues at coordinate 153,953 of JAGXJF010000853.1, forward strand.
GGTAGTTAAGTAGGCTATTTTCTAATGTCGCTTGCTGAGTACCTCGTGTGCTCATTACTACACCAACAATTTTCAGAAGATCTACAGTTGAGATGTTAGGGTTACGACTGTACTCAAGCCTTCTGTGTGGGTTTTCTTTGGATCTTTTGATTGTATGTAATGTTTTAGGTTTTGAAGCACATTAATTCTTGTAAATCGGCCAGTAAGTCATATTTTACTGTGCTAACTCTTCCTTGTTGTCCGTGAGAAGATATGATATTATTTGTCCGTAACGATAAATCCTGAGTAGTTGCGGACAATATCAGTTTGAAAAAATGGGATGGTGACAATGGCCGTGCGCCACCACCGCATTCTCGGTCCTCCCTGTGCTCCTCTCGCTCACCCCCTGCGCTCACATCTGCTGCACGCTCCGGTGGGCTGGGCTCGAGATCGACGCCACCACAACGCAGGAATTTGTGCCTGGCACCACGCGGGGAGGTCGAGCTCGCTGCATCACCATGTGGTGCGCTCGCGCTAGATGCGGTCTACGTGGCGTGGCCGTCTCCTTCATCCTCCAGTACGGCTGCTCCCTCTTGCCCCTCTCTCCCCACAGCTTTCGCGTGCTAATCAATCAGAGTGCACTACTTGTCAGACGATAGGTGGGAATATATCTTGCTTGATTTTGCTTGATAACTGGTGTATGATTCAGGGATATTGATTTTTTCTTGACTGCCTTTTTACTGTTACATGTATCTCCACATATATACCGGACTGTCCGATCAGTAATGCTTAGCCTATCTGTGAGCTGTGGAGCAAAAGTCTGCATTAATGTTGCTAATCCAGATCTGATTGTTGTTCGATAAGTATTAGTTCTTGTCGGACCCCAGATTCCATAACGGAGAGCTTTAGGAATAATCACCCGCTAAGTCGGAGCTTCAACCCCGACCTCAACTCTCCGGAATTAATCCCGAGAGGAGTAGAGTGATATGGCTTCGAATAGCCCGAGACGTCAACCCCAAAGCTTACTCCGGCAACTAATGCACTGAGCAGTAGGGCGATATAGTCTCCTCACTCTTTCCCACTGAGCCGGAACATCAACCCCGACCTCGTCCCGGCAAATAAATGCACGGCTGGAGTAGGGTGATATAGCTCCCAACATCTCAGTGGAGAGTCGCTTCACAGGGGTGACTAAACTTAATAGCTCTACGATATAAAACCTGCCATCCGCCCTGCATCACGTACTTCAATCATACACGCATTGCACATGACGCAGGGGAGAACAAACCAGTACCATCACAGAGACTCTACGACCGAAACTGCAATAATACTAGCTGTTCAGGAAACTTAACAACATATATATACACGCAAAAGCGCATTACACAGCGGAAGTTTTAGTTTGGCTGAGAAGCCTAAGGGTAGGGCCAAAAGCGGCGGCAGAACAAGCCAAGCTGCCGAACCCAGGGCAGGACCACTGCCCGGGATCACCAGCGACTAGTCGATGTCGGCGTCTACCTCAACGTAGAAACCCTCCGCTGCGGGAGTGGTTTCCTCTGCACGGAAATAATATCAACGAATGCAAGGTGAGTACAAAATGTACTCCGCAAGACTTACAGGGGAAAATAATAATAGATGCATCAGGTATCAAGAAAGGGCTATCTGTGGACTATTTTTGCAGAAAGCTAATTTATTCTTCACAATACCTGTAATTAGATTGAAATCCGTCTACTGGAATACTTTGCAAGGAGAGGAGCTGAAACTGCATAATAAAACCTAAAGCAGACTATCGAACACACGAAAACCTCGATTCTTCCTCGACCACCAGGGAGGAAGCAATCGCTAAAACCAAATCCTTAAAGTTGGCAAGTTTTAGATTAGGGTTATACTTGTCTAATTCGATGCGGATTCTTACCAAGCTGTCCATAACCGCGGACACGGCTATTCGAATAGTTTAAACCCTGCAGGGGTGTACATCTTTACCTACGCGTATCAACCGACTCTTAGCGCTACCGAGAACACACTTCACGAGGTGTGCTAGCAGAGGGAGGTTGAACACGACCTTTACAATGTTTTCGACCTAGGTATGAGCCGCCCTAATAGGCTAGTCCGCGAACGACAGTTCGGCCGATACTTCGACGCGGTCCCACTAGTTGTGGCAGGTGATACATCCCCGGTCCCGGACCGTGTGTACCCCTCACTCCTATATTGTTGCATCACCCACCTCCTTATTTTCCACGCACCCAAGTCCCGAAAACGGCGAACTATGCAGCTCATATCCTAAGCCTAGACAAATTATTCGGTCGTGGGTGGCCCATTATACCACCCGCGTAGAAGCACGCAAATCTTGGTTCGAAAGGACACCGGGAACCGGTCCTTGTGGGATTAACGAGACAACCCACCATGCTCCCAGCATGGCCTCTCGTCGATGCCCGATTTGAGATTAGTCAAGTTTATTAACAACCGCCCGGTGAACAACCACCTAACCGCTAACCCATCCAGAGTGTTGTGTTACACCTGCCATCCCAGGAATTACGACATTCACGCAACTAAGCATGGCTAAGCATAAGTAGCTACGTAAATAACTCAACAATACCAAACAATCTATTCTAAATAGGTTGGGAGGGTCGGTGGTGTTGATTGAGCGACAAAGTAAGTTTTCATGCACGGAGTAGGGCTAACTTAACGTAAACTATCAGTTGAGCGCATGCGATACGTATTTAAAAACAAATAATAGAGTTGTAAATAATGGGATATCCGCAATATGGTCAAAGGGGGCTGCTTGCCTTGCTGTTCAACGACTAGGTCTTGTTCCTGCTCGTAGTTATATTCGTCGCAATCCTCCGGTCCTATCGGAAGAACGAAAACACCGAAACAACGCAACCATAAATACAACGTCGGAAAACGTCGGCATGAGATGCAATGTATGCCATGAGCTAGAGGATGCAAAATGCAAACTAACGCAACTGGAATCAGGTTAATCGGAGTTCGGACGCTCGAATTATCGCGATCCGAAATTCTCCGGGGGTTCGGGGAAAACCCTAATTTAAGTTTTTCGACGTGTTCATCTTTTCTAGCATGCAACATGGATGAATATGATGCAATTGAATAGCTTTCATTTTTCTGAACATTTCGATATATCATTGCATTTTTCTGAGTTCGGATGAATTTTCTACGAATTTAACAAGTTTTAAACCCCTTTGATGTATTTCTCTCAGCAAGACTTAAATGGAATTACTATTCTTACACAGCTAACCCTAGCTCTAGTCTATGATAGTGGGCCCCCTTGGTCAGTTTTGACCAAGCCAATGACATGGGGGACCCACTGGTCATACCCTATTTCTTTTCCTTTTTCTGATTTATTTAAATTCAGCCGTGGGACCCATATGTCATAGACACACAGCTAAAGAGTTCATTAATTCACTGATTAGCTCTTAATGGTAACAATTAATATGCCAGAACATCACTTAATACCCATCATCAGCATTCAAACGTGGCATTAAACACAGTTAATCAATTAATACACCATTACACATACCCTAACCACCCTAACTAATCTAACTAACAACTAACCGAATTAACCCACTCTAACTAATAGGCCGGAAGCCACTGCCTGGGCTCAGTTGGCCGACGGCGCTCACCGGTGGGGAGGCGATGCGGGGTGGACGGCGACGGGCGGCGGGCTTGGACCGAGGCGACGCGGCGGGGAGGCTCGGACGGCGGTTGAAGGCGGGGCAGCACGGGGGCGGCGGTTGCAGCGGGCTTGGCCGGCGTCGGCGGCGGGGTGGCTTGGAGGTGGGGCGGTTGATGGCGCCGGAGGGAGCTCGGGGCGGGGACGGCACCGGGAAGCGACCGGGGCGGCGCAAGCGGGGCCGGCGACGCTCGGGACTTCGGGCGGAGGGCGACGAGGTGGGGACGGAGCCGAGGCGCAGCTCCGAGGAGGGCGAGGGCGGCGACCGAGGGAGCTCTGGGGCGAGCTCGGGTCAGTGGCGGGCTCGGGCGGCGAGAAAATGGAGAGGGCAGCGACGAGCTGGGCGACCGGCGACGGCGGGGAGGGGGCTCAGCGGGGAACCGGGCGGAGCGGCGGAGGGGAGGGAGGCCGGCGGCGGTGGAGATGGCGCACGGGGGCGGGAGAATGGCGGCGGGGCGACAGGAGCGTGGAGGAGCACCCGAGGCGGCTCGGGATGGGGCGAAGAAAGAAAAAGGGGAAGAGAGGGGCGCGACGCGGCCGAGGGAGGGGGTCTTAGGGGGAGGGGGCCGGCGGGGCAGCCGAGGGGAGGCACGGGCGGGGCGAGGTGGCGCGGTCAGGAGGCAGGCGCCACGGGGCGGGCGGAGGAGCCGGGAGGTGGCAACCGGGTGAGGGAGAGAGAGTGGAGGTGGTGGCGTGCGGGTGAAGGAGAAAGCGAGGGCGGTCGGGCAGGCCGGATGGGCCAGGAGAGGGAAGCGGGCCGCGGGGAGAGGGAAGCTGGGCCGGAAGAAAAGGGGCCCAGCCGGGGGGGAAAAGAATAGATTAGGTTTAAGTTTTAGGGTTTTGCTTTCTTTTCATTTTCTATTTTGTTTCTACAACAATTCAACCCAGGTTTAATTTCAAACCTATTCTGAAATTCAACATTTTTCTTCAATTCAAAAGATTGCAACTCAAGGATGAGTTTAATTTAAAAATTTCCTAAACTTTCTCAATCCATCATCATGTTAACTCTTTTGAACTTGCTTTAACTCATTTGATTTCTAACTAAAATTCCATGTTCTTAGATCCTACTTTACAAATCCAAATCGAGTTCAAGCCTTTCTTTAGGTTTTAAATTCTAGTTCAACATGCGAATCCATACGATGCCATGCCATGTTATGCACAAACAAAAGAAAATAAAAATGGGGACGTTACAGACCTGCCACCCTTATAAGAATCTCGACCCCGAGATTCGGATTAGCTGGAAAAGAGGGAGGGGTACGCTGATCGGAGGAGATCTTCACGTTCCCAAGTAGCTTCTTCTTCGGAGTGGTTGGACCACTGGATTTTAAGAACTTCACGTTGCGTCTTCGCGTTGTCTTCTCCATTTCGTCGAGGATTCGAACAGGATACTCTTGGTAAGAAAGATCTTCTTGAAGATCCAGGGTATCAACAGCAGACTCTGGAATTGGATCTTTAAAGCATTTTCGGAGTTGGGAAACATGGAAGACATTATGGATATTGGATAACGACGGAGGTAGTTCCAACTGGTATGCGACTTCACCTCGTTTGGAAAGAATGCGAAAAGGACCAATGTAACGAGGTGCCAACTTTCCTTTGATGCCAAATCGGCGAACACCCTTGAAAGGAGTGACCCGAAGGTAGACTTTATCGTTTGGCTCAAATTGGATCTCACGACGATGGAGGTCGGAGTAGCTCTTCTGACGAGATTGAGCAGTTTTCAACCGCTCACGAATTACTCGAACTTGATCTTCTGCTTCCTTAATCAAGTCGGGTCCAAGAATTTGCCTTTCTCCGGTTTCAAACCAATTGAGCGGAGTTCGGCACTTGCGTCCATAAAGGACTTCGAAAGGAGCCATACCTAGGCTGGATTGGAAGCTATTGTTGTAGGAGAACTCTGCAAATGGAAGACACTTTTCCCATTTTGCACCGAAGGATATAACACAAGCTCTAAGCATGTCTTCGAGGATTTGGTTAACTCTTTCGGTTTGTCCACCGGTTTGAGGATGATAAGCTGTACTTAACGAGAGATGAGTTCCCATAGCAGCTTGGAGACTCTCCCAAAATTTGGAGGTGAACAAACTACCACGGTCGGAAATTATCCGTTTAGGGATCCCGTGGAGAGATACAATTCGAGATATATAGAGATCAGCCAATTGGCTAGCTGAGATCTTTTCTCGGACAGGAAGAAAATGTGCTACTTTGGACAGACGATCGATGACTACCCAAATGGCATCATTTCCTTTTTGAGTTCTCGGAAGGCCGGTGATAAAATCCATACCGATCTCATCCCACTTCCACTCAGGGATAGGCAGAGGTTGGAGTGTGCCTGCGGATTTTTGGTGTTCCGCCTTAACACGACGACACACATCACATTCAGAAATGAATTGAGCGATTTCCCTTTTCATTCGGGTCCACCAGAATCTCTGCTTCAGATCTCGGTACATCTTCGTACCACCCGGATGAATAGACAGGGGAGAATCATGAGCTTCACGAAGGGTAGAATCTCGAAGATCTTTATTCTTCGGCACCACAAGACGATTGCCAAATCGAACAGTGCCCTGATCATCGACCGAAAAACATTTAGCAACTCCGTTAGCAATGTTTTCCTTGATCTTGCTGATACCTTTATCTGGCTTTTGGGCGGCTTTGATTTGGTCTTCCAAGGAGGATTGGATTTCAAGGTTATGGAGGGAACCCAATGGAACGACCTCGAGGTTGAGCCGGGCGAATTCCTCATGGAGGAGCGGCTGATGTTCCTGAATCATTAGATTATTGCAGTAGGTTTTCCGGCTAAGCGCATCCGCAACAACATTAGCCTTACCAGGTTGGTAATGGAGACCCACGTCATAATCCTTGATCAATTCCAGCCATCTTCGTTGCCGAAGGTTCAGATCGGGCTGGGTGAACAGATATTTCAAACTTTGGTGGTCAGAATACAACTCACAGCGATTACCAATAAGGTAATGCCGCCAAATCTTCAATGCATGAACCACCGCAGCGAGTTCTAGGTCGTGGGTTGGGTAATTGAGCTCATGTGGCCTTAACTGACGAGAGGCGTAAGCCACCACATGTCCTTCTTGCATCAACACACAACCGAGACCCAGGCGAGAAGCATCGCAGAAGATGTCAAAATTTTGTGGATATCTGGAAGAACAAGAACAGGAGCGGAGGTTAATCTGCACTTCAGCTCTTGGAAACTTGCTTCACATCTTTCAGACCATTCAAACTTCTTTTCTTTCTTAAGGAGTTCGGTCACTGGCTTGGCAAGCTTGGAGAAGTCCTTGATGAAACGACGGTAATAACCGGCTAGACCAAGGAAACTCCGTACTTGAGTGACCGATTTGGGTTGCTCCCAATTGAGAACGTCCTTGACTTTACTAGGATCCACGGCGACACCTTTTGCCGAAAGCACGTGGCCTAGGAAAGCGACTTCTTCGAGCCAAAATTCACACTTGGAGAATTTAGCATAGAGCCGATGTTCACGAAGTCTCGCGAGAACAAGCTTCAAGTGCTCAGCATGATCTTCTTCTGACTTGGAATAGACCAGGATATCATCGATGAAGATGATCACAAAGCGGTCCAGGTAATCCATGAAGACAGAATTCATCAATCTCATGAAGGTAGCAGGAGCATTCGTTAACCCAAAAGACATCACGGTGAATTCATACAACCCATAACGAGTTGTAAACGCCGTTTTTGGAATATCTTCGGAACGGATTTTGATTTGATGGTAACCTAACCTCAAATCGATTTGGAAAAGACGGTGGCTCCGGTTAATTGATCGAAAAGATCATCAATGCGAGGGAGAGGATATTTGTTTTGATCGTCACCTCGTTAAGAGGCCGATAGTCAACACACATCCGGAGACTTTTATCTTTCTTCTCCACGAAAAGAGCAGAGCATCCCCAAGGAGAGGAGCTCGGTCGAATGAAACCTTTTTCTTCTAACTCTTGAAGTTGTTTCTTCAATTCAACCAACTCGTTTGGAGGCATCCGATAAGGGCGACGATAGGTTGGAGCAGTTCCAGGAGCCAACTCTATAACAAATTCAATATCGCGATCAGGTGGCAGACCTGGTAGCTCATCAGGGAAGACATCTGCGAAATCACAGACCACTGGGACATCGGGAAGATCAGGAAGAGGCTTGCCTTCCAGAGCACAGAGGTGGTGGTTGACAGATCCTAGATCACAAAGAACAGATTGACCAGACGGATGGAAGAGAGTTACGGTATTGGTTGCACAATCAATTAGGGCTTGATGCGCGGTCAACCAATCCATACCCAGGATGATATCGATATCGGTGGAGGTCAAAACAATTAAGGTGGCATAGAACTCAAGATTTGCAATTCTGACGCAGACTTCACGACATTCTTGAGATGTTCTCATCACCGAACCCGGTGCAAGGATAGACAATGGAATTGACATACTCTCGAAAGGAATATTGTGCTTCTCAGCAAAACCCTTAGCTATAAAAGAATGAGAAGCTCCCGAATCGAAAAGGACGGATGCGGGAGTAGCATGGACAAGAAGCGTACCCAAGACGACGTCAGGTGCTTCCTGAGCTTCTTCGGCGACCACGTGATTCACGCGACCGCGACCGGCTGGCTGAGGCTTCGGGTTTGGCTTCTTAAACTGAACATTGCCTCGAGGTTGACCTTGTCCTGGATAGGGCGAGGTGCAGGATTCTGATTCCGGGGACATTCACGAGCATAGTGGCCAGGCTGGCCACACACGAAGCAGACTCCAGGGGGCGGCCTTGGAGCGGAATTAGACGACTGTCCTCCAACTGGTCTTGCTTGGAAACCCTGCTGAGGAGGACGAGGAGCAAAGCCTGCTGGTTCTCGCAGAGGGAGTAGCGCGATTGAAGGCGCTAGCTGGAATCCAAATTCTTCTTTTCTGGGAGCTGGAGCTCGATGGTTTGGCAGCATCACGGGCATGCTTGCGCGATTCTTCAAGTGTTTGCCTGCCGTGTTCCATCTTGATGGCCTTGTTCATCAGGGCTTGGAAGTTTGCGAAATCGAACGGAAGCAGCTCATAGCGAATCTCCGGGTTTAGACCTTTGCGGAACTTCTCTTGCTTGTCCGCATCGGTGGCAACGTCATTTGGAGCGTAACGAGCCAAATGGTTAAACTGGTGGAGATACTCAGTTACACTGTTCCGCCCTTGCTTCAGATTACGGAACTCTTCCTTCTTAACTTTCATTGTTCCATCTGGGATATGAGCTCCGCGGAAAGCATCACGAAACTCAGACCAGGTAATCTCATGATCCTTCTCTTGCATGGAGCGGAAACTTTCCACCAGGCGGCTGCGGCACCTTCAAGCTGGAAAGCCGCGAAGTTCACTCGATCTGCCGTGGCAACGCGCGCTGTCTCCAACTTGCGCTCGATGGTGCGAATCCAGTCGTCGGCATCCAGAGGATCTCAGAGCGACTGAACACAGGAGGCTAAGTTCGAAGGAAATCAGAGATTCCAACGCGATCATCCGTTTGACGGCTGGTGTTCCGAACAAGGTGCTCCAACAGTATGGTTTGTTCCATGCGATTACGCTCAATCTGCATCAAGACTTCAGCCATGGACGGCGGTGGAGGGGGAACATTACCGGTGTTACCAGCACCATGATCTGCTGGGCGCGGATTGCCAGCCATCCTGAAGGAAGGAAAAAGGAGTTACTTTAAGATTCAGAATCGAATCCGAAGGATCGCTTACGGTAGAATGTACTGAGGAAAACTAAACAGTGTGGAGAAGGATAAATGCCAAATATGTCACATATGGTAGTACAAAAGCCACGGAGCTAAAATACATTCCATAGCAACACAGATAGACATCTGGTACGTAATATACATGACCGTTAATATTACAAGCCCACGGCTAGAACAGGTACACGATCATGATACCATACCACATTCACACTTTAGGGTTTAGTTCCGATACATGATTCATCCACAACCTTGGACGGTTACAGACTTAGGAAAGGGACCATACACTGCTCTAGGGGATTAAGCTATTACATGGATATAGTTTCAGCTCAGGGTACAAAAAGGAGCCAAAAGAGCTGACTACAACCATGGGTCGTACACACGAGCATGGAGATCACGGAGAGTAATCGGGCGAGTCGTGGTCCATAAAGTAGTACATTGCTGCTTCAGGCGGAATCGGCTTCGGTTCTTGGAAATTGCGAGGCACCTCACCAGGAAGTGGCTCAAGCCGATGACGAGAGATTCCAGGTATCTCCATAGCTACACGATGACGAGAAGTATAGCGAGGTCCTGTAACTGGAGCAAAGATGCATGGAGATGGCCTATTGGCAGCATACGGCCCAGTAAACTCTCCACGAGCTGACATTAAGTCTCTTGGAGCTTGGTTGGCATCCATGTGCTCGTTGATGAACTCGAGGGCGTGGCACAAACGATGAAGATAGCAGTCACGATCGTAGGCGGCTGCTCGATAAAGACGGTGCGTAATGTTGAGCATTGGGGGCCATCTCAACGACCGTGGAATCAGGGTACATTATAAAATCTTGCCAACATATTAGTGTGTTGGGATTTTCTTGCCCCACATGATAACGAAAAGGGGAATCCATAAGCTGCGCCGCATAATGGTAACGAAGAACATTTATGGCATTAAGAGCAGCTGTTTGAACAGCTCCTTCATAAGAACCATCACGACCCTCAAAGATGATGGGATTTCCTGGTAGCATAGAAGGCAAATGCAGCGGTTCTGAAGGGTGTGGTCGGATGAAGACAGAAGCAACATAATCACTCAATCCAAACTGACGGTTGCGGCGATAGATAGCATACTCAGGCAGCCACTCGTATCCCAGCCTTGCCAAGATCCGGACTAAGAGCGGAGGAGCACCACCAACTGACACACCGTGAGAAGTGCCCGCCAAAGTGATATACATTTCAGCCATCTGGATAGGTGGAAACAAGGGTTAGAATTCACGATCGCAGAAATGAGATAAGAGGGAAGGTAGGAATACCCCAAACGCGTGAACCCTAACTTTTGAAAGAGGTAAGAGCAGTCAAGACCACTTTTTAAACAAATGAAGAGGTAAGGGTAAGACTAAGATCGAGAGGATAAGGAGAAAATAGCATCTCTACTTATAATTTTCGCAACTCCTTTTTAGGTTCAAAATAGTTTTCAAACTTCTAGACTCAACGTCGACCAAGGTCAAGGGTCATCCTACGGACAGTCCTGCTCTGATACCAAGCCTGTCGGACCCCAGATTCCATAACGGAGAGCTTTAGGAATAATCACCCGCTAAGTCGGAGCTTCAACCCCGACCTCAACTCTCCGGAATTAATCCCGAGAGGAGTAGAGTGATATGGCTTCGAATAGCCCGAGACGTCAACCCCAAAGCTTACTCCGGCAACTAATGCACTGAGCAGTAGGGCGATATAGTCTCCTCACTCTTTCCCACTGAGCCGGAACATCAACCCCGACCTCGTCCCGGCAAATAAATGCACGGCTGGAGTAGGGTGATATAGCTCCCAACATCTCAGTGGAGAGTCGCTTCACAGGGGTGACTAAACTTAATAGCTCTACGATATAAAACCTGCCATCCGCCCTGCATCACGTACTTCAATCATACACGCATTGCACATGACACAGGGGAGAACAAACCAGTACCATCACAGAGACTCTACGACCGAAACTGCAATAATACTAGCTGTTCAGGAAACTTAACAACATATATATACACGCAAAAGCGCATTACACAGCGGAAGTTTTAGTTTGGCTGAGAAGCCTAAGGGTAGGGCCAAAAGCGGCGGCAGAACAAGCCAAGCTGCCGAACCCAGGGCAGGACCACTGCCCGGGATCACCAGCGACTAGTCGATGTCGGCGTCTACCTCAACGTAGAAACCCTCCGCTGCGGGAGTGGTTTCCTCTGCACGGAAATAATATCAACGAATGCAAGGTGAGTACAAAATGTACTCCGCAAGACTTACAGGGGAAAATAATAATAGATGCATCAGGTATCAAGAAAGGGGCTATCTGTGGACTATTTTTGCAGAAAGCTAATTTATTCTTCACAATACCTGTAATTAGATTGAAATCCGTCTACTGGAATACTTTGCAAGGAGAGGAGCTGAAACTGCATAATAAACCTAAAGCAGACTATCGAACACACGAAAACCTCGATTCTTCCTCGACCACCAGGGAGGAAGCAATCGCTAAAACCAAATCCTTAAAGTTGGCAAGTTTTAGATTAGGGTTATACTTGTCTAATTCGATGCGGATTCTTACCAAGCTGTCCATAACCGCGGACACGGCTATTCGAATAGTTTAAACCCTGCAGGGGTGTACATCTTTACCTACGCGTATCAACCGACTCTTAGCGCTACCGAGAACACACTTTCACGAGGTGTGCTAGCAGAGGGAGGTTGAACACGACCTTTACAATGTTTTCGACCTAGGTATGAGCCGCCCTAATAGGCTAGTCCGCGAACGACAGTTCGGCCGATACTTCGACGCGGTCCCACTAGTTGTGGCAGGTGATACATCCCCGGTCCCGGACCGTGTGTACCCCTCACTCCTATATTGTTGCATCACCCACCTCCTTATTTTCCACGCACCCAAGTCCCGAAAACGGCGAACTATGCAGCTCATATCCTAAGCCTAGACAAATTATTCGGTCGTGGGTGGCCCATTATACCACCCGCGTAGAAGCACGCAAATCTTGGTTCGAAAGGACACCGGGAACCGGTCCTTGTGGGATTAACGAGACAACCCACCATGCTCCCAGCATGGCCTCTCGTCGATGCCCGATTTGAGATTAGTCAAGTTTATTAACAACCGCCCGGTGAACAACCACCTAACCGCTAACCCATCCAGAGTGTTGTGTTACACTGCCATCCCAGGAATTACGACATTCACGCAACTAAGCATGGCTAAGCATAAGTAGCTACGTAAATAACTCAACAATACCAAACAATCTATTCTAAATAGGTTTGGGAGGGTCGGTGGTGTTGATTGAGCGACAAAGTAAGTTTTCATGCACGGAGTAGGGCTAACTTAACGTAAACTATCAGTTGAGCGCATGCGATACGTATTTAAAAACAAATAATAGAGTTGTAAATAATGGGATATCCGCAATATGGTCAAAGGGGGCTGCTTGCCTTGCTGTTCAACGACTAGGTCTTGTTCCTGCTCGTAGTTATATTCGTCGCAATCCTCCGGTCCTATCGGAAGAACGAAAACACCGAAACAACGCAACCATAAATACAACGTCGGAAAACGTCGGCATGAGATGCAATGTATGCCATGAGCTAGAGGATGCAAAATGCAAACTAACGCAACTGGAATCAGGTTAATCGGAGTTCGGACGCTCGAATTATCGCGATCCGAAATTCTCCGGGGGTTCGGGGAAAACCCTAATTTAAGTTTTTTCGACGTGTTCATCTTTTCTAGCATGCAACATGGATGAATATGATGCAATTGAATAGCTTTCATTTTTCTGAACATTTCGATATATCATTTGCATTTTTCTGAGTTCGGATGAATTTTCTACGAATTTAACAAGTTTTAAACCCCTTTGATGTATTTCTCTCAGCAAGACTTAAATGGAATTACTATTCTTACACAGCTAACCCTAGCTCTAGTCTATGATAGTGGGCCCCTTGGTCAGTTTTGACCAAGCCAATGACATGGGGGACCCACTGGTCATACCCTATTTCTTTTCCTTTTTCTGATTTATTTAAATTCAGCCGTGGGACCCATATGTCATAGACACACAGCTAAAGAGTTCATTAATTCACTGATTAGCTCTTAATGGTAACAATTAATATGCCAGAACATCACTTAATACCCATCATCAGCATTCAAACGTGGCATTAAACACAGTTAATCAATTAATACACCATTACACATACCCTAACCACCCTAACTAATCTAACTAACAACTAACCGAATTAACCCACTCTAACTAATAGGCCGGAAGCCACTGCCTGGGCTCAGTTGGCCGACGGCGCTCACCGGTGGGGAGGCGATGCGGGGTGGACGGCGACGGGCGGCGGGCTTGGACCGAGGCGACGCGGCGGGGAGGCTCGGACGGCGGTTGAAGGCGGGGCAGCACGGGGGCGGCGGTGCAGCGGGCTTGGCCGGCGTCGGCGGCGGGGTGGCTTGGAGGTGGGGCGGTTGATGGCGCCGGAGGGAGCTCGGGGCGGGGACGGCACCGGGAAGCGACCGGGGCGGCGCAAGCGGGGCCGGCGACGCTCGGGACTTCGGGCGGAGGGCGACGAGGTGGGGACGGAGCCGAGGCGCAGCTCCGAGGAGGGCCTGAGGGCGGCGACCGAGGGAGCTCTGGGGCGAGCTCGGGTCAGTGGCGGGCTCGGGCGGCGAGAAAATGGAGAGGGCAGCGACGAGCTGGGCGACCGGCGACGGCGGGAGGGGGCTCAGCGGGGAACCGGGCGGAGCGGCGGAGGGGAGGGAGGGCCGGCGGCGGTGGAGATGGCGCACGGGGGCGGGGAGAATGGCGGCGGGCGACAGGAGCGTGGAGGAGCACCCGAGGCGGCTCGGGATGGGGCGAAGAAAGAAAAAGGGGAAGAGAGGGGCGCGACGCGGCCGAGGGAGGGGGTCTTAGGGGGAGGGGGCCGGCGGGGCAGCCGAGGGGAGGCACGGGCGGGGCGATGGTGGCGCGGTCAGGAGGCAGGCGCCACGGGGCGGGCGGAGGAGAGCCGGGAGGTGGCAACCGGGTGAGGGAGAGAGAGTGGATGTGGCGGTGCGGGGTGAAGGAGAAAGGGGAGGGCGGTCGGGCAGGCCGGATGGGCCAGGAGAGGGAAGCGGGCCGCGGGGGAGAGGGAAGCTGGGCCGGAAGAAAAGGGGCCCAGCCGGGGGGGAAAAGAATAGATTAGGTTTAAGTTTTAGGGTTTTGCTTTCTTTTCATTTTCTATTTTGTTTTCTACAACAATTCAACCCAGGTTTAATTTCAAACCTATTTTGAAATTCAACATTTTTCTTCAATTCAAAAGATTGCAACTCAAGGATGAGTTTAATTTAAAAATTTCCTAAACTTTCTCATCCATCATCATGTTAACTCTTTTGAACTTGCTTTAACTCATTTGATTTTCTAACTAAAATTCCATGTTCTTAGATCCTACTTTACAAATCCAAATCGAGTTCAAGCCTTTCTTTAGGTTTTAAATTCTAGTTCAACATGCGAATCCATACGATGCCATGCCATGTTATGCACAAACAAAAGAAAATAAAAATGGGGACGTTACAGTTTCTCTGACTGTAGAATGTGTTTTTTGATTTAGTTTATAAGCTGATGTTAATATATCTAAAATTTGGTTACCATGTTACAAGGGTAGTCGTATCCAATTGAATGGGATCATCAAAAGAGCACGCTGCGGTGACCGATTGACGTGAAAGAGCGCGGCAAGGCAATGACAACCAAGGGGTTTTCCATTTTTGTCCTTCTGATATTCCCGCTGTTGCGTTTACCACTTTGATTTGCTTAGCTGAGGTGATGGTTGGTTCACATGGAGTATATTTAATCGCTTGGGGCTGGATCATATTTAATTGTTTGGTCTGCTATTTACCTTTTCCAGCTCACTTGGGCGGTATGAGACTAGCGTGAAGGTTACTTGGGTTGCAGCTGCTATGTATATCCATTTTTTAGGCAAAGCAATTGTTTGTGGAATGAAAATAGCTATGGTAAGAGTAAAGCATTATGTTAGGTGTATCTCTGTACTTCGTTGATTGATTATTTGTTTGGCGTAAGGAATGTTTTCAACTCTCTGCCGCAGAGTAGGAAGAAGCTCTCACAAAAGTTGTTTGCATGCTGCGGGTGTTCTCATACTCAGAGCACGCAGAATGGTGAGCCCTTTTCTTTGGCTGTGTGCTATGCTAAATGGTAATTAATTTGTCTTGGTGGGACTAAAATTGGATTGGACATCAGCAAATACCTTATTGAACTAATGGGTGATCAGATAAGCTTTGTCAGCTGACCCCATGTTGGGAGCATGTTCACATACGCTGCGGTTCTCCAGAGGTGTGAGAGAAAATGCTATTAGTGACAGTAAAACTACTTTGCTGCACCCTCTTCCCATCCAGTTTTTAAAGGATTATCTACACTATTGGTAGGTAAAACCGTAAAAGACCAGTAAGAGAAACCGTAACTAAGTATCATTTGCACAGGCTGGAACTATTTTGAAGATGTAGGTACCTTTGAACTAGCACTTGACGTGTTGCCTGAGCGAAATGGTAGTTCTCTAATGGTAAAGATGATTGAAAGCAGGAACCCTGATACTGCAGGCGAGCAATTGGTCATTTGGCGCCCTCCTTAGGTTTATCTCAGTGAGCGTGTTAGTCTTTTAGTTTATTTTGGACCCTTAAGATCATTCTGCTGGGAAGCTGTAATCTCTGTAGGTGAATTTTTTTCCTACATTCATTTTAGCTAGGTGCTGATACGGATGTAATATTTATGTATATTATGTGTCGGTCTCAGTAGTCTGTTCTTAGGTTATGTGTATGCTTCGGTTTTCATTCCTTTAAAACTTCGGTTTTCATTCCTTCATAAAAAAAAGATGAGTATAAAAAAAATGGAGCATGCTTGCATACGTACGAGCGTGTAATATTTCGTACGAATTTGGTCACAAAATGGTTGCATCATAATGTTGCAGACAATAGTATCTTGCATCATAGCATTATTGCTTACTCCATCATAGATCTGATTATTGGTGGAATGCATAGTTAGATTGCCTTTCTATGTTGTATAATTGCTACTTCTGACTCTGGTTCTAACATTCTTGCATAGAATTTATTGAATTGAAAATTGATTTGTGGTCAATCTCTTTGTTGATGTAAGAATAGGTAGTTGTCAAATTACTACTAGATTGTTAGCTATTATATTTGAGGTGCTTTTGTATGCAGTTTTGTCAATTCTGACTTGAACTGAATTTATTCCGCAGCAGACATAGGAAGCAGCCGTCCATGTTATTAATTGAGAGTGATTAATGGGGCTCAAAGATGGATCTCCCCTTACACACTAGATTTCTGAAGATGAAACATAATCGATGCACGCCTGTATTCCCCGAGCTATCCATCTTACGTCTGCAGAATCAGATGAATTAAATGTGAAATTTACTTTTCAATACAGAAGATTACTGTAAACTTCTAATAAAACCACGTCACTACATCTATATTGAATTTGTGTTTGTCCTGGATTTCCCATATACCTAGCAATGTTTAAGGTGGCTTGCTGTTTAAATAGTTGCAAATTAACGCTTACATCTATATTATTTGGTGAGCAACCATAGTGTTTTTTCCCCCAAAAAAAAGTGTTTCGAGCAGGTGTTCCTCTAATGCCACCCAAGAACTGTGTTGCAGGAACTTCTGGTAGTATGTAACTGATAATTGCTAAATTGAGTAATAGTGTTGTGATCCAAATTTAAGCCATGTTTCTTTTTGGTAGTCATTCATGCAATGTTCAGTACAATTTCAAACGGTGTAAATTTAACCCTTTATCAGATCATTGCATTTATTTTGCACCACGATATCTATGCTTAAAAAGAACAAACTACCGATTCATAAGTATTTACTTCGTAAAAATATATTGTTGCCATTATTGGCAATTTAACTACGACGGCCCACATACTACTCTCTCAAATAATATGCTAGCTTTAATATATTGTAAACAAAGTGCCTTCTCATCCATAATACATCACACAGAGTAGCATGACAGAAGTATTGCAGCGGTCCATATATTACAAACTTAATATACAAACTTGAAGGACAACAATAAGTCTTACAAACTCATTCCCCAAAGTATGGGAAATTTAGAACCGTTATTAGTTGGTTACAGCAAAAGTTTTATCTACAACTCTCGATTCACACGACCTATACTTCTACTTAGTAGCATTTTCGTCGCGGTGATCGAAGTAGTAATCGACGCCTTTTCTTCCTTCGTCAGTGTCTGATCTTCGACGACTTCGTCTTCGACCTCGACGTACACCACATCTGTCTCCACTGTCAGCTCACAGTCTAACGAAAGGAATTAGAATAGAGGGATGAGTACAAAAGGTATTCAACAAGTTTAAAAATACCAAAGAGATGTTTGATGCACTATCTATTGAGAACAACAACACACTCTAAAAACAATGTAATTTTGTAAGGTAAGAGAGTCAATTTTTAATTAAGAGATTATGATCCCATGTCTTACAGGCTGCTAGAATCTCCAATGGATCTATTTCCTGCCGCGTTCGCAGTTCCAATCAGGAACATGGAGTGACTAAACCACACTTTCTTACACTCTGTAGAGGTGCGCATCTATACCCACAAACGACCAATAGCCGTGGCATTCATGTCATCACATGCACAACCAGACCGTGAGGTCACATGGCCATTTCACCGTCCCGCGTCAGTCATAACCCGCGTCGTAGTCTGCACAACAGGCCATGACTACCGATCTCACGTTGATACTCCAGATCCAACGTATTGTGGTTAGCACACATGGCTAGCACCACCTTCCCAACAGTTGATACTACAGATCCAACCATTGAAGTCTTCCCTTTCCAGGGAGTATAATCTATGGCAAAGCTACTTTGGCTCAACCCCGCCCATACAAGGTATGTGGTATGCGCAATCACTACGACACTTAAGCACAATCGATCATTGGTTAATTTAACCTTACATGAACAAACCCGTGTGATGAAATCCGCCTTCCAATGTTCACTTGGAACCTTTCCAGGATTTCACCACCCACCATGATCACGTCCAAAAACCGGCGATCAACAAATCCACAATTGATTCATCTGTAGAAAATAGATTTTTATTTTATGCATGTGATAGACAAGAAGAAAATTTTGTAAAACATTCTCAACGGATATGAATAATAAGCTGGACTTGCCTGGTGATGGATAGGTAGTGGAGTTTGACTGGTCTGCTTGCTAAACTTCGGTTCAGCAATATAGTCCGATAAGGACTAATCTAGAAAAATTTTAAGTATGAATGCAGATGTATGCATGAGAGAATGTGCATTAAAATGTTTAAAAAAGTAATATAAATCTTTTAAACATTCTTCTGACGATTTAGCCTTACTCAAGAGAATAACCAAAACTTAGTCATTTTAACATTTGGTTTACTTTACTTAAAATTTAATATTTCTCTCAATCTATTTTAGTTGACTTAAGATCTTAAGTCGAGATCTTAAGAAACTAACTTAGGGTTTAATCTTCTTTTCTAAAGAAGAAACATATTTAACTCAACTGAAACAATTTTATAATTTTTCGCAGGCTTTACTTCCTTTCTAAAAGTATTATTTTAATTAAAGCCATCTATTTCCAATTTCAATTTATTTTCCAATATACATACACATCTATATCTATTTTCATTCCTTTGCTTCTCTTCATTTTCTGTTTTAAAGAAACAGTGGAATTTATTTCTAAATATTTATTTCATTCATCTTTTTTTATTCATCATTTCATTTTTTATAAAAAATGTAAGATTCTTTTAGGCCGGCCCATTAGGCCCGCCTGGCACCCCTCAACCCTAATGTTCCTCTCACTCACCTGCCGACCACTCTCTGTCTCCTCCTATCTCTTGGTCTCCCCAAATCCTCTTTTGCGCCACCAACTGTGCGTGGGATGCCGCCGCCGATGACCTCGTCACCTCCAAGCGTTGCCGCCTCACCTCGGGACGATGTCGCCGCTCCTTCGTACGCACCTCGACTCCTTGCGTTGCTGCCTAAGGCTCTCGGCCTCCTCTGCCGCTCCCTGTGGTCCAGCGTCGCCTGAGCTAGGGTACCCGCCGCTGCCTCAGGCAGTCCCTCGTCGTGCGTCCTTGGCCCGGGAACCGCCGCTTCCCCGGCCTCTCCTCAACCGCTCCCGTGCGCCCTCACCACCCTTCCTCGAGTGCCGCTGCCACTGCACTTGGCCTCCCCTTCGCACCACTTTGTGCCGCCGTTGCTAGACAGCACGGATTTGACCACCATCGCAACCGCGCCAGTGGCGTCTCCCCAAGGTGAGTCTTTCTTCTAATCCCCTTCGTCCTTACTCCTTAACCTAGGATTCCTCTGTTGTTTTGGTTGTAGCTATTGGTGCTAGATTAAAGCTTGGTTATGGTTCTGGTACTAACTCTGGCATATGCATTGATTCGGCTTAAGTCTAAATCTCAAGGATCGGTTGACATTTTGCACTGGTTTGTGATGCTAATCTTGATGTGTTCAGGTGCTCATGGCGATCATGCTAATTATAGTATGATGATCTCCTCTATGTGGTTTGCTAATTTTTAATTGGTGTGATCCGATGCTCAGGATATCTGGTCATTTATACTTGATAAAAACATATTGTTGCCCTTGAATCTAGCCTCTTCTCACTATTTCTATATGTTCGTGCATATCAGTATAGCAAACTGAAGAACAAATGCTTTACTTGATCTAGTTCATTGTCATATAGTTTATTCTTGTGCTTGATGTTCGATGCCTCTGGATACCAAACTGGTATCTCGATTAATTAGGTGATTGCACACTCCCTTACTGTGCTGATTGAGCTAGCTGACTAAAAATAAGAACTGATACTATTATTGGTCTTAGCCTCTTTATGTTTTCTCTATACATAGGTGTATATCAGTTTATTTTCTGATAAGAACAGTTATTACCAAATTTTACCTATTCGTTGCCTTGATTTACTATGATGGCTTCTGAGAAAACATTGAGAAAGGTGATAAGAAATCTGATAAGAACAGACCTACTACACTAGTTGCCTAAAACGAAAAACCCTGTGTTGATTCTACAATCTGAGGGTCCCTACTTACAATGCTAAAATGCATGTATGTGTGGGTTATGGTGCTTTCGATAGTTCTTACCTTGTCTTGGTTTGGACAAGAGTAAGCTGGCTTCCTTGGTCTGTTGAACTCACTCCTAAACTTGCTGGTGATCTAACTTCTTCTATACAACTCCTTGATGATTTTTGTGGTCTCCTTGGAGCTTGGCTATTCCTCCTTGCGAGCTGATGATCTCCTCTTGCCTTAACTCTTTCTCCTAAGCTTGGTGGCCTGCTTCCCCTGCTGTTCTCTGTTTTCTGAGACAATGGTGGTCTTGGTGGTGACTACTATTGTTGGGACATGACTCTATTGGGCTGCCTTAGTACTATTTTCTACTAAGTCTTCTCTAAGGTTCTTCGGTGGAGATCTTTCTGCCATCTCCTGCTTGTGTCACTACGAGCTGTTGATTTACTTGAGCTCAACTTGTAGGCTAAGTTATCTTGAGTGAAATATCTTGGCTGCTAGATAATTTTACTTGGTGGATTTGTTGCCTTATCTCAACAGCTTGCCTTATCTTAACATTTTGCTTTATCTCTTCACTGATTTTGTAAAATAATGCTTTTTAAACAAAAACATGGAGGCAACATAGTATAGGAAAAATAAAATATATTTTACTATCCTCACCTCTTTTCTCCCTATAAACGAGTATACTAGATTGGATTGTCCGATAAGGGTCTTATCCACGTGGCCCTCGGGCATTTTTGAAAAAAAAATTGTTTTCCAAATCTATTTTTGAACTAAAAACTATTAAGGTTCCAATTCGGGTATTATTTGCCCCTGCAACTAAAACCTGCAGATGTAGGCAAATTGTGCCGGTGGAACTGCGTATATTTTAAAATATCGTTTTTAAAAATCTTTGCCTCCTACAGCAATGGCGTGATTCCAATGGTTTCGGGTGCACATACTCGACGACCTCGGATATCGCCAACATTTTCAAAGATCGCCTCCCCCGATATCCGGTACTTCACTACAACTCGAAGACTAGGGCTAAACATCATTGTATAGGTAGAATTGTCTCATGTAATTTTTTTTGTTTCTTCTTCTTATTTATTCCTGTAATAGTGTTGTACTAAGACATTTGTATTATTTTTCTAATTAATAAAGTTTTAATTTCAATTATGCATATTAGATTGTATGACAATGGGATGAATGATGTGTGATGCAAATGCACAATTCAACTCCTCCCTCTTAATCTTACTTATCTCACTAGAATCGGGTCAACTCAGTAGCGTGAGTTGACCTGACTTCCCCTCACGCCCCATTCGACTAAAAAACTAGGGCTCTCACATTAATGATGGGCGTTGTTGCCACGCCCCTTTACAATCTAGCTCCTTGTAATGTACAGGATCTAGACACCTTGCATTTGTTACCTTTAATGTATAGAATCGCAAACAAACAAGTTATCCTCACCCCCGTGGCATGTTGTCTGCACATTACATTTATGTAATTTCTTCATTGATTAAAATATGTTATCAAGTTAACAAAAACATAATGTTTTGGATATAGGTCTACCCAAAATTTAAATTATTTGATTACTTATATCTTTTTAAGTATTCACGTTGAACACATGTAAATCATACAAGTATATTTGCCTTGAAAAGTATTTTTATAACATTTAAATTTTATTGAGTTTTATAAATATGTTATAATTGAAGTTAGTGGTTGAAGATGTGTTTTTGAGACCGTAATTATATCCAAAACGTCATTGTTTTGAATAGTTTAGTGACTAAACTTTAAAATAAGTTTATTAAACAACCTAATGCATGCATTGGCCCCTCTAATTTTCTCTTCAAGCTTTGCCATTGAGCTCCGCCTCCTTCGACATCGAGGTCATGATGAGTTCGACCTTCTCTACTTTGTCCGACGACTTCCTCGTTGCCATGGCACAGTCCTCTTCAATCAGGACGCGGCGTCATGGAGCAATCAGCGGCACCTGCAGCGGCGACAATGGACAATAGATGCATGGCCTCAGGGATTTTCAAAATAGTTGTCTTTTAGTCTTTTAAACTTTTCTCAAAATACTTGTACTTATACATTTTCAATATAGTTTTAGTTATCATGTTCCTATTTTTGTCCTTCATCAATGTCATCAAGAAAAGAAAGTATTTATTGACTTGGGGAGGAAAAAGAGATGTGTATGAAAATAATTGAAAGACAATATTGATATTGTACTTACATTCTTTATTCTTGTGTTCAGTTTTAAAAGGACATCTATTTAGTACTCGAAGCGTGTGAAACACGGGTATTGCACCTGATGAATTCCATTGAAAAATGGCGACCGCTACAAATCGGGCATTCCATCGGCACAGTGCACAGCCGTCGGATTTGATGGCAAGATTAGCAATAAACATGATTAGCTAAATTTACGGGAAACAATTTTAGTGACTATAGGAAACAATTGTAGTGACAATATGAAACATAGACAATTGTTTGTATGCAATACGTAGCGTGGGCTCCTTCTGTTAATGCAACATGGAAACATTTATATAATGAGAGGGAAACATTTTACTAAACCTTGCGCAACAAAATTTTTGAACCAATACAACAATGGAATGTATACAACACAATCCCGGATTTTTGGGAAACTTATGATTCAAATCGCTAGATTTTTGGCATCGTGGCTCCTTTTGTTATAGCAACGTGGAAACATTTGCGTAGCGAGAGGGAAACATTTTTCTCAAACTTGCACAACAAATTTATCAAACCAATACAACAACTAATGTTTGTTCATCCGGGCTAATGTGTTATGTTTCATTCATCTGGGTATTTTATTTCTCGTACAACAAGAATTTATTTCCATCAACAACTAACGGAGAAACTGTAGCAGACGTTTGCCTAGCTAATTTGTTTATGTTTCATTCATCCAAGTATTTTGTTTCCCATACAACAATAATTTGTTTCATGTACAACAATCATTCGTTTCACATGTACAACAATCATTCGTTTCCATCAACAACTAATGGAGAAGTCCCGGATGCGGTTGATGGAGGTGAGGATGCGCGGGAGGCGGCGGCACCACTTGGGCCAGACGAGTTGATCTTCTCCAGCTCCAGCCCCACGCGGAACCGTTCGATGAAGGTGTCCGCCTTCGTGTTCGCGTCAGGGCTTGCGCAGTACGCCGCCGCCGGCGATGCCGTGACCGACGGGACCTCGTCCTCCCCCTCCGACATCGGTGGCGACGGAGGAGGCAGTGGCGGGAGCGGGGCGACGGCGGCGGGAGCGGGTAGGTTGTAGTAGACGACAACATGCCTAGGTACGTACACTGGCGACTGCTGCGGGTACCCCTACGCCCGTGGCGGGTGGGCGTGCGTGCGTGGCGGCCGTGTCCTCGCCGGAGGTGGCGGTGGCGACGGAGGAGCGGGGCGAGACGGAGGCGGCGGCGGTTTCCTGGATCGGCGTGGGTGGAGGCGGGGGAGGCGGTTGCGGCGGCACGAAGGAGTGGATGCGGCGGCTCTTGCTGCCTCCTTTCTTGAAGATGTTGGAGAAGATGGAGGACGGCAGCGGCGGGGGAGGGGGTGGGGTGGCGGCAACGGTGGCAGCGGCGGAGGGTTGGTGCGGGCGGTGGCGTCGGGGCTCGCCGACGCTTCGGATGAAGGCGACGAGTAGCGAGGAGGCGGCCGAGGGAGGGGAAGATGAAATGGGAAAACCCTAGCTGGGTTGGGGGATTTTATAGGAAAAAAAATAGATGGTTGGATGAGTGGTACGGGGATGACTGACCAGATGCTAGGAGGATAGAATTGAGAAATCGGCAGGCCGACGTGTAGCGTTTTTCTTGAAAAATTGATTGATGGGAATCCAAAGATATCGCTAGCGATTCATTAACGAGGATCCATTGCTAGGGAATCTGAAAAGGATGCCGCCCGTAACAAATAGAGTACTCCGTACTTCACGTCATCTCATCTCGCCTGCCTCGTCGAAGCATCTATAAGGGCCTGTTCGGCAGCCCTCCACTCCCCAAAATTCTCAACTCCGCTCCACGGTCCACACTCCTCCACTCCACGGTCCAACTCCAGAGTTTGAAGTTTGTTCGGCTGCCAACTCTACTCCAATGTCCAAGATTCTTCTTCTTTTTTCTGTTTTATGTGGAATGAGACAGCTATACCGTGGCGGCGAGCTAGCTGCAGCGAGGGAGAGCAGCGCGGCATGGGGAACAAGGGAGGCGAGGCTGCCGCGGCAGGCGATTGGGGCTCGGGTGGCTCACCGGGGTTGGGGGATTTGCGACAGGGGCAGCGTGGCCGGGGAGCGGGAAGAGGCCCGCTCCGGCGAGGCCTAGAGGGGCGGCGGCGCTTGGAGGCCCATGGCGGCGGTGGCAGTTCTTGGGAAAGCTCGGCGACTCAAGGAGAGGGAGGAGGAGGCCGGATGCGGCGGCTGTTTCTGGGGTGGAACCCGAGCGGAGGCGCGGCAAAGAGGCGCGGTAGGGAGGGCAGGCCGGGCGGCTGCCGCAGGAGCCGTGGGGGAGGAGACGCGGTGGTGGAGAGGAGGCGCGGTGGTGGAGGAGGCAGAGGGCGGCGCGTCCAGAGCTCGTGGCTTTGCTAGAAGAGGTCGGCCAGAGGGAAGTCCGGCCAGAGGAAGAAGATGGCCTGGAGGATTAGGGAAAAAGGAGAATAGGGCTTTGGAGAACCCGGTGAAGAAGAAAAGCAAATGGCAGAGAGAAGACAGGACTTGCACTGGTTGATATCAGAACTAGTGCAACATGCTATTTGTAACTAATCCAATTTTCACACACATTGAAATATTGCCCAGAGTGAAATAAATACCGTTTATATTCAAATTTCTCACAGATCGAAATATAGAACAGTCAACAAACGCACATATGTAAACATCTCACAGATTCAAATATATTATAGTAGTTGCATGAGTTCGCAAAACCAAAATAAGACTTTGAGTTTGCAGAGCAAAAATCAGTTGCAATTGCAGAACACAAGTCACTTGCAAATGCACTATAATATTAACATGGCTTTGACTATTTCTATGTTGCCATGCACACAAAAAAGACTTTGAAAGAGCTGACGAAATGAACATCTCCAACCTTCAGTACACAGATCTTCAGCATTACAAAAACATGTAACCAACTTGAAGGAATATATTTGAAGCCCACAAAAGAAAACTTTGATGCCCACAGATTACCAACCAAGAGCAATAGCTGTTGCTAGCTCATCACGTATCCTATCCATATTGAAATCACTTGCCTCCGAAGTAATCACATCTGAAGCATTAGGAGAGATGGCGTAGCGTTGATACCTTGATGGGATAGTTGGCACATAATTTGGATCTCTATCGACACGAACAAAGTGAACATCACATTTGTCATGAATGCGAATATAGTTGTGTAGTGTCATAGTAGCAGCCACAATCATCTTCTGGGTTTCAATGGAATAATTTGGCATTTTGTGCAAAATCTGCTACTCATTTTCAGAACGCCAAATGCTCGCTCTATCACGTTGCGCTTGGAGGAGTGAATTTTGTTGAATTTTTCCTTGGGAGTTCTTGGAGCTGGACCTCTATGGAAATCAGGAACATGGTATCTCTCTCCTTTGTATGGTGCTAGATAACCAGGTCGGTTAGGATAGCCAGCGTCCACAAGATAATACTTGTCTAAAACACACACAAAAAGACTGCTTTGTAGAGTTATTATGGTAACACATGTGAAATGCATGACAAAATTAGAAATTAGGGCAAGTACAACTTACCCTTTGGAGGATGGGGAAATGTTTCTTTGTTAGCTGACATAGCAAAATACAACACACTTGTATCATGCATAGAACCAGGTTGACCAATTGCAGCATACATGAAGTGCATGTCAAAATCACATATCGCTAAGACATTTTGAGTTGCTGAACCTGACCTTCCAATGTATCTCACCTTCTTATCTTCAGGAATTGACGCTCTAATATGGGTCCCATCTAATGCACCAATGCAATCTTTAAGATGTGGATAAGCCCTTCTATCATTTCTAATCCTTGGGTGCAAAGTGTGAAAGTTTGCATCCTTAGGTTTAAGATAATCTGCTGCCATTTTAACCACAGAAACAAGAACCTCATGGAACTTACGATGGATAGTATCTGCCGCATGCTTGAATCGGTTTTGTGATCTCCTATTGGATTCACATCCACCTAAAGTCCACAAGAATATTGCAAGAGCCTCGTAACTGGAAATAAAGCATGATGCTTTCAAGCCATACCTCTTGACTAACAAGTCATGAAGATGGAAGAAGAGCCGTGTATTCATCCGCAACATTGTGTACGTCTCTCCAGGTGTTGACACTGTCTCTTGTAGCCATCCAAACCAACTGAGGATAGATGTCCTTGGGTCTGCCTTGATCACGTAGCTTTCGCAATATTTTCCAGCAATTGTTCCTGCAGCCGCATAAATATTTCCCATGGATTGCACATGGCAGCATATTCTCTTCCTTCTTGTTTCATAGGTACTATCATCACTTCCACTATCAGATGACATCTGCACATACAACAATAAAGGTGCCAAGGGAAGAAACATGAGAAAATCACACAGCAATAAAGGTGGCAAGAGAAGATACAACTCATGGATAGAGAAATAATTGTCATTACAACCCAAATTGTTTAAAAAAACAGCAATCCACACATAAATAACATAGTCTTACAACAAAGAAACTCTCTAACAATCAACACATAAATAACATAGTCTTACAACAAAGAAACTCTCTAACAATCAAATCATAACTTGGAATAACATCTAATGCCCATACTTGACGTTGTACTTCCTACGAAGCCAATCAAATCGTGCTGGACCTTCAGCCATGTGGAGGAACATCTCCCGTTGCTCTCGCTTCACAAAAAGCTCAGTAGCAATGAAATACTCATCAGTACCTACTATTGCACCACAATCAACCACAAGATCCATGACAGATTTGACTGACAAAGAGTCATCAGCCTTCATAAATGATTCAAATGAGGATTGAGACCTCTCAGCTATTACTCCAAGTTTTGTTATCTGTTCTTGCATAACTTGGGCTGTCTTGGGCTTCTTATTTTTGTCATCCACCCATCTGCCTATTCTCTTCCCCTTTGCAGCAGCAAAAGACTCATCTTGGCCCTCATTCAATTCATCAACATCTTGTATGTCATCAATATTGAAACCTAATTCTGCTGGAATGCTGGATTGGGGCATGCTTCCTGATGAAGGATTCCAATGATCCATGCCATCACTTGTAATATCTTCAAACATGAAGATCAAGTTGTCCTCGTTGCGAATGCCATGCTTTTGAAACTTGCCACAACCAGGTAAGTCCTGAAAATAGCAAATACTCAATAGTTAATTACACTTCTGAAATCACAGTGTGTTTCTTTCATAAAAAACTACAAATATGTGAACTTACTTTTTTGGCCTTCTTCCACCACTCAGCATCCTGCTTGATAGTGTTTCTCTCATGATCCCACCCTCCACCCGTCTCCTTCAGCTTTAATTTCTTCCAAAGGGCATACTCTGACTTCAACTTATCCCATTTGTTTTTCAACTGCAGCTTTGTATACTCCAAACCAGTCCTAGTTTTGAAGTCCTTTGCTACATCCTCAAATGCCGAAGATGTCAAGTGCGTGTTTGGCCGATTGCCGGCACGAACTTGTTGCACAAATAGTTCGGTCAAAATCCTAGTATTCTCATCGCTCCATTCAGCAGCCATTTTTCTAACAAACACGCACGAGCACTCAATACAAGAGTCAGACAAACAAATAGTTCAATGGCTCAATGTAAAGCATACAGGTTCACAAATTGTCCATCGTAGTGACATCATCCGAAATAATAGAGAAAATACGAAACAATACATAAAAATCACATATCAACTTTGTGATTCTGCACGGCTTGGAAGCGTGAAACTTGCAAGATATGTGACCAAGCAATCATTCAATCTTCTTGTTCTTCTTCATTTTTCATAGCTCTAATATCTACATTAACCAAAACAAAAAAACCACTACTTCCTGATGAACAAATCATCATCAATTGGAAATGCACGGCTTGGTCACATATGTTGCTCACCTCACTGCCAGAGACACGGCCGGAGCACGGCTGCGCCGGGCGCTGGCTGCCGCAGCTCGCCGGCTGCCGGGACGTCACCCTCACGAGGCGCTGGCTGCCGCAGCTCGCCGGCTCGCTGGCTGTCGGCCGTCGGGGGCTGTCGGAGGCGGAGATGAGAGGCGGCCTTGCGCTGGCGAGGCGGGCGACCGCTGACGAGGGGGATGGCGGGAGGCGGAGATGCGAGGCGACAGGGGGTGGCGGGAGGCTGACGTGCGTCGGAGACAGGGACGGCGGCCGGCTGGCGGCGGCGATGCGCGCCGCTGTGGCGGCGGCTAGGGTTCGGGACGGGAGCAAGAGGGGAATTGGGGAATCGAGGGCTCGGGGGGATGTTTTGGCCTGATTGAACCGGTAAGTGGATGGCAAATGTGGGTAAAAACATCGAACTCCAGGGCTTGTTTCGTATGCGGGAGAGTTGGGGAGCGGACGGAGCATCACTTTTGCTGCTCCGGCAATTTGCACTGGGTGCCGCTCCACTCCGAGCTCCGAAAAACGGCAGTTTGGGGCGTTCGGTACAGCTCCGCCCGCTCCAGGAGCAGAGTTGGGGAGCGGAGGGCTGCCGAACGGGCCCTAAGTGCACGGTCCCTCCAACTCCACTCTACATGAGAGCAAAATGATTCCCACAAGAATATCCATGCTGATTCTTCTTGCGGTTTCACTCGCTTTTGCAGGTATGGCAAATCGTATCATGCATATACGCCATCTAACTAATTCGTCTTAAGAAGACTAGACGTTTAATTACACAGAGGACTGTACGTGGAATCTGTAGTCCCGTCGCGTGTCCGTGGCTGATACCATATATCAACACTTTTTCTACATGACATTCGACTATTTTCTTTCCGATCGTTCTACAGATTTGCATTGCTTTCTGCCTTGTTTCGGGCCGGCTGCTCTCTTTTCGGGTATTGCCCGTTTGCATCTTGGATCCGTTTTTGCTTTCCTTGCCTAATTGTGTGCCTTTTTGAAAACAGCCCGCTCAGCATATGCATGCTAGCAGCTTCTATACTCTACTCTATCGAGTGCATCTTGTTATCAGATGGAATCGTAGTGTTGTTTTGTAGCTTATCTCTGGTATCCCTGTACTAGCAATGTATTTGAGCATATCGTTTGTGTTTTGCTCATTTTGATGTATCCATACATTTCGTGTTGAATCCCAATTAGTAGGAAGTATATTATTAGTTCCATGGAATCTGTAAAAATTCGTGGATTGGTTAATTATTTGAAATTGATTAAGTTATTTTGTGGATTGGTTATTCCCAATTAGTTGTTTTACGGGTTGTAATGTTCTTATTAGTTCATTTTTAGTTTTTTGTGTGATTTACATATTAATATTCTATTTTTACATTTCTGTTTTTATGTAATTTTGGTATATTTTGTTTGTAACAGGTACCTTTTAGCAGTGTAGTAGTTAATCGTGCTAGACTATATCCGGAAATTATGCATTGGTATAAATGTTGGCAGTGAATTTTGTAGAATCATATATAAGGAATTTTCTCTCATGTTCATTATGTACCTTTTAGCAGTGTATTGAACCTTTGTCTAATGATTTTAAGTGTTTTTAATGTATTTATCGAATTTTTGTATTTAGGGTAACACTACTCCCCTACTGAAACAATCAATTGATTGGAGAGTAGTTTAAGTTTTTATTTATTTTTGTATTTTTCTAGGTGTTTTTGACCATGTTTGAGCTGGGGCATTGTATCTCATGTAAAGTTTTTGCTGCGTTGCTAATAGGTGTATTATGAAGTCTTAATTTGTACACATTATTGTGAACTGTGATATATAGTGCATGGTTTGGTTATGAAATTTGTTCGTGTTTCTTCCTTGCACATGAGAGTTGGATTATACATGCGATTAGATGTTACCTTTTCTGCTTCTTGTTCCTTCTCCTCCAATCTGGAAAGGTTGATTCCACTTCCTTTTTGTTCAAGCTGTTCTTCTTCTTCTGCCTCTATTGTTTCAGCCAAATCTGATTCATTTGCGTGTGGTAGCTGTTTGATCTTGTTCTGAGTGTTATTTTCTTGGGCTTTTGTTATGTTTGCACTGATGAATACATAAAGCCCACAGTTATACGGTTAGCAAGCTGGCCCAGAATTGATGACCGTCAAGGATTTGCAGGCCCATTAGCACTAGGGGTGGGTTATAAAATTTGCCTGCTACGAATGTTAAATACACTCCCTGGATATATGGCGGGAGGAGTAGGTTTCTTTAATCTCCTACATACGGGAGAGGGTGAGTGCGAGTTCAGAGTAATGGGTATTATAACACCTGCTAGAACAAGCGGGCTCAGTAATGTCAGGCTCTAGGCCGGTTGCTCGCCATGCTCACATATCATGGGCAGGCGCGTGACAGGAGACGAACAATGATCAGGTAACACACTAATTATGATTTGGGTAATAGTTCAGTAATAACCTGGTAACACATGCATTACAGCTAGATAACAACCGTGATAAGAAAAATCAAAACAGACCAAATATGATCTAGTTATGAAAATAGATCATGATCTGAACCCATAGTTTAAAAGCTATAAAATTTTGAATTTGATACTACTTTTCTGGGAATAATTTGATACTACTTTTTGAAGGTACACATGTACAAGATCTGAAGCAGCTTTCCAACGGCTCGTTGCCAGACTCCTCTGCGAGCGGGAGAGAACATCCAGTGAGTGAGGGAGGCGGGAGGTAAAAAAGGCCTCGCGTTCGAGTGCGCTGGCTTGCGCTCCGAGAAATCGTTATCGCCAGACAGTTACCGTGTTTCCGAGTTCCGACAGAGCGACCCATGCGCCGAGACTGTTCGTTTGGTTAGCCCAACAGACGAACATCGCCAGCTAGTCGGGTCCCTGGAAAAATGCACGAGGAAACAAGGGGCAAGCGTAGGGAAAAATGACACATTTGGCACGCTGACCGCGGTCAAAGCCGAAACTGACCCCGCTATTCGTGCAATGTCAAAAAAATCAAGGCGACTGGTGGGACAGGAGATGCGTGGCTCGTGTCGGGCTGAGCGAGGACGACGCAGGAGCCTCGGACCCACCGGACGCGACACGCCAGCGTCGCCCGGCTCAGAGCGACAGGCCGA
Source organism: Stipa capillata (assembly GCA_019208055.1). NCBI lineage: Eukaryota > Viridiplantae > Streptophyta > Magnoliopsida > Poales > Poaceae > Stipa > Stipa capillata. The sequence continues at coordinate 185,500 of JAGXJF010000853.1, forward strand.
GTGTTGCTCTGGCCGAGGGCGACAGGGCGCACGGCGGGGCCCGCGTCGGTGACAGCTGGGCTATTGCCCTGGCCGAGGGCGACAGGAGGGCTACGGCGGGGCCCGGCGACGTGACGCAACGTTTTCTTTTTTATTTAGCTTTTCACTTTTCCTTTTGTTTCGCTTTTCACTTTTGGCATGGCGTGAGTTTTTCCCGCATGCAACGCGATTGCTTTTGATTTTGGGTAGACAAATGGAGCACGGGAACACAGTAAACATTTTCCAATCAATACACAGATAAATTTATTCCCTTAAAAGTCTCACCCGAGCCTTCTAAAGCCCCCGCAGCTCATTTCTCACTCTCTCCTGTCGGTGCTTCTTATTTCTCTTCTCCCACCTCTTGCGTTCTTTCTTGTGTTCTTGTGCTGCTATATTTGGTCCAGAGGCAAGAGAAGTAGAAAGAAGAAAAAATATGGTAAGTAAAATTAAATTTAGCTTTTCGTTTAGTACAATATATTGCAGATCAAGAGATAAGTTTTAATATGAGATGATTTATTTTGTAAATGAGAGTAATAATTAGTTGTTATGTTAGTCAAAAAATTAGCTAAATGATAATATTTGACATGTTATTAAACTTTAGCATGTTGTTATTTCATGTGATATATTTCTTATGGTAGTGAAAAATTAGCGAAATGATAATATTTGACATGTTATTAAACTTTAGCATGTTGTTATCTCTCTCCTCATCCCCTGCGTCTCTCAAATCTCACTCTCTTCACTTCACTTCAATTCTCCAGTAGCTTGTTGTACTCTTCTCCATTCACTTGCTGCTAGAAGTGGTCCAGAGAAAGAACAGAAAGGAGAAAAGGATGAAGGAAAAATGAGGTAAGCAAACACAAAATTAGCATTTCGTTTAGTAGAATATATTGTAGATCAAGTGACAATCTTGGAGTGGAGGTAATTTGTTTCAATAATGATAATGATAAGTTGTTATGTTAGTCAAAAAAATTAGGTAAATAACAATGCAGACATGGCAGTTAAACTTTGACGCACTGTTATTTCATGTGATATAATTGATATGGCGAACTATAATAATACTGGCTTAGTTATTAATTTGTAAACTTTGGCACGCTGTTATTTCGTGTCATATAATTACTATGGACAAGTATAGTTAATATTGTCATTTTTGTTCATATTGCAATGATTAATATTAGGACAAGAAGATAGCAAGAAGAGAAGAGGAAATGACGTAATCATAGTTCAAATCAGCGGTTCTATTGGTACAAAAATTGTTGATGAAGTGAGAAGCTTCAAGTGGAGGTAATTTTTATTTGCATGATAATAATGATTAGATTTTTGGTAGTCAAAAATTAGCTACATATCAATATTAGACATGGTAGTGATATTTTATATGTGCAAATAATAGAAGTGAAAATTTAAATGAAAATGAAAGAAATATTATATATGACATGTTAAGAATATTCGGAGAACATGTTAAGAATAATCAATATTTTACATATATAATATATTATATATATTATATATTTAAAATCAATATTAAAAATATTTTAATATAATAATATATTTTATATAATATATTAAGAAGAACATGTTAAGAATATATAATATATTTTATATATGCCAATATATCAGAGAACATGTTAAGAATAATCAATATTTACATGTTACAGTAGCAAAGGGTCGTTATTTAAAATCTATTACGTGTGTACATAGGTACGATGAATTAGTTGTTAGTGTTCTATGGTGGAAACATAGTGCGGGATGGGCCTTCTGGGCTAGATCTGTCGCAATGCCAATACAAGGTTGCACAAATTGAAGGGTTAGAGGAGATAAGCCTGCTGGACTTGAGGAGGTGCATACGCCGTGAGTTCGATCGAGAGACAGCACGCAAGAAGCTTGTAATTGAGGCGCAGTAACGTGTCGGAGTCCAGATGATGGGTTTTCTGACCCCTTCTGGAAGCTACACAAGGTGACGGGCAATGCATCATGGGGTGGGTACATGCGGCTTGTCAGCACTCCTGGAGCCGCGATGTACAGCCGACCGATGGTGTACGTTAATTTTATTGAGAGGCCTCTGTTGTTGACCAGCGAAGAAGGCTGCAGTGCAGTTGGAGAGGGACAACTTACTGCCATAGATCGAGTAACTGAAGCAGTGGCGGCGGCAGATGCCAATCCTATGGTGGTTGACGTTCAGTTCGTTATGAATGAAAATGCTGGTACATATTGGTCAAGTCGTATCGACTGCTACGAAATCATACCAAATATGGTGAACGAGTTGGATGAAGATGAAGAGGCTAACGAAGGATCTGATGACAACGAAGAGGAAGGGGGTGGTGGTCCTTCTCAAACAGCGGTAGCGGCCGAAATAGATGAACTGAGTATACAACGCCTGCAGATCTCGCACGAGGACAACTCGCACTGGGGCTTTGATGACTCCACGCTCATGGTCGGACAACAATTCCCAAGCAAGCATGCCGTGCAGACGGCCATCACTAGACATGCCGTCGCCATCGGTCGAGAGTATAGAACAACAAGGTCAAACCCAACAAGTTTGAAGGCTGTATGCACAAGTGCGAGTTGTCCAGGAAGAGTCCGTGCAACCCAGGGGGTGGGGATTATGAAGAATTTTGAGATAACAGTGCTTGTAGATCACACATACGAGCTATCAGAGCCATTGAATTCTGTGAAGGGACGATAAGTATCCCACAATCTGAGTACAATAAGCACATAATGGTTAGAACAATTCATTTGTTCTTAGTTTGTAAGCATTTCATGAACCGTTTTTGTTTGATACATCAAATTATTGGTTTGTAGGCACATCCAGAGGATGCAGGCTTGCTGAACTGCGAGATCCGAAACTTCGGGCATATGGACCGATTCTGGGGAGACCCATTTGCTAATAGAAGACACTTAATGAAGAGAATATATGAAGAAGAGGAACACATAATTGGTGGACTCCCTCCTTTGGAAAAACATGGGCGTACATCTAAAAAAGATGTTCGACCATCGAAGGACAAAGGCGCATGCAGTTCATCGAAAAAGGCGTTAACGGAGTGCTCGTCGAGTGACGAGGACTTCTCGAAACTGTTTTGCTTCAAAGCCCCCGCCCAAGTGAAAAAGGCAGCAAGCGATAGCGAAGATGATTTTATGTAGTCGTATTAGAAGTAGTAGCAAATAATTGCATGATGTAGCGACGATTTGTGTAGCAAATTATTAATGTGGCAGTGTAACGTGGCTCCGTAACCTATACTTATATAATTGGATTTAGATGTTAATTTCGTAGTAACAGTTCTTTAATGTGTTATCATTAGTAAATTGCTTTGGGCCGTGGCGATTACGGCCTACCGCCAGCGCCCGTGGCGATTAGAGGATAGTTTTGCAATATTTCGGAGTTTGGTAATATTTTTGAAATTTCTAAAAAAATTATTATTTCAACAAAAAGCTCTGTACAACTATGTGTGCAATATTGTCATGTCGTTTTGTCATTTAATTTTTTAAAACATAAATAACCCGTCATTTTTGTACTTGCAGGACATGGCGCCGTTGCCTGAATTACTTAAGCCAAGGTACGACGAGCAACACAGGTGCCACTGTTGGCTAGCAGGTGCCGTTGACATTCCACCAACCTTCAAACTTAGGGGACCAAGGACACACTAGGATTTGGACGAGTGGTTTGTTCCACATCTTCGGGCGAGTGGACTTCTGCCATTTGCTAAGATGTTATCAACAGGCCGCTCTTTCACTCTAGATGCATCTCTGTTGTCTGCTCTAGTCGATAGGTGGAAACCTGAGACTCACACTTTTCACTTTCGTTGGGGAGAGATGACGGTGACTCTTCAGGATGTGTCCATGATCACTGGTCTGCCTATACGAGGACAGGCAGTTGTTCCACCACCCCGGAGAGTTGACTGGAGGGAGCACTTGGGTGCGAGATTTGGTGTTCAGATACCCAGAACAGACACCGGTGTTGCCGCACGAGGTGTGCCTCACCAATGGCTTAGGAGGTTTGAGACGTGCCCAGAAGGGGCTACTGATGAGATTGTGAGCACCCACCTTGTTGTGTACTTGTTGTTCCTCTTCGGTGCATACATGTTTCCTACTTCACACGGTAATATAGTTTATCCAAACTACATCCACCTAGCTGAGTCTTTGGCTGATGACCCGCTCGACGCCATCCCCCAGTACAGCTGGGGATCTGCAGTGCTCTGTGCTCTTTACCGGGGTTTGTGTGACGCCTTGTGGCGTACCTGGTTTTAAGGCCGGATAAGCTCCTGTGTTTACTGTACCGGTCCCTGGATCAGTAGCCGGTACACACAGAATACTTGATACCAAGTCATACAATACTGAGTTTAATACATAAATGATCGGCAAGATCTTTAATTATACATACCAGGCCGATTGGCCGGATTGATATGGCAGCAGAGTACAAACACGTGATAACTTGCCCATCAATATGCCGAATCACACAGGCAACTGACTGGGGTAACGCCCTAGCCTTCGTATTCATCATCGGTACTTTCGGAACGTTTCTTCTTCTTATCTGGCCAAATCAACAAGCCAGGTGAGTATATTGAATGTACCCGCAAGCTCCCCTTCAGGGTGAATATCACAGATATATGCATGCATCAGGGAAATCAATAGAGAGGCTCTAACCTATGTTTCATATTGTGCGGAAAGGTAAGTTTTCATTGGAAATAATTAAGTAGATGATAAAAGCTTATTTTCGAACACAACCTCGGCCTTGCCGAGTCATACCAATCAGTCATCATAGCATACCTGCAATTCGGCCGTCCGCCACGGGAGCGGCCATTTATCTGCAATAAATAGCCGTTCCTACCCTCAGGTAGAATGGCGTCCGAATATACCACATTTCTCCTCAGATAGCTGTTCCTACACTCCGGTAGAACAGCGTCCCATTCATTACCACACCTCCCGTGTAATCACATTACACGAGGAGCTCACAACTCACTCTGCGTGCCCATCAGGCGATGCGTCCTTAAACCCATGACCCACTTTTCATCATATAGTCTAACCGGTTGTGTGGCCATACCAGATTGTGTCCATGACCGAGGACGTGGCTATTCGAATAGATTTTAACACTCTGCAGAGGTTGTACGGCTTTACCCACAAGATATGAGTCTCCCCGCCGGCAAGGAGATCATAACGAGACTTTCCTCAAGACAGGTATAGCGAATGAACCCACCCGGGAACATTACCACGCTCCACCTTGCCTACCGATGCCTCGGCGCTTAGTCTGGTAGCGCATTCCCGTTCGTGACGAGTACGTCCCAGAACCACCGCTGGGCTGACTCTCAAATGAGTGTCTATTCAACTTTGCGGAGTACTCTTTCGGATCACACACCGGGCATTCATCCCAAAGGAGCGCCTCACTTGCACATAACTCACCCTACATCTATGGGTTCATACGCCAGAGCTATCATGAATACTGGTCAAGCCCTACCCACATAGGGCATGTGGACGTACGGGGTGAACCTAGTTTAGCAGCACGGTAGGTTCGGTCCTTAAGTGATCCGAGAAGACTCCACACCTTGTCCGTCGCACGGACCGCGAGTGCCCCACTGGTCTTAGCTCGCTTTTATTCCTTCCTGCTCACGCCCTTCATTTCTAACCCGGATCCAAAACATCTCCCTTTTTTGTTTTTGCTCTACAAAAACTACCCTTCGAACATCCAACCCGTGGATTATACCGTGACTTCTCCTCCATCGGTCACAGCGATCCATCCCAAGTTCATCTCATACGAGATTTCCGGGATTCGTTTACTTTTGCGAAAACCTAGATTCTCTACTGCGGGGCTAAGCAATATATATGTATATACTACACCTAGGTTTCCGATATTTTCTTCGGATCGTAAGTATTCCTTAAGGCGACAAGGAATGGGATCGGTCTAGGGTTTCTACCATTTCGGATGTAACTATCGCTACATAAAATATCGTTTTCTATCACATAGCATGCATGTTTGCAAACAAAATAATTAGTTCGCAATCATGGGATTCAACATGATCAAAGAAGAAGAGCTTGCCTGGCGAGTCTTGGTTCTGTTCCTGAGATGGAGGGGTCTCCAGATCCTCCTCGCGGATTCTCGTCACCCGTCAACTACACGGTTAAAGACGTCGAACAAACGATCATGCTCGGAAGAGCCAATAAAATCCAAGAAACAATGACGAGCCCATGAAATGGCGCCGATACGCTGGGTCCCTCGTTAGGTGTTAGAAGTTAGGGTTTTGTTTTTCGGAGGTTATATGCCCTCACTTCCCGTTAGGGTTTCCGGGGCTTTGCTCTTTCCCCAATCAAGGTTTAGCAGATTTTAGGGTTTTCGGAGGACATATACATACACTCGTTTTCTGGGTTTTCGGGCGTATTGACTTATCTCGCGGCTAATGTGCGGAGGGCATTAGGCCTTGCTAGGAGTGCCAGAATTATATTCATGAGGTTCGGGGCATTACTTAGGTTATTGACTAGACTTTAAATCGTGTGGGCTGATAATTTGTGTTTAGAAAGGGGTTTATGTCTATTAGGTCTTCGTTCAACTATTTTGATATTTGGTCCGTTTAGGTGTTCAGTAGGTCTAAAGTATTCTCAGAAAAGAAATCTCTTATGTCATATAGGAGGCGTTTAGAGATTCTATGCGAGATACCTGGATCTTACTCTGACGATTATGACTATATCTTATATCATTCTCTTCATGCAATTTAGGAAAGGTAAATTTCTCAGCATAATGGCTGGGGCGTGAGCAGTGGGCATATTTTAACAATGCATTTATAAAGTTCTGGTGGAGATTTCCTGAAGAAGTAATTGTTTTTGAGCAGTCCTATTATTGGAACTACTAAATATTTCGTGCAACACTTTATTCTTTGCTGTTCTCATATAGATAAGTTTTTGTTGTGAAAATCTATCTGGACAGAAGGATTCTAAAAATTTTAAAGCTCAAGGCTACGCTAGTTTTCATCACTACAACTAACTAATTAACCTATCCATCGCTAACTGCCTAGTTAGTGTTTAATTAGCTCATTGACATGTGGGACTACCCTAACCGGTTCTTGCTTATTTCTTGAGCTCGGTTAATTACCACCGAGTAAGCAGTGTAGAGAGAGGTGTTGCCGAAGGAAAAAGGAAATAGGAGAGAAGGGCAGGCGCCGGCGGCGGCAGCTCACCAGGGGCAAGGGCCTACGCAGGAAGCGGCTCCAGTGACGGTCCACAGGCGGCGGCACTCGGTGAACTCAGCAAACCTGGCGGTTAGGGCTCCAGTGAGAAATTGCGGAGAGTCAATTTGGGGCGCCCTTGATTCTGCGGCAATTTAGATCAATTGGCTGGGAGATTTGGTAGAGGGAATGGAGGGAATAGAGTAGTGGGGATGAGCTCGGTGGTTGCGGTGCGGACTCACCGGGTGAAGCTCGGAGCGGGGGTCAGTGGTGACTGGAGCTTGGTCGGCGCCGGCGTGGAAGGGGGGTTCCCCACGAGCGGCTCTGAGCTGCAAGGCGGGGCAGGAACGGACCCGAGGGTCCTACGGTGCACGGAATAACAGTGCGGCGGTTGTGCTGGTCGCCGAGAAACACCGGGAGAAGTGGGAGGGCCTCGGAAGGCCCCACGGCGGGGAGGAGCGCCGGAGTTGGTGCGGCGAAGCGGAGGTCTTGCCACTGCTGCTAGCTGGGGAGAGTATAGGCGCTGAGGTGGCTCACCGTTGGCGAGCGACCTGTTCTGATGGTCAGCGAGCAGCCGGTGGCGAGTTTAGCGGGTCTGCTAGCGGCGGCCTACTGGCGGTGGGTTGCAGGAGAGAAGGTCTGCCGGGGAGCAGAGGCCAGGGCCATGGCTGAAGAAGCAATAGGGATGAGGAGCAAGTATGCGGGAGACGCTTTGCTGGAGTGAGCTCGGGAAAGGATTAAAGAGACGGCGCCGTGGCCGAAAACGCGGGAGGGCTGGCGGAATGGCACATGGCCGGGGTGCGTGGCGACGGAGACAATGGCGAGAATCCAGTCGATTTTGGCACCGCTCGCTGTGGTTTGTGCCGCCGTGTTCATAGGTGAACAGCGCTCGGTGTCAGGCGAGAGAGAAAGGGAGTGGAGGGAGGAGGAAGAAAGGATGGATAGATGGATATGGCGAGTGGGACCAGGGTCCACTGGTAGGGAGACATGAGCAAGTCGGTTGGTACCTTGTGTGGGGAGTTAGCAGAAGAGAGGAGGAGGTCAGTAGGGAAACCCTATAGATGAAGGAGACAATTCATTTGGCTTGGAGCTTCTGGCTGGTTTCTAGCGGGAAGCATAGGGCATGGGTGATACGGTTGTATCGCATTTCAGATTTCTCTGCTCAAGAGAGGGAGGTCCCGCCTAATTATGATATTTTTGTTTCGAAGATTAAGTCTTGGTCCCCAATCGATGTTTAGGGGCAGTTTAAACCAACGATTAAATTATTAGAAAGTCTTTGTATGCAATAGACCTTTACTCCGTTGCCTAATGATCTCGCTTACATATATGAACTCTGTGATATTTTGTTGCGCATCGAACATAGCTGTAGTGTGTGTGTTGCGGTGCTACGTGTCCATGGGTGAGCAGGGAGAAGAATGACTGCACGAGGGGAGAACTAGGGAAGTGCCGTAGATGTTGGAAATATGCCCTAGAGGCAATAATAAATTGTTATTATCATATTTCTTGTTCATGATAAATGTTTATACTCCATGCTATAATTGTATTAACCGGAAACATAATACATGTGTGGTTTTATAAACAACACCGTGTCCCTAGCAATGCCTCTATCTGGCTAGCTCGTTGATTAAATGATGGTTAAGGTTTTCCTAATCATGGACATGTGATGTCGGTTAATAACGGGGTCATGTCATTAGGAGAATGACATGATGGACAGACCCAAATTAAGTTAGGCAATTCGATCACGTCACAAAGTTCATATTGCATAGCTTTCCATTGTTAAATGTTCCGATCCTTAGACCATGAGATAATGCCACTCCCTGGTACCGGAAGAATGCTTTGGGGGCATCAACCGTCACGCCGTAACAGGGTGATCATAAAGGTGTCTTTCAGGTATTTTGAAAAGTACTTGTTGGGTTGCATGTATCGAGAGTGGGATTTGTCCATCCATGTGACAGAGAGATATACTCTGGGCCCACTCGGTAAAGCACATTCTGTATCGCTTGCAAGCACGTGACTAAAGAGTTGGTCACAGAGGATGTGGCATTACGGAACGAGTAAAGAGTACTTGCCGGTAACGAGATTGAACTAGGTATGGTGATACCGACGATCGAATCTCGGGCAAGTAAAATATCGCGAGACAAAGGGAATGGAATATTCGACATCGTGGTTCAAACCGATAAAGATCTTCGTTGAATACGTGGGAGTCATTATGGACATCCAGGTCCCGCTATTGATTATTGATCGGAGAGGTGTCTCGATCATGTCCACATATTCCCGAACCTGTAGGGTCACACACTTAAGGTTCGTTGACGCTAGGGTATAAAATGAGATATTAATATGGTGAGACCGAATTTTGTTCGGAGTCTCGGATGGGATCCAGGACATCACGAGGAGCTCCGGAATGGTCCGGAGATAAAGATTCATATATGGGAAAGTATTTTTAGGGTTCCGGAAAAGTTCGGGATTTTTCCGGTATCGTACCGGGAAGGTTTTAGAAGGTTCCGGGGGTCCCCGGGTGGGGCCCACTTATCCCGGAGGGGTCCACATGGACCAAGGGTACTGCATGAACAGTACACACGTGAATAGTGTCACGTGAACAGTAACCCCCAAGGGATAGATCAAATCCCTTAAAAATAGGAGATAAGATCGAAAGGGGAGACTTTACTTGGGGGAGGGTACTGTTCACAGGTACTATTCCTCCTCCTCCAAGTTTCCTCCTCTATATAAAGGAGGGGAGGGGCAGCCCTCCGGATAGATCCATCCCAGCCGCCGCCTCCCTCTCTCCCATCTCCTCTCTCTCGTGCGCAGCGCTTGGCGAAGCCCTGTCCGCGGAGAAACCCCACCACCTCCACCACCATGCCGTCGTGCTACCGGAGTTGATCTCATCTACCTCTCCACCTCACCTTGCTGGATCAAGAAGGAGGAGACGTCATCGAGCCGTACGTGTGCACATCTCGGAGGTGCCGCTCGTTGCGGTGCTTGATCGGATTGGAACACGAGGAGATCCCTCTCGCGGCTGGGAGGTATAACCTAGCCGCGGGAGGCTGCGGGCTTCATCGACAACGGTCAAATTCTCCGCTGCGTTGACGTGTTCGTCGAGGGTATGTAGATATGATCTGTCTCTCGTTGCAAGCTTCTTCTAGATTGGATCTTGGTTTTCTAGATTGGATCTAGGTTTTCGTTTGCATCTCGTAGGAAAATTTTTGTTTTCTATGCTACGAATCCCATCAGTAGAAGCATAGAGGGGTTTTGGCACCGAATTTAAGGATTAGTAGCGAGAGAGTTTAATTCATGTCAGGCCGGTGATTTTCGAGTAGGTGATGGGACGAGTCAGGGATGGATTTTTCGTAGGATTAGGATTTAGCTACAATCACCTAGCGGGACACGGTTAGGGTTTTGAGTCCTCAACTAACGGCTTGGGAGGTCATGGATTGAGTTTGATATTTCTTGGGCGTGGATAAGTCCAAAGTTCCATAGATTAGGGGTGTATATTTATATATCGATATACATATATCAAATGGTTTGAATAGGAGGCAAGGTCCATATGGTATAGATGGGTGTAGATATGGTGTAGCTAAGGTGTCGGAGTTCATTCTTGCTCGGAAGGAGCGAGCTAAGGTTCAGAGTGTATGTGCTCACATACACTCAGCAATTCGAGCGTAAATATGGTGGCCATGTAACTAGAATAATCCTAATAGGTCATGGGGGCTAGGTCTTGGAGAAATATGGCTGGTATTCTCATATATATGCACAGGTTGGTGGCAGTGCCGAACGAGGAGGTGGGGTTTTGATTCTTAACTCAGGAGATAAGGTTTAGGGTTTAGCGCACGTGTGTATCTACAAAAGTAGTATATATCTGCACATGCTCGTGATATGATGTGGCGAAGTAGGCGGCAGAAGGTCATGGTATTCGGAGAAAGTTTAGGACATATATACGTTTATATTTCACAGAGGTACCGCGGGGTTTCTTAGCTGTAGTTGTTGGTTTAGGTTATACTGACTAGGAAAAAGGGGGTGGATGCCGGAAGTGCAGTTGTGGTGGGAATGCAAGAGTAAGTAACCACTTCTGGAATCAGGTGTTGAACGGAATTGTCCGCGTTGTCGGACGAAGTTTCGAGGAATTAGGGTTTTGGCAAAACGGAGATCGATAGAGATAAAGACAAGGGTTTTCGTGTTTAGTATTTAGCTTCAACCTGATTTGAACTAAAGTTTTAATTAAGTGTATTTTCAGCTGACATTATTAATGAAAAAGTTTTTGTTGGCCCTAATTTTCAGGTTCCGGAAATTCGGGGCGTGACACGCCTCACAGCACAAGAAGGCCACATATCCAATACTAAATCTCTATCATACCTTGCTTCAGTTATGGTCATGGGAGCACTTTCCAGTTGGATGGCCACAGATAACAGTTCCGGTCCACCCGTACCCTCTAGGGGAGGAATACAACGGTGGCCCAACTATGGGGACTAGGTGGACATACGCCATGCTAGCATGGGCTCGAGAAGTGTCGGCCCGGTATTACGTGTTCTACCACCAGGAGTTCGAGATGTTGCACCAAAATGGCGTCATATAGTTTCCCTAGACAAAAGATCATATAAACAGTGTCGCGCTTGCAGGGTTGTCCGTTCAGTGTTTCATGGATAGGCATCTCTGGTTGAGAACTTCGCACCTTGTATTCTCACACATGGTGGAAACTGTATTCACTGGGACGTGTCATGAGACAATTTGGTCTCTTCCAATATGTCCCCCCTCCAGATAATAGAGAGCTTGAGAACAAGGTTCATGAGTAAGTCGTAATCAAACTTTATAAATATTTTCATTTCTGTACAGTGTTATTTGAAATAGCATTTGTCATGTCATATTTGTAACACAGGCAGGACAAGAAAGGCAGAAAAGACGACGATTGGAGGGGGTGCAACGCATATGGAAGGATGGCTGGGATATAGGGCTCCACTAGAGATAATCCGGGAAGAATGGTAAATAGCTTTCATGTGTGCCAACAATTATATAAATGTGGATGATTACAATATGAAGTTATATGCAGGCCGTACGACGAGCGCACGTATGACGAATATATACGCTGGTATGTGCCGAGGACGCGCACTAGGCTCACTTCTAATCCACCATCGAGACCAGCTTCACTCAGCATTCACAGCAACTGCGGTTAGCGATGGATCGGCACAGAGCTTCGGTTCATGATGACACGGTAAGAAATCGTATGAGGTTGTGAGTTATGAATTTCAACCCTCAAGTACGTGACGATCTTTTCACGCAGTTCGATAGGGCGTTGCGCATCCAGGATACTGCCGCTTCCGTCATTCGCACAAGCCATAATCAGGACCCCTCCCTTATACGAAAAGGCGAAGCAAATGTACGAAGATGCGAATGGCATTTTGAAGAATTTAAGATGCGGTCGGTCTGATGACATAATACGCGGAGCGTTCAACATGCCCGAACAGAGGTCCGCGCGTCCAATTGAGGCACGATCAAGCCTAGCGCGTCCAAGTGAGGCAGGACCAAGTCATGCCCGCGGTTCAGTATCCGCTTTTGGACGTCGAGATCGAGAGGTATGTCTTTTTAAACGTCGGAGCTTATCTTACTCATGCTCATGTTAAATTTACCGTACTGCTTGCATCCGTAGCCGACCATGCGAGCTGACACGACGCTCATGCGGAACTCGTCTTGGAGAGCTCATCCAGGATTTCTGAGGATGCACGAGCAGGGCCAGAGCTATGAGGGAGGCGCACTTGGGGAGGTATGCTATCTAAACTGAACAATACTCCGCATGTAATCTACATACGATACTCTGTGGTCATACTGATGTTTACCTGACCTTGATGGCTACGTTTGCCCTAACATGACACTCGTGAGAGACCCGTCTAGGAGAGCTAGTACAGGTCCTCTGAGGATGCACGAGCAAGGCCATAGCTCTGAAGGAGGTTCAAGCACAGAGGTACGTGTACTATCTTCTAATCAGTAAAGAAAATAAGTGCTAAAATTATTTTAAATTATTTTTGGTATGCAATTTATCACTTTGTCGCCTTAGTATGACATGGAATCACCGTACGCGCAGGGCAGAGCTCTCATGGAGGTGCAAGCAGAGAGGTACAAAATTTAAATTTAACCTACCAACTATTTGCTTGTTTAAATTTAATCTTACATATTTAATTACGATTATTTTTTTGCAGACAATACACCACCTCGATTTGCCGATGGAGGAGAGTGCCTTTCCTGTGCAGGACTTGTGTTTTCTTTTAAATATTCAGTATCACTCCCTCGTTGGAGGACCTACTTATCAGGGTGTGTCATCCCACGATATGGCGGAGGGCTCTCAGCGCCATCACTGGATAGATAATTTGTTTCAACCTGACGAGCTTCCTTACAGCCAAATTCCTACACAGCCGGATGTTACGCAAGACAGTCAGCAAACTCCGCCCTATAATCTCCGGACCAATCCAACACCGTAGTCACAGTTCACCTTCCCCTCTGATCACATGCCACCAAGGTATAAGAGAGGAAGAGGCTGATTATCGTGAGTTTGTTTATTTTTATGCAATATATCACGTTATTCTCGTTCTAAAAGAATTTATAGGTGGGTTTAATACATGCTATAGTAAAATATTAAATTTTGTTAGAGCTCTTCAAAATTATTTTGTTGTGCTTACACTCATATTTTTCTCTCCAAACCAACTAACATAAGTAGTTTTTTTTGCAAAATAGCAATCAATTTAATCAAAGCTCACCAGTACCGAATGACAAATTGAAAAAGTGAAAAAAACGCAGCGCTCGGGCCCCGCCGTGCGCCCTGTCGCCCCCGGCCAGTGCGACGCCGCTGTGTCGCTCTGAGCCGGGGCGATGCTGGCGTGTCGCGTCCGGTGGGTCCGAGGCTCCTGTGTCGCCCTCGCTCAGCCCGACACGAGCCACGCGTCGCCTGTCCTACTAGTCGCCTTAATTTTTTTGACATTGCGTGAATAGCGAGGTCAATTTCAGCTTTGATCGTGATCAGCGTGCCAAATGTGCCATTTTTCCCAAAACGGATGTCGAAAATGGATTGTATCAAAGAAGTCATGAAACTGGGAATTTGCCTTGCGCCCGTGCGTTCATTCTCCTAGCCCGTTGAGCGGCCTGAGCCGTATCACCGGGGCGAGTTCGGTCGTGGCACGGCCCGTGCCAAGGAAACCAGCCTGCTACGGGCTGCGACGGCCAGCAAGAAGGAAGCTGCAGGATTCTCGGCCCCGCCACGTCGGCAGAGCGAAACTTCGCGTCCGCGCCCCACCTCTCCAGAGCCCGCAGCGCGGCATCCACCTGGCCCGTCCTCTGCCAACCCGCCTCTCCTCCCCGCACCCGCTCCAAAATCTCCGTCCGCCTCGCTCGACCTGCAAAAGCTCTGGCGTGCGCTGCTCACCGCACCGCACCTCGCCGCGCGGCTAGTTTTTTCCCACATTCATCACTCGCTACTTCGCTATCCGCTCTCCGCTCCACCGAAATGCCGCTCCTCCCCTCTTTCTCCTCCACCGCCACGCTGCCCCACCTCCGCCTCCCGCTCCCCCGCGGCCTCCTCCTCCTCCGCCGCGGCGCCTCCCACCACCCGCGCCTCCTCCCCGCCGCGGCGGCCTCCCTTCCAGCACCGCCCCCCGACGCGCTCCTCCCGAACCAGGCCACGGGCCTCGTCGCGGCCTCCCAGGCCAACTTCATGCGCGTCATCGTCGGCTCCACCGCGCCGGGTTTCGAGCACCACCAGGGGACCGACCTGCTCTGCGTCGTCCGCGCGCTTCTCAAGAAGATCCGCCGCCGCGTCCTCGTCGGGGACAGGGTTCTCGTCGGGGCCGTCGACTGGGCCGACCGCCGCGGGATGATCGAGGACGTCTTCGAGCGCCGGAGCGAGGTGGCCGACCCGCCGGTCGCCAACGTCGACCGCCTCGTCGTGCTCTTCTCGCTGGACCAGCCGCGGCCCGAGCCCGCCACGCTCACCAGGTTCCTCGTCGAGGCCGAGTCCACAGGGATACCATTCGTGCTCGTCTTCAACAAGATCGAGCTCGTCGACGAGCAGGTAATATATCGACCTGATTGCTAAATTGTTATTCATTTCTCTAGTGTGCTGTGAATTAGATACCCTGGGCATTGGAGATGTGAGGAGTGGATAAGGACATACCAGTGCTTATTCGATAGTTTGTTGTGACGTGCTCAATAAAGTGGGGAGCAGAACATTCAATTTCAGCTGAGCATTAAGGTGCTGCTCTCCGTCTGGTGTTCTCGCTTCGTAGGAAAATAGTTGAGTTGCTTGCAGGGCTACTATGTTATGCACAACAGTGTCTGTGTCAACCTTTGGAACAGGGCAAGAATTCTAGAGGTAACGGAACATATCTGAACTGGGTTTTTTGCCCTTATTCCTATGTTCTTACTCATCAAATGAAACAAAGACGTTGCATTTCAGTTATATCAAAGGGATGTGCCCCTCAACCAAGACCCAATTCAGCTTAAGATGCCACCTAAGCAACTATTATCAAGCAAATGTTCAACCACACAAATAATAATACATGAATGGGGCATAATTCTCTGGTCCATACAACATACAACTCATTTAGTTGTGTTGCAACAGACAGTGTAAACATCCTTGGGATCACGCTCCTTTGGATGCACAACGAAGCACCTGTGATGTGTGCAATAATGATAAATGCCAATGATGCCATTAGTTTCAGTGCTGTCATGGGTAAACCTCACACATTCAAGTTCATTTCTCTTTTACTTAAGTATAAGGTATCAGCGAATTGGGGTTTGGTACACGCCCAACATATGTGCATCACTGTTTTCTAAAAAATCATCATCATACATTCACACTTTTGGTTTGCCCCACTAAAGTGCGAATTTGAGCGACTAGAATGTGCAATTGCTCAACTGCCAGTATTCATCAAGTGCACTATTCTTTAGATGTTAATGCATTTGTTTTATGTTGTCTTGGTTTTACCTCAGTTTATATTTGTATGGTTCAGATGATAGTTTATAGCTGGGTTCTCTGCAGACCATATCATACTGGAGAGATAGGTTGAAGAGTTGGGGTTATGATCCACTCTTCTTAAGTGTTGATCAGAGATCTGGATTAGCTGCTCTTGAAGAGACATTGGAAGGACAGACAACTGTAATCGTTGGCCCAAGTGGTGTTGGGAAGTCCAGTCTGATTAATGCCTTGAGATGCAACCAAAACATTTCAGAAGAAGATCCAATACATCAACTAGTTGAGCAGGTGGTTATTATATCATTTGAAATTGCACGTAACCTCAGGTATATCGTCATTAGTTTCATATAACTACGGGTTTGACCAATACTTTCACTTAAATCACATGTATTTTTACTTTTGATTGCATTTCGCCCCAACCTTTTGGCCTGGTTCAAGTCTGATTGGGTGTTCCAAGGGCACATGTTGTTTCACGCAGCTTGTCTTCCTCCATTGATCCATCCCCAAGGCCGTGTGTTGACTTGACGGTTAACTATTCTATTCATGGACCTTTAGCCGGTCCCTGTTTGTACCTATCTTTGACTCTGAACCCCTTCTTTCTTAACTTGATGACTAGTTGCAGCGAGCAGCATCTGTTCCCTGCCCTTCACTTCTTTTAGTTAAACAACCCTGGTAGTAACTGAGGAGTGGAGATTAACCCTGATATTAATTGAGCGGAAGAGATTTTGCCGCCATCATCATCAGTTGGACTTCATTTATCTCTTACCATCTCTAACTGATTACACTCGGGTGGTTCTTATCAGAGCACATGCGAGCGTCGACTCATGTACAGTCGAAATGCCAATTCTACACTCTACAATTGCTGTTCCTGATGTGCACTGTGCAGCATGATGCCAGACATGAGCAGGAACGGCGAGAGCAAGGCGATCCCCAGCGCCACAGCTGACCAGCCAACGACACTCAGGCCTCTAGCCATATGAAACCACAACGTGCCGAGTTGCGCCTCGGACTCCAACATGGCTTGTGCATGACCTTCAGATTTGAGCCAGACCATACGGTGGCAGAAACTGCAACAAAGAGTCAGAATACATGCGGCTAAATGAAAATATAGTTATCGGAAAAAAAAGAAAGTATTGGTTAAATAAGTGGTTTTCTGAAATTAATGACATATAACTAGGGTTAATTGCATTTTTATATATTTTTCCTACTTCATTTTTTTTCACCATTTTCTCAACCTTCAATGAGTGTCCATAATCCATTGTGAGAATTTCTTAGTTTTTATGTTTTGTTAGTTTTCCTATCAGAGGTTCCCTATTTCCTTGGCTGCATATTTATTTAGGGATGTAAACGCACAGTTGGTTACTAAGTTGCATTACAAGGATCAATTTATTACTATGCTTGAGATATTGCCTATTGGATTTGTTGAACTAATGTGTATGTGTCTGATATGGTATTCAGGATTAATTCTAACATGTAAATTTATTATTATGGTACTCAATTTATTAGCTATTCTTGAGATATTGCCTATTGGATTTGTTGAACTAATGTGTATGTGTCTGCTATGGTATTCAGGACTAACTCTAACATGCAAATTTATTGATACGGTACTAAGTTGAGTTGGCTTGGAGAAATGGAGTCATGAAACATGCAAAAGATGGCGTATTATTGTCTGTTTCTTAATGTTGATGCAGTACTCATTTTCATTGTACCTCGGATATTGTATAGCACTGCCTGTATTTGACATTTCATGTTCCTTTTTTTCATTGTTGCGAAGTTCCACAACTTCATTGCAGTAACCTTTAACATGTGTTGCGATCTGTCTTGATGTGGACACTGAAGTCCCTTTCTTGCGCACATCATTTTCCAGAATAGTAAATGGTTTGGTGAACAACGCATTGGAACTGTGTCCAAGAAAAGCGGCAAAGGAAAGCACACCACACGTCATGTTTCATTGCTTCCGATAGTTGGAGGAGGTTTTCTTGCTGATACTCCTGGATTTAACCAGCCTAGCCTCATGAAAGTGACCAAAAAAGGTCTTGCAGAAACTTTCCCTGAGGTTTGTTCACTCGACTCTCTGTTGCTATAGATACTCTGTTTAATTTCTTTCTCTTCAGTAAATCCTCAATTCCAGCTTCTGTGCATGAATAAATGTGCTTTGTTAATGCTATTCTTTACTTTGTTATGACATTTTGTACTTGTGATATTGCTTTTTTTCTATCCAGATAAGAAAGATGCTCGAAGAAAATGAGCCCTCAAAGTGCTTATTTAACAACTGTGTTCACCTTGGTGAACGTGGATGCGTTGTCAAAGGTGATTGGGAAAGATATCCATACTATCTGCAGTTGCTTGATGAGATCAAAATCAGAGAATCCTTCCAGTTACGAACATTTGGAACTAAAAGGGAAGGTGATGTCAGGTATGCTGTAAACATTTCCTTTATGAGAACTACTATGCACACTAATCACTTGATGTATATGCTTTTCTTCTGTTGTACTAGTACTGTGGTTTCTAAGTTTCTATCTTTTGAAATTATTTTCTAAGAAACATTTCTGTTCCATGTTAGGCTTGGTAACGGATGAAGCTTGTTTTACTTAATAAACCGATAAATTGTTTTACTATGCTTAATTATCTTGAACAAATATCCTATTGCTATCAAGCGAATAATGCCTAATGTTTGGAGGACAGGTTAGTGTTTTCATAGTTTGACAAGGTGAATTGCATTATGGTGAATGAAATCTGCCCTAGGCCTAAGTGACCTATTTGGTACAGAAGAAACATGCTTAACATATGATGCTCTTTCGATGGTTCTGATGACAGTAATTGCTTTTATTTAGAGGGAAATAATCATATTCCCTGTATGCACAATGCTCTTATATCATGTGGTCATTTAATTGCTTAGGTTCCATAGAAACTACCTTGAACATGACAAAGATTTGTTCCACTAGTATGTATACTTCTACTAGTCTACCCTACACAGTCATTGACACACTACATTGAAATCGAGAGATTGCCATCCTTTTCTTAAGAACTGTTTCCTGCGTCTCCTACTCTTCCTGGATGCTAAATTTGTGAATGCTAACAACACAAACATATCCATCTTGCTTCAGGTACAAAACAGGTACCATGGGTGTGAAGCAAGCAGAGCCTCGCCTTGAACTCAAAAGCACAGGAGGGTGTCCAGAAAGAAGATGAACCAATCGATTCTCGATGATATTGATGATGACATGGATGACCCCGATGATGACTACCGGTTTGGTGTGAAGCAACGTGCTAGCAAACGGTGATCCAACCCTTACATGATCTAACGAACTCTAAACATTGCTAAGGAAACTTTGGATGATGTACATAGCTGGCTTTCTAGTACCACTACCATGCCCTTAAATCTACTGAGTAGCAAAGTTTAGCAAATAAAATTTGTAGGCAAGGAAACTACAGAAATTTGCTCCAGATGGCGATGATGAATACTTGTTTCCCTGTGACAAAACAGTGACAAGAAACTAAGCTAAGAAAAGAAGCAAATTTTCCCAATATCTTGCAACGTTGTTCCGAACTTTTGATCGGTCTATAGTCAATTGTCGGAGGTACGCATCAATTTTCCATTGGCCTAGTTTCGGGCTAGGCGGACCAACAGTGATACTATAATACTACGGACTTGTATAAATCCGAATTCCGAGATATTTGAACTACTAAGGAACTTCTCTGCAGTTTCCTCGAACAAAACTAAATTCCTGGTGATGTGTTTAACAGTATTTAGATTATGAGGAATATAAGACAAAAGTAAAATAAAATTGTGCAGTTATGTATTTGAATTATGAAATGGTCGAACTACTACGAAGCAATATGAAATTATGCACTTGTATATTTGAATTCTGAGATGTTAAAACTACTATGAAACTTCTGCTTCGGTTCCTTGAACAAACCAACTAGTTCCTTGAACAAACCAACCATACTCCCGGTGATGTGCTTCACGGTATATAGATTGAGGAATATAAGGCGAAGAGGGAATGCATTTATGATTACGCAAAGCCAAGTATGTGGTTGTGGACGCAGAACAGAATAGAAAGATCCAGGATATACTGCGTTTGTCTTGTGTTTTTATACTAAGTGGTCCTTTAAATAGGCAGCTAGAGTAGAGTAATATGAGAAGTAAAGAAAGATGGAATCAGAAACCCTGAAAGGCTATAGACCTCAACTAGAGTTACCTTAAAAAGAAACAGTACGCCGTGTCAAAGGATAAAACGGTCAGAGAGGTCAACATCACCAATTCGTTTTAACGACCAGTGATTTGGCTGGTAATAACATATCACCAGGTTTAAGGTCCTCTCAGTTTAAACATTTTGACAAGTCGTACATCCCTATGCAGAACAGTGATGCATGTTTGCAGTTGGTACATTGTAGTTGTATGTATAGTACTTAATCTGACCGTTTCAATACTTCACAAGAGCAGGAATCAGATGGAAGGCATTATCTTGACAAGCAACCAAGATAGAACATAACTCTGACTAAATATACATACATTATCATCATCACTAGTTTGGTCAGAAGTTAGTTGGTACTAAATTGGTTCAAAATGCATGACAACCACCAGGGAATCTTGTGCATTGTTTTTGTCAGCCTTGCAATAACCAAAAAAATTAATAGCAATGCTTGTAATTGCAAGCATTAGAATAAGGTGATTTCTAGTTGCCAAAAAAAAGAATAAGGTGATTTCTATGAATTTAATTTGGTTTAATTCATGCAAGTTACAGTCACAGATAAGTTGAGACCTATAACTGCTAATTTCTTCGGGAAACTGTTCTTTTTTTTTAACCTTTCAGAACAAGCTAAGCCGTTCCAAACAAGGCCTAAGCGCGCGCTGTGCGTAGTTTGCAGTAACTTCATGGGAAGGCCCGGGTTGCAGCTGGAAGTAAATCATTTATGTACAAGTGTCTGCAATATGAAATCTATTGCTGAAATGGACAAAAATTATTCTTTAGTAACTTGAAAGATTTGAAGACACATTTGCTTCTTATCGAGTTCGGTAGGACGCTACTATCAAGTTATATACATGTTTTTTTTTAAGAGCAAGCTATATATATGGTTGCTTATACTAGCAAGGAGAGACCTTGGAGACCTTGGATTATCAAGTTCTGTAAGTTCTGTAACGCTGACTCACTGTTCATTTAGTGGTTCAGATCAGTTTGTGTCGTCGTACTCCATGTTTAGGTTTTGGTAGACGCTAGCATTCATGCTGCGCACAAGTAGTGACCACTAACATTTTTTTAGAGAAGAGTGATCAAACACTCGGCTAGCATGTCCTTACTTAATCATCAATGTCATGAATGCTCTTCTATATTTTTGTCATTGAAGTCCTGAAGCTATACACTATGATTGCCACTAAATACTGAAGCTATAGGTCATGCAACACATATTATCATCACTATTTACGATGCAGCCATAGTGAGAGTAACTAAAGTGCCAAGAAAATTTGATCTCTCCCCTCTTGTAATACATCACGCTAAAATCAGTAGCGGATCCGGAAAGTGAATGGTAGGTAGTCGGGGGTGGAAAACTGCTGACATGTTCTAAACAAGAGTTTTGTTTTGGAACACACAGAACAAAAAAGACAAAAAATGAACTCCAATGCATATCAATGGTGGAAATTAGAGCTAGTCCATTAAGTTATAAAAGGGTAATATCGTATCCGTGCCTTAATAGACTAACTCCAAATCAGCCACCGCCACGGCCAAATCTGTTCATATGCTAGCAGATGAGCTCGTCTGTCGCTCAGCCTCATAGTGTCACTACGGATGTTGCGGAGTACCATCAATAGCGTAATGATCAGAAGATTCGATGATTACCTGGAGAGAGAGCTCGGCCGTAGGTGTCGCGGAAATGGCCGGATAGCAAGGTTCTCCACCAAGTCACGAACGACGGGCATAATCAGTCGAAATTAACTTTGAGGAACTATTTTCCCTGAGACGCGTGTACGGAAGTAAAATTCAATTAATAATGTTTCTTAGATATAATCGGGCTTCTTAGTTTACAACCTCATATTACCTTGTCAATCTACAAGATAGCCAACAAAGTTGGTTAGCAGTTGGATGGTAACCGATTCCTAGACCAATATTAACAAAAGCTGCCAAACACTGACAAGTGTAGATATTGCTAGAATGTTTGCCTGCCAAAACATTGGCAAGCTAATCTGAGGCTACAAACTAAGCATCCCTAATAATTACGCATGCATCTCTTAAAAATAGCGCCAAAATTAAATATTTGAGAGATGATTAGTGGACGGGGGAAGAAGTGTATGTAAAGTTATAATTTAGATATACACATGCCACGTTTTGAGATTTTGACCATTTAAGTTTATGTTTTGACCAATAATTAATAATAAGTGGATCATATTATACAAAAGTGATATTATTGGATTCGTATCCGAGGCACTTTATTATGATTATGATATTGTAATTATTAACAAAATATTGTATGAAAAATTTATGGTTAAAATTCAAATTTAGACAAAATAGACCCTACATTTTGAAACGAAAGGAGTACAATCAAACTTCATACAGGAGACCTAGCTCTCCCCCGATAAAAATTCCCTGACCCTGCCATCCACCTTAGCAGAAACCTAGGCTTAGTTTATGGCAATAAGGTAGCTTATATATATAACAATCTCCAAGCTCTTTCTAAGAACCATAATACAATTAAATAATTTTGCTTCAATTGGCCAGTGAACATATCTTGTTCTCCTTTTGAGATACAGGAGAACAACATCACGATGAAGAACTAGCTTCTTTGGTGAAATTGTTAGTTCATGTGTGTTTGTCGATGAATGAATCTGATAGTGTGTCACGACACTGTCAGAGCCTAAGGAAACGCCGCCACGCTTACTCGCTTCATCCTCCCTCATCAAAAGCAGATCTGGTCATCGCCACATGAATCCCCCTCCTCCAGTGCATGAGCGTCCCTATCTTTTATACTTATTTAAAGCTAATAAAGCTCACACGTCAGAGGCACCACCAACCTTCCCGATGTTGGAGAGAAAGGCTTGGGAGGAGGGAGGGGGGACAGGTCAGCGCAAGGGGATGCTGGTGGAGGAGGGATGTTTGGAGGGGGGAGCGGCGAGATAAGGACAGAGGGGCCAAATGGAAGGTCTGCATAGTTGACCCTCTTCTTTTTCATCCCTTATAGGTGACCAAACTAATGGTGTTAGCTCCCGAGTCATTAATCATCATCTAATCAGGCGGTCTTTCCCTGTTAATTTTCTTTCAAACTTATTTCAAGTGCTCCACAAGCTAAAACATAGAAAAAATCCCACCCTTTTGAATTGCAATCTTGGTGTGATATGGGGCAGCAGGCTTTGCATAGTAGTGTTCTTGAATCAATATTATTCAAAACGAAAGGTGCTGGAATAATACCCTGTGGTGCCAGTAGTTGAAGTGCGCACTTTAAGAAAAAACAAGCACAAAAACTTGCATGACCTCATCTGATTAACTTTTCATTTGGGGAAAGAGACAACCAGAAGAAGCTCCTCCAGGAGCCATCACACACAAAAAAAGAAACCTTCACATACCAAACTGTACTGCCACTCCTGCTACTCTAAACAAAAAGGTCATGGAGATAAAAAAGAGAGAACAGAGAAAGAAAGACAAAGCGGTGTCATGACGTGATTGTATCCTATTTTTTTCCTATTCTTCTGGCCGAGTCCCAACAGCCACTACTAATAGCCAAACAGTCTCAGCGTAATATAAGAGGTGGTGGCCGGATAGGCTGGTCTACCGAACGCACGACGCCAGCAGCGCGGCTGGGGATAGGTTTTGCCCGAATTGATTAAGGCGTCACGTTCCCGCCCGTGGCCGTGCGCCCGGGCCACGAAGGCTGCACGCACCGGCGCATCCGGGGGCAGGGGCTGAGGCAGGCAGGCAAGCCGCGCGCGGCTGGTGGCCTTGACCTTGAGAAGCGCGAATACACGGCGATGTGAGCTGCCAGTTGCCCTTCCTCTTACGTATTTTCCAGGTAGTTTACTCGCTATCGGGCAAGGTGAATTGGTTGCATCTAAGGGTACAGTATTTAGACTAAATTTTTTGAATAGTTCTTCGGATAGACTTTTTAGATATCTGTTGAATACGGTATTAGATATTATCGGTGATACGGGGAGCGGGGTCCCCTAAACCGCTGGCAGAGGCCCAACTTGACGCCACGTCGCTAAAGACGTGAGAGTCAAGAGGAAGTGCCCAGAGGAACACTCCGAGCACTGTGTCCCCTTGGCCATTAAGGGGATCCCCGAGTCGTCCCTTAAGGATGCTCCCCGAGCACCCAAGGCGGTTTGGGGCCCACTTGGGATGGTGACTGCCTCACACGAGCGATGGAATGTCCTAAGTCGCGTGTTCGGGGGTCCCCGAGTATGCGGGAACCCCGAGCACCGTGTCCACACGCCCGTCAGGGGAAGCCCCGAGTCGTCCCTTAAGGATGCTCCCCGAGCACCCAAGGCGACTTGGCTCCCACTCGGGATGACGAGTATCTCTCCCGGGCAGTGGGATGGCTTAAGCCATGTGATCGGGGAGTCCCCGAGCACGGGAACCCTGAGCACTCTTCGTGGGTCCCTACCCAGTACACGTGGCCCGACATGCGTATTTAATGCCTGTCTGTGCGGGCCCACCTACTCTAAGTCCTTGTGGACAAGATGGCGGCGTCCTGGTCGAATTCCATCCTCCCATATGATGGCCCCGTCAGCTGTCGGTCCTGTCAGGGGATGGAGCGGTCTGACACCTTTTTGACTTTAGGATATGCCGCCGCGTGCCCAAGCGCATGCCTCCTGTCCCTGGTCAGTAGGGCCGGGGTAGTTACAGTATGGTCTGTGGCAGAGACGTCCGGGAAGTCTTCATCTTCTGATCCAACCACGTCATGATGACCCAGATTCCAACCGCGGCGTGACAGGCACTATTCCACTACAGCAACCCTCGACCGCCGGCGTGGGTCGCCCACGCCCTATCCGTCAGCAACGGTGCTACTATTCGGCCGTTGTAGTAACCCCCGGTATATAAAGGGAGAACCAAGGCCATGAAAGGAGGACGACGAAAAAAAGAGAGACCTAAGAGAAAGAAAGGAGGAAGAACACCTGTGCTTCCAGATCGATCGTAATCATCCAAATCTTCATATATACACAAAAAGCAGGACGTAGGGTTTTACACTAAGAAGGTGGCCCGAACCTGGGTAAATCACAGTCTACATTCTAGCATCCTTGTTACTCAAGATTCAACGTAGCTCCTGTTCCTTCCGCTTTCCCGGCCGAATCCCAAAGGGGGTCTTTCCGGACCACCGACGCCGACGTTTGTTCGCCGACAGATATAGATAGTATGTACCGGATATGGATACAAATATAGTTTAAATAGTATTTGATCGTATCCGATATTATCCATATTTATTCGGTTATTATCCGAATCTATCCAAATCATGATTTGGATAATAGCCGAATCATCCGCACAGTCCAAATCCAAAGCCTCAAACAGGTCCAACTTTTCCGACAGCCCACGGGCCACGGGTCCAGCGACAGGGTGACTCTAGCCCTCCTCACGGAACAAATGTCAGTGGATCGCTTGTAGGAAAATGGCAAGTCTCACTATTTAGTTAGATCCTTTACGGAGTGTTGTTGATTCTTTTAGCAAAATAAGAACTCGATCTCATTCAAACGTGATCACACTTCCAAATTTGGATCACAGGGATATCGAGACTGAGAGAATAACTCTACTGCTATATATATAACAGAATCTTTAGAAATTCACATCCACACTCATATCAATTGAGACATTTACAAGTATTTAAAGAATAAGCAAATATTAATGGATACATACTATACCACGACAATCCGCAAAATTTCATTAAAACATATCATCCTTTGTGCCTTGCACAAAAAAGTATTCACTTATCTCTTATTTTATTTGTACAAGACACAAATATAGTAGCAACATGGATGCATGGCATTTCATTGGACTCCTGGAACATATAAGTGTAACATGTTAGCTCATGTGTTGACTCACTTAGTAATGTATTAATGTATAATTGAGTTAGTTTAAATATTATTTTAGTACCAGTAGAAGAACCATGAGGTGATGAGTGAGCCCAAGGACAAGGTGATGAATCAGCCTGAGGATGAGAGCAAGAGTGATTAAGTAGCTTGCAAAAAGCGGTCATGTGAAGAATTGTGACAATGCTACTTGTATCTCAATTACATGATAGTTTGTTGCGTCATTGTCACTCATGAAACTATTTTTGTGTTGTCATTATGGATGAAATAGTAATATATCGTACTTCACACTATTGTCTATCGTCGATGCACTTCTTTAACTTATTTTTATTATTTTGTAATATATCGGCTCATATGGTTGGTTGTGTTATGTTCTATATGTGTGTTATATAAATTTTATCTTTCATGCAATATTGACAAAATATTCGTATCATATTCAATACTGATATTATTCATGTTCATATTTGTATATGATACTATTTGCTCAGATACTGTATTTGAAAAATAAAAATAAAAATAAATATAGTTTATAAACTATCTGATAGTATTTGATTCTATTACACCTGTAGTTACGTCTAGATGAAACGGGAAGCGAGGTGTTTTCGGCAGCTTTCATGCCGATCCAGCTTGAAACGTCGGATTTTGGCATCAACTGGCGAGTTGGGAATTCACTTCGTGTAGCTGCGTACATCCGAGATTTAGGTGTTCGACAGCCTCAAGCCATGCATGACGGCAGAAAGTTCAGTAATCCCGTTATCAACTCCAAGCGGGCCAAGCCCGAGGCTTCAGTTTAAAGCCATCAAAAGTTTAAGCTCACCAAACAAGATATATGTAAGGAAAAATATATTTTAAACTCACTACTATAGAAATCATTTGTACAGACGGTTCAGAACCCTCGTACAGAACGGTTTTTCGAACCGTCTGTACGAAAGAGTCTGTACAAATCACGTTTGTACAGACTGTACAAATCGATTAGTACAGACGGTTCCCAACTAGAACCGTCTGTACAAATCGAGTAGTACAGATGGTTCCAAACTAGAACCGTTCATACTAATCGAATAGCACAGATAGTTCTAGTGTGGAACTGTCTGTGATGTTCGTTGAAAAGGGACCGTAAAAGCATTTGTGCAGACGGTTCCAAATCTAGAGCCATCTGCACAAATGCTTTAAACAGTACCTCGAAAGTGTTTGTACATACGGCTCTAGGAATAGAACCGTCTGTATAAATTCTTTATGCAGACAGTTCTAGGGCTAGAGCCGTTTGTAAAAAATCTTTGTCCAGACGGTTCTATCCGTAGAGCTGTCTGTACAAAGAATTTGTACAGACGGTTCTAGACTTGGAACCGTCTGTACTCTTGTGGCAGCAGTGCGGCAGCGCGGCGGTGCTGCAGCTTCCGCTGTCGCGGCAGCAGTGTGGCAGGGCGTATAGTCATTGATCTCAAACTTTTTCATTCACAAGCAAACATTAAACGTCATTCTCAACCACCAAGTTATTCAGAAGCAGTAACTCATCTGTAATCACATTAAACGTCATTCTCGAACACAAAGTTCACAAACAGTAATCCATCGACAAAATTACAAGACAAGTCATTCTTAGGGAGAAAAAACTCTTAAGTCATGTGTAAATTTTGAGGACTATGGAATTCTCCGGCCTCCTTCAACAGCTGGGATAGTATGAAAGCTATTAACCGTTTTTGAACATACCGGATGCCCTCACTCTCGAGCTCATTTGTAGGAAACTTAAATGTCTGCAGAAGGAAACTAAAATAGGTTAGGCACAACGTTAGAATGATGAAAAATGTAACTGAATATGGTGCAATGACACTAACCTTCAGATCTACCGGACTAGAGCTAACGATCTGCATCATATATGTCGCGACATAGTATCCACAGAGGTTGTTGCCCGGCGGCTGCTTGTGGCACTGTAGAAATCACGATTACGTGCAGAGTAAATTTAGTTTTACCGAATACATAGTAGAACATGCGAGGTCATTATTCATGGGCGAGGGAGGAATTATTACGGGGAAATGAAATCGGTGGGTTGGTTCGGTTCGTGCTGTTTTTACAGGCCCCCCCTTGGAAAGGTACTTCTTGAACGCCCTGTTGAGCACCCTCGTCAAATTTGCGTACTTCTCGGGTGGATAGTCCCTGGAGTCGAAGTACACGACATGTTGAAGTTCTGGGTCGATACAAACGAGTATCCAGTGGAAGTCGTAGGTGTACGGTAGAGGAATGAGGTGCTTAGTACAGAGAATGAGCATGGCCTCAGAGATGTAATCCTCGACCTCCTCCGGCCTGTATTGGACCATTGTGGATATGACCACTTGTGGATCAAGGAATCCGATATTAGGATTTTCTGTCCTAGCCTTTTGAAGCATATGTCTACACATAAGAGTAATGTTATTGAAAGAGCGTATCAATGAGTTAGGTAGTTCATTTAGTATAAACCGTGATTTAGAACACTTACAGTGTCCAGCACCTTAATAGGCTGACATCGAGGGTGTCGTGACGGCATAGGTCGGATAAATCCTTGAACTCGACGGTGAAGGTTCCACCTAGATGGAGGAAATGTTGCCGCTGGAACCTGGTGTCGATATTTTGAGGAAGCGCACTCTCCTCGTTGGACCTCTTAACGTAAAAATCGTGCACAATCTGAGCTGCCCAACCGAGTCGTTCTAACTCCGCCCGCGTCACTAGCGGCTGCCTTTCCGTGTAGACTCTTATCTCGGGTTCTTCTTCTACCTCTTTGCCCTTGGCCGACTTTTTGGTATTTCTGGTGGCCCTACGCTGAGCTTGTGGAGTCGATTTGGCGGCCTGTTGCCCAGATTTGCTGGACCGCTGAGATTGTGCCGAAGCAGATTTCACCTTCGGTGGAGGAGTATGGAATGAGACATCTTTACCGTCACGTACCGGAGACAGCAGCCGTGCAGGAGGTGGAGGGGTAACCAGGGAAATGTACTTCTTTGGCCACTGGATGAACGCGTGAACGGCCTGCCCCAATGTCATGATGTCGTCCTCCAGGCGTACAGAAAGTGGGTAGGAGGACATATTCACATGCACCATGTCCACTGCCACCTTGGCGTTACCCGCCGCTAGTGGAACTCCGTGCACAGTGGTCTCTTCGACATGTGGAAATGCTAACCTCGTGCCAGCCTCAAGCATGTGAGTGGAGCCAAAACTGTTGGGCATGAGGAGCTTGCATTTGGTTGCCACCGATATGTCGTCCACAGGTAATGTGCCGCTGCGGACGTCACTTGTACTGTCCTCGAAAGGTAAGTCGGCGGCGCGGACGTCATCTAGAAAGTTACCCTGAGCAGTTGGTTCATGTACGTCCTCAGCATTGTCATTTTCCACGGATTCACAGCTACTCCAGTGCCGAGCCTGTAGGGATGAGCCTGCGAGGCTGCGTTCGGCCGCGGTGGCTTCATCCTTCTGCCTTATCTGCCATACCCGTTCTTCGACCCTTGCATCGATCCTTTGTTCTAGTTTCGAGATGTTGGCAGAGTAACCGGACGGAACTTCCACACCTTGCAAGCACCGGCACAGTTCGGTCCTCTCGGCCTTTTTTAGGTTATAGCAGGCCGGAGGAAGCCTTGTTCTACCTTTTTGGGAGGGCTTAGATGCCAACTCGGGCCTGATCTTCATGTCAACCAAGTCGAGACGTGCATTGAGGCCGTCCTTCGTCTTCCCTGGAATATTAAGTAAGAGACCAATCAAGCTGTCACACACGTTCTTCTCTACATGCATGACGTCGATGCAGTGGCGAACTTCAAGGTGCCGCCAATATGGTAACTCCGAAAATATTGATTTCTTCTTCCACATGCCGCCGGCTGTAATACCCAGATTCGATAATTAGGGTTTTGCTCCGCATTCATGCATACATGGCATCATCATCACCCACACCTTACTTAAACTTAGTGGTACATCAACTTTACTTTATAGAATATGTACATATCTCATCCTCGGTTAATATGTTAACAAACACCAATCAACTTATTCGAAGCATCGAACTCCGACAATAACATTGGCAAGTGGTGGGGCCAGTGAACCCCGTCGATGGATGGATCCCCCCCACTAACTCTCTCTTCAAGATTTGTCTCAAGAACCACATGAAATAACAACTCGATTGAAAACATCCGAGCTCAAACCCTAAAGCATCAAAAACTAGGGTTTGGAGAAAGGGCAAGCAAATATGGGTGAAAACTTGTCAAATTTTGGGGATGGCCTTGAATATGGAAAGGTCAGCTCCATGCCAAATTTCAAAATTTTTGGAGGAGTTTAAAACCTAGTTGCAGTTCAAATCGTCAAATTAGGTCAAACCCTAGCATTGAACTAGACCCCCATCCAAACTAGCTCCAAATTGATTCAAATTTCTACAGTAGCTCACAAGTAATGTTTAGAAGGTCCTGTAAAAATTTCAGAATTTTTGGAGCAAAGATTACACATAAAATAACGTGGGGAGTGGATTTGGAATAAAGAAAAAGGAAAAGAACCAGAAACCCTAAACCCTATCGGGCCGAAACCTGCTCGGTCGGCCCACCAGAGCAGCCCGCTCCACCCCGCCGCCCAAAACCGCCTTCTACTTTCCCCCTTTCCGCCTTCCCCTTCTCGGTCGCGCCCGCTCCCAAATCCGCCTCCTCCCCTCGCCCGT
Organism: Stipa capillata; assembly: GCA_019208055.1. Lineage (NCBI taxonomy): Eukaryota > Viridiplantae > Streptophyta > Magnoliopsida > Poales > Poaceae > Stipa > Stipa capillata. Next base: position 216,270 of record JAGXJF010000853.1, read on the forward strand.
TTCCCGCTTCCTTCGCGAGGAAGCGCCCCCGAGTGCGTGCGCCTTCCCCCGCTCCCCCGCCAGACGCCCGGGCCCGTCTGTCAGGGCGTCCCCACCACGTCCCGGCCGTGGGTACGCCGGCGTGGGCGGTGCCCCGTCCCGACAGCGGCTGTCCGAGGCCGCGCCGCCCCTTTTAAGGCTCCCTCCCGACAGCCATCCTCCCCTCTTCCTCTCGTTCTCCGCAAACCCTAGCCATTTCTGTTGCTCCCGTGCCGAGCTCCCTCCCTCGCCGCTTCTTCTCCAGCACCGGCGGCTGCTCCGACGAGCGATTGCTGCGGCTCCGGTGCTCCTCCGGCCCCCAATCCACCTCCTCGAGCTCCTCTTCCCTCCTCTCTAACTTCCCCTCCTCTCCCTTTCGCAGGACCAAGCCCGAACACCTCACCGACGAGCTCCCGAGGCCGCCGCCGTTCCCCCTCGTCGCCGCCTACCCTCCGGTCTCCCCAACCTCTCCGCACCACCGCATCCGCCCGAGGGTGAGCCTCCGCCTCTCCCTGCCACGTTTCCGAGCTCGCCGCCGCCCCTAACGTCTCCTGGCTCCACGCCGGCGAGAGCGCCGCCGTCGTCTCCCCCTCCGGTCGGGTTCTGGAGAGAGAGAATGAGGGAAAGGGGTGAGAGAGAGAGATGAGGCCGCGTGGCCTCTTCTGATTGGGCCACGGGTGCTCGGGTAGGACCCATAGGTCAGTGGGGTAGGGTTATGGGGTGTAGATCTGGTGTAGGGCTCACTCGGGTGCGCGTAGAGTTTTAGATCCGACCTGGGTAGCTCTCGGGTGCACCTAGCGTTTTAGATCTGGCCGAGAAAGGAAAGTTAGGGTTAGGGTTATTTTCCATTTCGGGTAGGAATTCAAACGCCCATAACTTTTGAACCGTAAGTTCAAATTTGACAAATTTTATGTCTGGAAAGCTTACGAAATTCTCTACGACTTGGCTGGAACCAAATTCTAATACCTGTACTCAGATTTGAACATTATAAAGAGATAGCTATTTAACCCCTCTCGCGTATGTGAATCTTCGGAAATTCATATTATTCGATTCATAGTCTCGATGCATATGGTTCCAAATGTTCCAGGTTTAGACTTCAGAACCCTTCGATATCCTTAACAACCTTAGGGTTTAACCATTCATTCTAGCTAATAAATGACTAACCCTAATTCTACATAAGGGCTAATATTACATGCATGCATGCGCAAGACATTAGTGTAACACCAACCATTTTAATTATATATGCCTTGTCACAGCAGAACCCTAGCCATCCTAGCATCTTCATGACATGCATATTCCACATAAATATCATGCATACATGTTGGACCTTATGGATTCTTTTACCGTTTCTTTTCCGGTATTCGCGTTGTTCCTAACAGAGGCCGAAGAAGGAGACCACCCGGCTTACGACCCCATGCAAGACCAGGAACAACCAGATCAAGTCAAGCAGAGCTTGTTGCATTTTATTATAAGTTTACTGTTATTCCATGTGTTGCTTATTCACGTTGTGATCGACTGTGCCAACTAGCATGCTAGGGTTGCGTTGAATTGTACACCGTTGTAGTCGAAGATTGAACTTGAACATCCTATCTGCTAAAACCTGAGATAAGTGAGATGCGAGAGCCGAGGGTGGAGTAAAGATGAATAAAGTTGGTATTAATTGGTGCTAACGGAGCGACCCCCGGTGAAAGAAGTTGTGTTGTCGCTATACCAACCGGAGGTGACTTCATCGTATTACTCCCTCTGTCACGCGTGAACGTTATCGGAATCTCTGCCATGAGTTTATCGAATGGGTGAGTCCCGGTCACTGGGAGGCTAGCTACCTCCAGTGGAGGGCACATTGTTAAGCTCATGGGGACGTATTGCCGGTAACGGTTCGAGAGAGAAGTTGAATATGTTAATTGATGGAGGTGTGGTCTATTGAGAATGTGTGGTCCTTAAGGAAATTGGAGTGCCACGTTTAATGTCGTATGTTGTATTTTGAGTTGTGTATCACATGGGACATCGGCTGCTCATTATGTTTCTATAATATCATGTGGACTACCCGTCCTACCTTCACTTGTTTATGCTATGTCCTTAATTCTGTATATTGTTACTATGAGAAGCATCATGTTTACTCCTGTTGTAGTAAAACCATGTGTAGGACATCTAATCAAGCACGAATAAGTCTTGCGAGTACTTTTGTACTCACCTAGGTTATTCCTAGAGCTTGCAGGTGAGCCGGTGGTCGAAGACTATTTCGATGACGCTTAAACTTGTGGTTTCCTTGGTTAGCTATTCGACTCATGGGATAGGTGGTGATTTTTGGTCAGCGGTCAATGCGCCGCTGTGGGACTCCTTTACTCGTTTCCGCTGTTGTTTAATTACCCCGTACTCGGATATGTTTCCGGCTATGCCGACTGATGTAATATTATAGTCCGATGCGGACATCTAGTTTATTATCGTAATTAGTGCTTTGTTGTGATATCCAAGATGTTATTCAGGCTGCCCATATGCAATGCGTGTATGATATGAAGCGTGTGGGTATGCCGTGAAGGGTTACTGTTGTTCCCCTTTTACTATGTGGAGCAGGAATCGGTTGAGTGAACCGCTGGCTGAGATGCTGTGCCGGCCAGGCAGGGTGTGGGCGTGTTCTACCGGGTCTTCGGGTGACCCACTAGCTTCCGAGCTAGGTTAGGGTGTGGGTAGAATCGCCGGGCTCCTCCGACCTTGCTTTGCGTGGTAGGATCCGGGAACGGCTCTAAATCTTCACCGGATCAGGGAATTGTATGTGGTTCTGGGAAGTCTAGTCGCTTCCGGCCGGCTTGCGTTGGGCAGGTGTCGGATCACTCCGCCTCGGTGCGTACGGCGCAGGTACCGTGCCACCAGGTCGACTGGTCCTTCGGCCCTTGGCGACCACTCGTTCCCCTAATCATATGTTATTCCCGGGTCCGTGACACCGGCCTTCACTTTTTTACCACTCTTTCCAAGGACAACATCGATATCCTTAACCATATTGTACACCTCTTGCCCGCTGTAATGCCTTGGAAATAAACCTCTATCTCTCGTCCCGTCAAATTGTTCCTTCAAATTGTGGTACAGGTGATTCCTGTTAAGGAACCTACGGTGGCGCATGAACATCGTTTTATGGGAGTGGGCCAGCATCCTACTCGTAGTACCATCCAAGCACTAAGGGCAAGCCTTGTCTGGTTCTTTACTCTGGCCCGAAAGGTTACGTAGGGCAGGCAAATCATTGACCGTGCAGAACAACATGGCGTGTAGGGTGAAGTTCTCTAGTTTATACGCATCCCATACCTGCGCCCCTTCGTTCCACAGTGTTTTCAGATCTTCCACCAAAGGTTTTAGGTATATATCAATATCATTTTCAGGTTGCTTTCGCCCTTGGATAAGCAACGACATCATGATGTACTTCCGCTACATACACAGCCAAGGTGGTAGGTTGTACATACTAAGAGCAACTGGCCAAGTGCTGTGCTGGCTACTCATGTTGCCGAAAGGATTCATTTCGTCCGTGCTCAACGCGAACCTTATATTCCTCGGTTCCGCACTGAAGTCTTCGAAGATCATGTCGATGTTTCTCCACTGCACGGAATCGGCAGGGTGTCTTAGCTTTCCATCTTTCTTACGGTCCTCCGAGTGCCAGCACAACAATTTGGCCTCTTTTGGATTCGTAAAGAAACACTTCAGACGCGGAATTACGGGCAGATACAACACCACTTTAGCGGGAATTCCTTTCTTCAACTTGATGAAAGACTCGACGTCGTCTGGTTGACTCTTACACTTGTAATGATATGCTTTGCACACTGGATATGAACGCAAGTTTGATAATTCATTATGGTGCAGGATACAGTCATTCAGACATGCATGTATCCTTTCTACCTCTATCCCTAATGGACAAACAACCTGCTTTGCTCGGTATGTATTTTTGGGCAGCTCGTTTCCATCCGGAAGCATCTCCGATAGGAAACCTAAGAGCACCGTGAAACTCTTGTCTAACCAGCCATAGCTTGCTTTCAATTTAAGCGGCTCGAGCACGGATGACAGCTTTGTGTATTTCGGCTTGCAACCCGGGAACAAAGGTTTTTTAGAGTCCTCAATCAAGCACATGAACTTGTTTAAGTCTCTCTCAGTATTAAAGTTCACGTCAACATCGTGCAGCATCTGATCCAACCTATCATCGTCCTCTGCGCCACCACAATCATCATCTGCACCTACTTCTCCGTGCGGCCACAATCATCGTCTGCACCTACTTCCTCGTCATCTTCTCTCCTTTTTGTGACTTCGGGTTCTTCGACGATGCGAACGTCTTCATGTAACATATTCTACTCTTCAACATATTTGGTCCAACATGTGTAGTCCGGTTTGAAGCCCCTAATAATCAAGTGTGCTTGGATCTGTAGGGCTGAGTTCTGTCCGAGAAATGATCTCTCATTTCTACAATCGCAACAAGAACAATATATAAATTGAACACCCTTCTTCAACCTATCCTCCTCGGCAGCTGTCAGAAAATTCGTCACACCATCAAGGTACCCTTGGTTCGAACGAGAACCGTACATCCACCCCCGATACATCTTGCTACACGCGCTGCACAACGAGTAAATTAATGTTAAATTGACCTAATAAAACAAAGCCACCTAGCTTTTCATCGAAAAAAGGAGCTACCAAAGTAATGTTCATGTAATAAAGTTCCTACATAAATTAATCTAAAACACTAGATTTATGCATTTTTAGTAATATATAAACCCAACTATGCAAAACTCAAATAAAGTCAGTAGCTAATTATTTAAATAATCTAAGAAAGCAACATTTCTATATATGTCAAAATTTTATATGTTGATGCATGAATAAAATGAAGCCAAGCACATATATCAAAAGTTGAATTTTGGTGCAACATATATTATTTTTGGAGCTAGCATGATTTTTCTAAAAATCATACTTCAATTTTAGTGTTTAAGGGCATTTTGGTCATTTTAAAAATTTTGCAGCACTGTAACATGAACAAAAGTTATACCATAAAATTCTACAGATTAAATGATGAATGTACAAAAAAGAATCACCTCATTTCGAGTTCGTATGTATTTTCTATGATTTTTAGAAGTTTAAAGCATTTTTAGCATTTCCTTGCTTTTTCTCAGAAAATCAAAAATATGAAAAACTTTTGTTAGTCAGCCTAACTTAGCCATTGAGCATGACAAGTGGGGTCCTCTGTCATATTAATTTTTCTTTTTCTTTTTTCTTCTCTCTATGACACATGGGTCCCACATTTCTTTTCTTTTTCCCAACTGGCTGAATGGCACAAAGCAGTAGGGAGCTAGCTAGCTAGCGAGGGGACTCGATCATCCAGCATGGAATAAGGGGGGGGGGAGGGCACGGGAAAGTTCTGTGGCTCACCGTGGTGCTAGAGGAAGAGTTGGCCGACGCTGGGGAGGCCGGATATGACGACGGCGACGGCGAGCGGCGACGGTGAGCGGCGACGGCAGCTCGGTGAGGTCGTCGGCGAGCAAGGGTTGCAGTGCCCCGAGCTTGATTCCTTCCAGCACGAGGTTCGCTGGTTCTTCCTGGTGCGGCTGCGTGTGCGGGCGGCTCGAGAGGAGGTCAGGAAGAGGGCCGGCGACAATGGCGATAGCGGCGAATCGAGCTGGGAGTGAGCTTATGTAGTTATTTGTACAGACTGCTCCAAGTCGGGAACTGTCTGTACTATGAAGGATAGTATAGACGGCTCCCAACACAAACCGTATGTACCAATATTACAGACGGTCCCAGTTGGAAACCGTCTGTACTGTGAGGGATAGTACAGACGGTTCCCAACTTATACCGTTTGTACTAATATCACAGACGATCCTAGCTGGGAACCGTCTGTGCTATCCTTTGCAGTACAGACGGTCCCAGTTGGGAACCATCTGTACTGTGCCGTCCCGCTTGTTCGCCATCATGGGTAGTCATTTTCTCAGACGGTTCGCGTTTGGAACCGTCTGTGATAGTTTTTGTGATTTTTGGAGATCGAACGATCGGAACAGAACACGGTACGCTAATATTTGAACACAGTAGTACGGAAGGCTAATATAGGCTAATATTTGAAGACTAATTAATACAAAGTAGTAGTAATTAGTGTACTAATTAACTATCTAATTAAGTCTACGCCTCTTGCTAGGCGGGCCCGATCGCGCCGTCGTCGCCGTGGAGGCCGCGTCATCGCCGTCACTGCCGTCGCTGCCGTTAAGGTCATCCTCGTCCTTGTCGGTGTCGTCCCAGTCGTCGTCGTCGTCGGTGGTGTCTTCCCAGCCGTCCTCGGTATAGTACCCGTGGGCGGTGGCGGCGCCCTGCTGGTCCTGCTGCTCTAGACTGCCGTCGTCGTCCTTGTCGTCGTCGTCCTCATCCTCATCCTCATCGTCGTCATCGTCCACGGTGTCTTTGTCCTCCTCCTCATCGGCCTCGTCGGTCTCCTTCTCCGAGCCTGGCAGCGGCGCACCGCCGTTGAAGTCATCTGACATCCAATCGGCATTGTCGGAGGTCGACGGACTCCAATCGGCGGAGCAGTTAGTCTCCTCGTTGGAGGAGATCACCTTCTTCGCCGGCGAGTCCTCGTCGGACGAGTAGTTGGATGGCCAACTAATTGGTGACGGTGGACTCGCGAAGGGCGATGGGACGGGCGGCGGCAGTGATGACGACGGCACACTCGCCATGGCGGAGGAGAGAAGGAGCAGGAGGGAATGGATTGAGCGGAGGTGGAAGCGGAGTACTTATTTGGAAGAGGAGGAGGGAGTGAGGCGACATGAAGATGAATATGAAGTGATGCGCACGAAGACAAGTGGTAGTTCCGCACGAGAATCGAAGGTTGAAGACGAAGCGGCACAGTCGGTCATATCTACATCAGTCGGTTCCCAATTGGAACCGTCTGTACTAATATTATAGACGGTCCCAGTTGGGAACCGTCTGTACTGTGAGGGATAGTACAGACGGTTCCCAACTGGTACCGCCTATACTAATATCACAGACGGTCCCAGTTGGGAACCGTCTGTGCTATTTGTATAGACGGTTCTTCATAGGAACCATTTGTACTGTAGAGTCCCGCTTGTTCGCTATCGCTAGTACTCATTTTCTCAGACGGTTCGCGTTTGGAACCGTCTATGATAAGCACTGTACAGACGGCTCCGAGTTGCCATCTGTACAGGTAGCGTCCCGTTAAATGGACTCTGTAGTAGTGACTCTAAATTATAATGCTTCGTCTGACTTTAACACTAAATTAGAAAATTATTCATATTAAAACCTGTACTAACCATTTATTCTAACCCTAGCCTAGGTCGGTGGTTTTGCAAATAGAGGTTTCCAACAAATATTATTCATTGAGGGTTTCTCCATACGTATCATGTGCAAAAAAGACAAATGATAAAATAATATTTTTTGTATTTTTAGTACGAGATAGAAATATTTTTGTTTTTTGTAGCATTTCTTATGTCCATGAATTATCTAATTTTTTGAAAACTTCACTACTACAAAAAAAACTATCACAAACAGTTCAAAATCAATATCCTAGGCGGTTTTTTGAAACATCTAGAACCTATGTCATAGATGTGAACTTTTTATCCCAGAAGGGTTTCAAGCCGTTTGGGATAGACGCAGATTCGAGACAGTCTAATTCCCAGAACCATCGAGAATTGGTATTTCAGATTTAAAAAAAATGCAGTGACGATGCCCGACGTTCATCCCTAGCATGGCCGCGCTAACTGTCGACAACATGAACCACTGGTGCATGAGCAGCAGCGTGAATCCGGCCGAGGCCGGTCATGAGGAAGAAGGTGGGCATAGCGGTGGTGGAGCTTCCGGGGCTGTCTTGGCGCTGCCCGCTTGTCTCATCTGATGACGATGCCCGGCTGGTCGCATTAGCAACATCTTGACAGCAGTACAATCAGATTAAAGTTGGTAATGGAGTGAACAAGACGTGGGACGCGTTTGAGGAGAGTGGGTTACCTTGTGAAGCGGGATGCGGCCGTTCCTCACGACGGGCGTGACCGTGGGCATCGAATGTGAAGGCCACACATGCTCCGGGCCTAGAGGAGAGCCCCCTTGTTGGATATGGAGGAGACCCCCACCCTTCCCCATACCTCGCCAGATCTGGAGATGCCTCCCTCCCTTTGCCGGATCTAGAGAGTGCCAACCCCCTCCTCCCGCCGGATCTAGAGGAGAGAATGTGGTGGGCGGCACTCCTAGCTCTAGAGCAGGCGTCCGCTATTGTCGCGCTCGGCGCCATGATGCCGAATTGCCACCTCACTAGCCACCCTATAGCATCACCAACATGGGTAACATGACGCTGAGCCTCTCATGGGTGGGCTCCCACCTCCCACTTCACTTCCACCCTCTAGGATGGCGGCCACCACCACCACCCGTCCCCGGAGCTCCACCTCAGTGACATGAGTGGCGGAGGCAGCAGCATCGCCGTGCGCCTCGACCATCTCTTGTTGTCATTCGGTGCGTTTGCGTTTTGCCCGCCACAACCATCGTCTATAGGAGCGCCTGCGCTTGCGCCTAGCCTCAGCTGCCGTCGAGAGATGGGAGGAGAAAGGGAGAGAGGGGAGGCGGAAGGAAGGGAGAGAGGAGGCAACACCGTATGAGGGTAGGAGGGGGTGAGAGGGGATCGTGCGTTAGGGTTGGTAGTGTGCCGTACCGAATATATATGGAGGGTTATTGGGCTTTTGTGGGCCGGAATTAGCATTGATGGTTTAAAACGAAAACCATCTGAGATGTGGGCTGGATCTATCTCAGACGATTTTTCAAAAAATAACCTTTTAGGACGCCCTACTTATCCTAGACGGGTTTTAAAAAAACATCTCGAATGTTAATTTCGTCAAAAAACCATCTCAGATAAGTCTCATCCTCGAGGGTTTTTATGAATTGTTTGGGATGAGGCGTCTGATATAAATGTTTGTGTAGTAGTGCTTTGAGATGTAAAACCACACTCCAAAACCACACAAAGGTTTGGAGGATTGTTTTGCATCCCAAGACTCCCAAAAATTGTGAAAAAAAATTATGACACTACAGAATTCTATTAAATGAGAACCCCCAAAAATTTATTAGAAAATATTTCGATTTGTGTCACGTCAAAAGAGATAAGAGATAAATGTACTTATATTTTGTTTTTATATATGACACAAATGGTCATATTTTTGATGAATTTTTGTAGGTTCTCCTTCTGTAGCATCTCCTATGCCTATGAATTTTTTTCCACATTTTTTTGGAAACCCCAAGAAGGAAAACTACCATTCAGACCGGGCTAGATTTTAGGAGAAACAGTTTTAAAACATTCAGGTTTAAGTTAGACCAAGTACCATAATTCAGGTTCAAGATTGATCCTTGTAAAAGATTAAAGCCCCATTCAAAAAGGTTTTACAAACAAGTCGTAAGGCCCTCTCACACTTTAAGCAGTTGAAACCATTTCCCGTCTACTTCTAGAAACCAAGCTCACGGTGCTAGGCTTCAGCTCTTTATCTTTAGAAGCTTAAGCTCTCTAAACGAGACATGTCTTCCTATGTTTCTCTCCATGCACTTTAACTTAAAGTTTAGCTTAAACCCTTCCCCCCTCCCCTTCCCCCTTTGGAAAAAAGCTTCAATTTTAGAGTCACAATAAGCTATTCCGAGTCTTGATGATTAATGACAGCCGGATTATCGAAACTAATTATTTTTATGAGTTGATAAGGTATTAAGTTTAGATAAGTGAAATGAAAGAGTGTTTGTGATCCCTGTCTGTTCAAATTTAAGTAAAGCCATTCGACGTCATGACATGTGGAGCGAAGATTTCACAAGGGCTTCGGGTGAAGATTGTCCGAGGAGCTGACTTAGGGCGGATTGCTAGTATGTGTCTTGTAGTTTCCTTTAGTCGTACTATTAATAGGTTTGAAGGTTAAAACATTGAGTTCTAGGAGATTTGGTAGCTAGGTGAGACGCACTCTATGTTTCTTCGCTATCTTGAGCTTGTCAAAGGACAAGAGTTGAAGATAGTGAAGAAACAATAAACTGAAATGTTGTCTGAATGAGATACTGTATATGTAGATGATATGTTAAATGGATGATCCAATGAGCGGCGGATAGATGAGCATACAATCTTATTCTAATATAAGAGGATTCCTATAAGCAAACGCCATCGCAAAAACAGTCATTCAAGGCGCTTCACAGATGGTTCACTTATCATAGACCCTTTTTTTAAATCAAAATAAACATCATATGTAGTCTTTTTTATAAAACCAACCTAATACTCCCAAACTCCTCCTACGCCTCTCTTCTCGTTCTTTTCTCCTGATAGATCTAACTCCCTCGTGCACACTTCCCTCCACCACCCCTCCTTTGTTGACCAGTGACCTCCTTCGTTTGCCTTCGCGGCCCCTTTGCCTCCATGCTCTAGCCGGTGATCTCGTCTGCATCCCTCCACCGCCTCTTCGCCTCTATGCCCCTAATCCCCCGTGCCGCTTCCCTTGTAGGAAGGGAAGCAGGTGGGGCAATGGGCATCAGTAGCCCTCCATTGACCATGTCCTTCCTCTGCACCTCCTCGTAGCTGTCGCACACGTGACGGTGGCGACGGCACTAAGGGAGGAGGGCGAGACCAAGGGGCAAGTGAAGACGGAGCAGGCGTGCATGGACACCATCGAGGGCTAGGTAAGGCTGGCCATGGCGGGAAGGTGCTTCTGGTGGGAGGCCAATGTCAAGGTGGGGAGGTGCGGTGCTAGGCCGACGTCTGGCAATGGAGGACCCATTTATTGTCGGATCTGGTTGTTGGTGGCGCTTGAGGCATGATTGCTCCGGTCTGGTTTTCTTTAATTTCATAATTATCATCTCAAACGGTTTTGATTAAACCGTCTCTAATACCCACACGAACGGTTCAGAAAACCATCATTAATAACGCTTTGAACCGTTTTCTGTAATAGCGAATACACGATAAGACAATCTACGTTCCTTTGTCTACGGTGAGCTTGTGAGATCCCAAGAGTCGAAGATAACAAATAATAGGTAGATGAATCTCATATAGTAGACGATCCGCCAAATGGATGATCTGACAAGTGATGGATGAATGAGCAGGCAAACTTATTCCTATATAAGATGGTTTCATGGTTTCTTCGAGAAACCACAAGAACTACAGAACACTTTGGAGCTAAAGTAGAAGTGGGGTCCGAACATAGCGGGACGGGCCTTTAGCTTCCAAGCCTTTTGCCGCCGTCGCTGGACCTCAGGAGAGTTCTCATCATGCTCAGTTTGCGACGAGTGAAAATGAGATTTACACGTGAAAGTGGAACGTATGCAGAAGTGCAATGACCATTGGAGGAGGTTCATGCAAAACAACTAGACGCTTTCTCCGACCAGAGCTGCGTCGGCCAGCATTCATCAATCAAATGGGCTAGATGCGAAGGTGAGGGAATTAGTCAGGTGGCACTAGCCATCCTCACCTTGGTGGATTTCACACCATCTAATCTGTGCACAACGTATCAGATTTCACAATGAGGACTCAATTCTGCTCCTGAGACAAATTTTAGTTTCAAGAACCTCCGGGCCATAATGTCTACAAAATCGGACACTCAAATGGATAAATATTTGGCGGATTTTCGAGGGACGCTGAGGATTTTAATCTCTTACCGGTTACCACTTAGCTAGATCCATGTCACTGTCACAGCTGATAGACGGATCATAAAAAACACATATAGATGCCTTATATTCTGAAAGAAAGAAAGAAACAGAAAAAGTACATATGATTGCCCTTTAGCTAGCACTTTGAAGCTACTAGCTTGTATATATGTGTGCCATGGCTATTAACAAGAACGCTTATAAGGCAAGTCCCATGATTATCACCTGGTACAACTTGTAAATGCGAACACACGCTTACCACCTCATGTCCGTACTCATTCACACACTTAGAGTGCGTTTGGTTCAAGGGCAAGGTTGGATAGGACATGGCCATCCATTTTTATAAGGATGGGATGAGCCAATTTCTTGTTTGGTTCAGTGAATTAGAGTGGATTGGATGGACCAAACCCATGTTTGGCTAAAACTGGATGAATTCAATTGGGATGGGCCACTGACATGTGGGCCCCATTCGTCAGTGACCTCTCTCCATCCTCTCTCTCTCTCACCGGCAGGGGAGCCACGGGTGGGGCGGAGGCCGGCGGGGTGGAGCTCGGGCGGGGCGGAGGCCGGCGGGGCGGAGCTCGGGCGGGGAGTGGCGGAGCGGAGGCCGGCCGGGCGGAGCTCAGGCGGGGCGAGGCTGGCAGGGTGGAGGCCGGCGGGGTGGAGCTCGGGCGGGGAGAAGGCCGACGGGGCGAGATCGGGTGGGGCGGAGGCGGGCGGGGCGGAACTCGGGCGGGGAGCGGCGGGGCGGAGGCCGGCGGGGCGAGATCGGGCGGAGAGCGGCAGGGCGGAGGCGGAGCTCGCGCGGCCGGCGGGGAGCGGCGGGGCGGAGGCGGAGCTCGCGCGGCCGGCGGGGAGCGGCAGGGCGGAGGCGGAGCTCGCGGGGAGCGGACGACGGAGGGCGGAGAGCGGCCGGCGGAGGACGAGCCCATCCGACTTTTTTTTCTGAACACCTCTATCCAGCATATTAGAGGAATATTCCTCTGGGGTGGATATCCCTATCCACCCCATCCACCCAACCAAATACATCCCATCCCTCAAAAAATTAGACCGCCATCTCCTATCCCACCTCATCCACCCAACCAAACACACCCTTATATGCATACATAAGATGCTGGACTCATGAAGCTTGAAGATTATAAAATCACCACCTCTGCTTCGTTATGGACGTGTACGTTCACCTATCATTGAAAGTAAATTTCACCTAGTGAAACACACATAAGGAGCAAACTTGAAGTTTAATCATTGATGAATAGAAGGTACAACTATCTCCACTAACCATCCGAACACTAGCTTGGTTCTGCCCGGTCCTTGAATTTTGATCGTATATTTGCGCTATAAACTTATACAAGTAAACAGGTAAAGGTCTGACATGTTCTTAGCTACTCCTTCGTCCATAAATATTTACCATTTTAGCCATCTTAATTTTCCATAAACGTGGGTCGTTTTGCAATTTCTAGGTATCTTCTCCTCCATTAATTAGTTCTTCCTATTATACCCCCATAATATTATCTCATGAATAAGTGAATCTCACTCCCAGTACTTCACCTTGAAGACAAGACTAGGAGATTGCGAGAATAACAAGAGCATCTAAGAGCAACTATAAAGAATGATTTCTTAGTTCTTTTGCACATGGCTAAAATGATCTGTGTTTGCGGACGGAGGGAGTAGTACTCCCTTCGTCCAGAAATATAAGACACACACATTTTGTAAAATTTTACTTTGTTCAACGACATTCCAATTATATATAGATTATCTAGTATAAATCGATGCCATTGGAAAATATTTTTAACATGAATCCAATAATATCAATTTTATATCCCGTAACTCACGTATCGTTGAACAAGTTCTTTGTTAAAGATAAATCATGAAAAACATGTGAACCTTATATTTCTTGGATGGGGTAAATAGCATAACTCCATGGGCAATATAAATAGTTATTTTAGATGCCCAATCTGAATAACAGTTTGACCATGATTTTCGTGTAGCATCAATATAAACTTAATATCTTTTAGACTGGCACAATTCTTGAGATGTTTTTCCAAAAAAAAATAATCACTGCCTTTCTGTTTATCTTACATGGCTGACCATGTTTAAACTTCGACTTGAATAGGATCACAGTACCAGCATGTGTCATCACTGACCACTGGTTAAATGTCTTTGACTCACTTCTACACTTTTATGGATATCTGCAATTGTCAGGTTCTGTGACCTAAATGGCACAATCATACCATCCAAAGTTAACAAAAAGCAACCTAGCTAGCTAGAGACAACTTTTCTCTAGTTTAGATTTGCAGGTGATTCAGATAAGTCTAGAGATCTAGCTAGTAATATCCATTCCCATTGTAAACTTGATTAAAAGAAAGTTCAACTCTCTCCATATAGTCTTATCTGTATCTAATCGAGGTGCTCAGTTCATGCCTCTTAATTACATTAACCTACACCAATTTGTTTGGCATATACAGTTTGCTCCGTGGCAAACCGCTGGTTGTGCAAGGTATAAACAATCCAGTAATTTAATCCAAATCCGGTGCCCTGCAATCCCGTTGATCTTCTCCTCCACTGTTAATTCCATAAAGCACAAATTGGATCCTAACCTGGTTCCTTCCACATCTGCAAGGCTGCGACCTATATAAAAAGCGCGCTACCCACTTGAGCTGCTGCCTCGGTCGCTTTAAGATATTCACCACCACCGAACCGATAATGGAGCACCACCAGCAGCTGCTGCGCTTGTCGCCTCACCAAGAGCACCTCATGATCAGCTCGGTCTTCTTCGACGTTGACCCGTTGCTCTTCGACGATGGCGGCTTCGTCGAGCCGGTCGCCGCGGCGGCGGCAGCGGCTGTGGGTATAGATGATAGCGGCTGGATGGAGGACCTCGTGCAGCTCGGCGACGAGTTGTTCGGCGGCGGCACCGGGGACAACGATGTCGTCGTCGACATGGTGGTGGGTGCAGATCAGCAAGAATGCGAGGGCGCCTCCCCCGACCAGCCCTGCAGCTACGACGACGTGAGCCCTCCTTCGGCGGAGCACGGGGTGGGGGAGCACGCCTGCGAGCCTAGCCGCGATGACAGCGACCTGTCGGCGACGAGGAAGAGGAGGGACCGGTCCAAGACCATCGTGTCGGAGCGGAAGAGGAGGTTCCGGATGAAGGAGAAGCTCTACGAGCTCAGATCCCTCGTCCCAAACATCACAAAGGTTTGTAATATTTCCTGCGATCGAGGAGTGCGAACAGAGACGAGAGAATCTTACGTCACATTTTTACCGGGTGTCACTGTCATCCGTGCAGATGGACAAGGCTTCCATCATCGCCGACGCGGTGGAGTACGTCAAGAACCTGCAGTCGCACGCCAGGAAGCTCAAGGAGGACGTCACCGCGCTCGAGGCACGGCCGGGGTTGCCCGGGCGGCAGCAGCAGCAGCACCGCCGCGCCGCGGGACGCCGCCAAGGCCCGCACAGCCGCGCGGCCGCGGAGGGCCGCGGCTGTAGCAACGGCGAGGGGAGCAGCGGCAGCGGCACGAGGGTGACGCACGTGGGCGCGGCGCAGGTCGGCGAGGGCAGGTTCTTCGTGACGGTAGAGTGCGAGCGGCGGGACGGCGTGGCGGCGCCGCTCTGCGCGGCCGTCGAGTCCCTGGCGTGCTTCCGGGTCGAGAGCTCCAACCTCGGCTGCTCGTCGGACCGCGTCGTGTCAACTCTAACCCTCAAGGTATTTTTTTTAACCTCTAACCCTCAACGTATTAATTACACGCACATGTAAATACGGAATAATCATGTGTACTCTCTTTTGCCACAATTGTTGGTCTTTTGGCTGAGAATTTTGTAATAATTTTGTGGTGTCTATCTTATGACGTAAAAGTCAAAAGTAATTCTTCTATTATTAAAAGAATTATTTTATAATGTTAAGACACTCTTTGAAAAGTATGCTCTTTTTTATATATACTCTTTTCCTTGAACTTTTAGCGTTGTGAAATATTGATCCGTGTCTATATGTGTAGGTTAGTGAAGTAGGGGAGGACGTGATCATCAATGAGTCCACGGTGAAGCTATGGATGATAGCTGCTCTTGTCAAGGAGGGATTTCGATCCGAAGCGACAGTCGAGATCTGCTGATCCATCTATCAACCAGCTAATGTTAATCGGCTCACTCTTGATTTTTTTTTCCGCTTTAGTCTCTTGCTCCTGTATCTTTCTCCACGTGTAGCTCTGACGTAAGTATGTGTCCTCTGGTTGTACACCATCCGCCCGTGACGGTGAAGATTACAGAACAAAAGAGGGTGGTCAAGTTGGTAGCGCTCCTGTGTAATGATCGATCTGAACCGTCGATCCGCGTGGTAGATTGAACCACATGTGTGCCGCTCCATGTTTGAAATGAAATAATAAATGGTAAGGATGCTATATGGCTGCATGTTGTATCGCTCACTTTGTCATGCCTGTATAAAGCAGGAGTTTTGTGGCGTTGGTATCCTTCATTCCTTCCAACAAAAGCTGACTATGGTCATTCTTCTTTAAGACATAGCGAGCCAATGGTACGCCGTTGGTAAAGTTCCGTCGGTAGAAATTGTTCTATGAAGGTTTTAGCTAGGTTTAGGGTCATAGTCTCGTTCATATTCAAATAAATTTCATGAAGGTCGTTATATTTCAAGAAGTTCTAGATAGATTTGAGTAGGTAGGCTTTAGCAAGTTTCATCAAAATTCGTACGATTTCAATGAAGTTTAAATAGTAAAATTTTCTTCAAATCCGGAGTACTATGAACTATGTCCTTAACCATGTACTTTTGTGATAGTTTGTACATTTAAATTATAGTTTTGCAAAATTTATTCAAGTTTCAAAATAAATTGTAGTAAGTTTCACACATGAAACGGATAACACACATCTGAAAGAGAAAAAATTCATACGGAAAAAAAAGGGAGAACCACCTGTCTCAGCCGGTTGCATTTCCCAGTGGTAACTAGCCATTATCGCCAGAACCAGACATACCTACTAGCACGGAAATAGTATAAACTGAATGTGGCTTGTTGCGAATTTTAATTCAAAATATTTCATGTAAAAAGTTTAGTATCTTTTGAACTATATGCACACGTTTGGGTAGCATACAACAAAGAAGCTTAAATAACATAATTACATTATATTGGTGATTGATGCTTCTTTTTGTTTTGTCTTAACAAGCAGTTTTGAACTTTGAATTCAAATTTTGGGAATCCAAGAAATCTGAAATTTGATCGATTCCCACCTTCCCGGTCACAGGTAGAAACTAAGCCCCAAACGGGAAACTCAACTCTACTCTCAATACCTTCCGTAAAGAAACTATTTGGAGACCCATGTAGGAGCTCAAGCACAGCAAGCACATCATTGAGCACACCCGAGGCTGTCCCGTGGGCCATGGCCGCTGAACTCACCCACAAAGCCCTAGTGGTTGTAGCTCACGCATGTCTTGCTCGTGCGCTCATCCTGTGAACATTTGCAGAGCACTCCAACACTCAACTATGTGTGCCAGCTGCCACAATCGGTCGCATTCTCATGCTGCCCATAAATGTGGATGTTTGCCACCACAATTTTAGATGTATATGGGCAGATACATAGATTGTTGTGCTATTTTACTTGTAGAGTAGCTTATTCTATTTCCCATATTTTACGACCTTTTATATAAAAATTTATGATACTTTTATTGAAATTGAAAATCTAATATATGATTTTTACTATTTGCTACTTCTTTCATCAAGATTACAATCCCATATGCACAATTCTACGATTACTTGTAGAACAAGATATTCTATACCCTGCTGCCATATAGCACAACTAACATACACATATATAGAACTATGAAACTATACACATTATGATCAACTATCATGAAACTATATCTTTAAGGTAAATTGTTATAAAAATCTAGGTTATGTGACACACCTCTCACAAAACTACATGTTGTTGTCATAGAAACAACACTAGAGAGGAGATGTTGGTAGCTTGATGGCTATGTTGCACTAGTTATGGACCGTGTACGACAACCTTATTGGAAGGTCGCCGTATACTCGATAATATGAGAGACATCGATGTTTTTTGAATAGGGTTGCTTGCCTTGTGGAGCACGATCTAGTCCTATGTCGAGAGAGGAGTGCTGTACGCGATTTGGCTAGCGACTTCCCAAGACCGTCCCTAGAGCTCCCCATCCGCAATTTGGAGCTCTAGGCCTCCCTCCATGATATTTCTCATTTATGGGATGATTTTACAAGCCCCTCATATGGGGTTTATATAGGGGAGCCCCTTGACAAATGAATATGGGTACCATTGAGGGGTGAGCAAGAGAGGGATAAAATGGTAAAGCTTGGTCCATGAGTCCATGGTGGACTAGAGCGGTGGGATGGTGTATGGTCCATGGTGGACTTGACCTCTCATGCACCTCTTAATGCCTTTGACTTGTTGACCTTCTCTTTTGACTCGACTTTGTGCCACGTAGGATTCCGTGGGCTGGCCTATTTAAGGAATAATTATATCCCAACAGGAGCACGTTGAGCTGTAGTCATGGTAGTGGCTGTAGATCAATCTTCTGATATTGATAGACATTTTTTTCCTTGCTCTCCTTCTGTTTGATTATTGCCATCTTGCAGCATTGATTGCTTGATTTTTTTAGACATTCTAGTTTTTGATCTCGGTTATTAGAGATGGAGAAGCTTTTTCTTGTTGGTGGGGAGGGATAGAAAGAGAAAATTTCTTTTTGAAAGAAAAGACAGACCCACAAGATCTGTACTTTTCCTTTTTTCAACCTCTTTCATTGTCTTTCTCTAAATTTTCCTCTGTTTTCCTTGTTAATTTGTGGAAAAAGCCCACAAGGAAAGGCAAAGAAGGTTAGTGCAGAGGGAAGGTTGTTGATGGTGAAAGATATACCCAAATTTTTGGGTGGAGGGAAGGTTTCGGGTTATAGGTGCCACTTTCATAATTGAGAAAACCTCATATATTAATGCAAGTGCAATTAAATCCATACGAGGAGATAATGAAAATATAATGTTTTTTAATAAACCATGATTTCTAAGTTTATAAAAATCAGGATGACAGATCTACTCTCCTTAAAAGGAATCTTGTCCCTGAGATTCAGATGGGCTAGAAGAGAGGTATAACTAAGATAACGGTGATTCAATGTTCTATTATCACATATGGACTTTTTATCCCTAAAAGTTCCCATAATATTATGTAAGCCTTCTGAGATCAATCCTGACTAGATTCTAAAATAATATCTTGACGTCTGGTACAAAAATTTCAAATGGCTTCAAATTTGTACTTGAGCCAAATTTGATCTTGTCATATTTCTCACTGATTTACATATCAGAAAAATCCCAATATTGGGGAGCATCTATTCATCACTACGAATCCATTTTTTTCATGTCTCATCAAATGCACATTCAAAAACGTGCTTGACTCTAAATTTAAGATTTGGGCACAGTTCCATCGTATAGCTCTTTCTCCCACTTTTACTATAGCCACTCACCTCCTCCACCCCATCGGCCTCTCCTCTATCTTCTTGTAGGCTCAAGGACCTCCCTGGCATCCTCCTTCCCTCTCCCTCCTCCTCCATTCGACTGAATGCCACTGCCGATGTCGCTATAGAGTTCAATGTGTTGCGTGTGCAATGCACGCCTTGTGCCACCCATGTCGTGTTGCCGCCCCTGCGTCGCTCTGTCAACTCTGCTACCGTACCACAGACCCACCAACATCAACAACCCATTGCAAGCTCATGCCTCTCCTCCTTTGCCACACAATACAGCACCATGCAGAGCTGCTTTCCATCGCATGATCGTGCCAGATGCGTCTCTTCCCTTCCCTGATGCCGCATGCACTCTTGCAACATGATTCTCGTGCTACTGCTGACGGGCTTACCTTTTATGTGGACCCAATCCACAGTGTGCCACAGCTATTGCTACAAGAAGCCACATTAGGCATCGAATGCTCCCCCTCTGCACTCCCTTACCTCTCTACTCCCACCGAGCATCAATCTGAGCTGGCGAGCTCAACTTCCTCATTTCCGACAATAGAGTCTGCCACCGCCTCTCTAAAAATCTGAGCAACCTGGTGGACCATAATTCAATTCCTTTCTTCCTTAGCCACCAAAAACAACCTTGAACTCAT